>CAJQUW010007154.1:0-602080 GCA_907163375.1 Prostheceraeus crozeri
ACTAACGCAGCAATTAGAGACACAACATATACCCACCAAACACAAAATGAGTAGTATGTATTGACAATCATTTTATGTAACAGAATAGAAAAATGGGAATGCTATTCGCAGCTTATAAATGAAACAGTGGTTGCTTTTTCTTATATTGTAAGACTTTGCTATATTATGTGAGTAGCATGCATTAACATTTTATTTTGTGAGACGGAATAAGAGAATGGGAATGAGCATTCGCAGCTTATAAATGAAACATTCTTTATTTTTTCTTATACTGTGTGACTTCTAGCATATTATTTGACGTAGTGGTGTGTATTGTCAATCATTTTATGTAACAATAGAAAAATGGGAATGCCATTCCCAGTTTATGAATGTAACATTTTTCTAGTTGTCATATATTTACTTTGTAATCTAAACTACTTGCACATATATGTGAATAAAATATTTTCTAAAGATGGAAATGTGTTTTCATTTTGCATTAACCGCTACCTGTTAAAGAAATATTATTAGACACATGTTATATTTTAAAAAACCTGAAAAACGGATTTAAAAGACGTTTTTAAAAATACTAACTTTATGATTTACGGTGTCCTGGAACGGCCATGATTTAAGCGAGAAAATTGTAATTCTCAAATTTTGAGATTCTTAACTTTTATGATTTTCGGTGTCCTGGAACGGTCATGATTTAAGCGAGAAAATTGTTATTCTCAAATTTGAGATTTTGAAAAATTTGAAAAATTGGGTATTTTTAAAAACACCCAAATTTATGAATTTAGGTCTTCATAACCTGAAAAAGGGTTCAAATTCATGAATTTATGTCGTTTTTAAAAATACCGATTTTTCAAAAAATGGTACTTTTTAAATGGTCTAAATTTATGAATTTAGGTCTTAAAAACCTGAAAAAAGGACTAAATTCATGAATTTATGTCGTTTTTAAAGATACTATTTTTTTGAATTTTATGGTGTCCTGGGACGGTCTTTTTCCCATTACTCTTGCATTGCTCGATAGATAGTCTATAATCAGTTTTCAAGTGGATAACCAACTAGCATTATTAATTTCAATCAAATCCAATTGAACATGCGTGGGGTGGATTCCACCCCATTCCCGTAGCATAAGGGTTAAACAAAAATAACAGTCACTATCGTGGTTCCTGGGCTCACGCCAAACACGCGGAATTGCGAAAGGCAAGGACTGTCGATCTCCTCGTAGCCAGGTCTCCAACATAGTGCGACAGCTGGAGCATATTACTTGTGGCGCCCAATTCTTTCCAATATCCTGATGTATGCTTATTCCGAAGTAAATTTCGTAGGCTTGAGAGTATTTTGTCTGTTTTTCCGTAATCTTCGTAATGGATTGATTCTTCGGAATGTAATATCCACAAACGTAACAAAAATAGTTCGCATGCGACTTGCTTCTGCGAGAGGCCATCGTTGATCCGAAGCTAGACACGACGAGAAATGCTGTCAGTCGATGCATCAGCTAACAACTAAGTCCCCATTAGATGCTCAGAGCGGAAGTCATCCAATGAAATTTTCCCCTATTGTTATCTGAACCAGCGTGATGCGTCACGTGGGTGCCTGGGTAGGTAAAGCTGTGCTTTCTTGGAAATGATTTGCGGAACATTCTCACTTTACTGCAGTAAGTTATCCTACTGACAAATTTATTCAAATATACCCCTTTACCTAGGCCTACTATATCTTAGAATGCAAATAACTCAAAAACTACCGTTTTCGGTGCAAAATGACATGGAAATTCGTGATTCTCGTCTCAAAATTGACTGACTAAGTTGAAAAAAAGTTGTCAACTAAATTTTGCGTCACACAGTTGAATTTGATCATAATCTCTAGACACTTCACGCAATACTATTCGCATCTGCTTACTGAGTATAAGGATTATGTACAGGGTGTTGGTACTTCTATTCTTCCCCCACCCACATTTCTGTTGTTGACAACCGGGAGTGCTGCATCGTCAACGATCTTCTCTTGCTCCTAATGGCAGTTCACTACCGTCGCATAGCGCTGAGTGTGTAAAACTCCTCTTATCTGACTTGTAGAACATTTACACCCTCAGAATTAGACAACTGCTCGTCATTTGTCTGTTGACTGCAATCACAAGAAGTTCATGATAACAGCTGTACCTTGTGTTCTAACTAGGGTTTACAATCCCGGGATCTCGACCCTATTTCCGAGATTAAAAATCCCGGGATCACGTCTTCGAGATCTCGAGGTATTTTGAGATATTTGAAAGATTGGCGCTGAGTTCCTTCTAAGTGACATAGTTAAGAGAGTCAATGACTTTTTTGAAAATGCATCTAAATTTTTTATGTTCCAAGTTTGATAAATTGCCAATGTGCTGTATTTGCCGAGCCAGCTGGTTAAGCCTCGTTCACACGATGACATTAGTGTCGTGACATTAGTGCCGAGGAGCAGCGCGAAATCTGGGCTAAATCAATGCCGTGACACAAACCGTTCAGACGCTTAGTAAACAGTGTTGTGACACTGCTACTAGTATTGCTTCTGTAAACTGAAAATACTTCGTAAATTGATAGCTGAAAGACAAATCACAACGATTTAAAATAACGACTAAAGGCCCAGAGCTAGGTTTGCGGTTTGCGGTATTTGAGGGAAAGACCGTCGAAGAAACCGTCATTCAACCCAGTGAGTCTCCCGAATTCGCTCTATTGACAGGTCACCGGACTGCTACTGCAGCTGCTCTGTGTTGGTTTTCACACATCGACAACGAATTGTGTCTCGGAGATTAATTGACGGTGAAAGACAATTTGAAAAAATCATCAGTTATCGACAAAATGACATTGCAGTTGTATTCATCTTGTTGTTGTGATGAAGACAACGTTTCGTTCATCAAAATCGACCCAGTGGTTCAGAAGTTATGTCAAAAAATGCATTTGTTCTCTAAGTGAATGTATGCTCAACTGATAAGTGAGTACCGTTGACAGAAAGTCTTCGAAACACAAAATTGGCGATAGCTCAGCTAATATTACATTAAATTTAACAAAATAGACTTCATTTTACTTGTCATTTCATGATTGTGAAGATGGTGCAGACAGTTGCTTACACAGATATAGAAAATCTTTTGCCAATACTCATTATCACATGAGTTGATATTGCACTGATAGATTTTAGCAAACGTTGCAATATGGTTGGAATAGTGATTGGTAGTATTGGGTTGATTCTTTTGAAATATTTCTTGAAACTAAATGATTAAAAACATATACAGTATACATAAATCTCGATCGAGATCCCGGGATTGCGATTAGCCAGTCTCGAAAATCCCGGGATTGAGAAAACGGTTCGAGATTGTAAACCCTAGTTCTAACTGAGTATCCAAGGGACCAATCCTTCATCCCAGGGTTCAAGTAATACTCCTCACTCGTGTTGCGATGTCACTCAGTGACAGATCAAGCCTATTCTAAGTCCAATGTGACTTAGTTTGATGAAACTTGATGAATTTGGAAAACTTGAAAAATGGGGGGGGGGAAGAAGAGAAGTACCCAGGGTGTTCGCTATCTTCTTGCGGATTTTGCAAGTTGCTGTTATGCAGCATTACATAGTTTTTTTACAGTGTTTAAGGAACCAAAAGTCGAAGTCCACTGAATACCTTACTTCAAACTTCAAAACAATAAAACGAGTTCCATATGACTTGTATCGCAAGTATGCAAAGCTCACGGCGCATAACAAAGTGTTTTATAGCACGATAACTAATTAACCTCTTCTTTACTTAATCTGTGTTTATGTTGTCCAATAAATAATGTTAGTCCTCGTCTCAACTCATGCAAATGCTTTTGGGTACAGTGCATATTAAACACCATTTCGCATCTGGGTCCGTACCCAGAAGTCTAACAGCGGAACGTCTGGGCTTTTAGGTCTATTCAATTTTGATGTCTGGAGTTCACGTCTTTCAATAGCCATATTGTTTATGTCTCTCACATCCTCTGGTTATTTTTGCATCCGTGTTCGATTTCGTAGTTGTGTCTTGACTGGAGGTAGGCTACTTTGTTCAAGAAAATGTCCTTGTGCCGTTTTTATATTGATTGCTACTCCATCACCTGGAAACTTATCCAATCACGAGGTGAGATGAGACCACAGAACAACAAATCGTCAAAGGTGATTGCGTGGGTTTCGCGTCAATCAAGTGAGAGTTCGTGAGGTTGATATTCCCATTGAGAATGTTGTCTGAACACTAAATCATCATAATGAAGATGAAATATAATGAATAGGATCCTGTATGTCAAACCTTCAATCATCAAAAGATAAAATTGATGTCGATTAGAAATAACGGAAGGTTTCAAATAACTCTCTGTAAAACTGTATGCTTCAAATCTTTGACAGCCCTTCCTTGAGTACATTGGTTTCGGGAAACAGAGAAAATTCGACTTCTTGTTCAATCAACCATTCTTTGCAAATTCATGGAATCATCTTCGAAAGCTTCAACGATATTTACCCTTTTGACATCCGAAAGTCCCGCGCCTTGAGATCATCCACACATTTTCTCGCAGCCTTGGAAGGAGCTTCAATCACAGAATTTGATTAATCTTCGGTTTCCTAGAAAGGAAGAATCACATCTAACCTCAATATCGAAATGGCACAAAACAGAATTAGACAACTTGCTCCTTCTCGAATGGATAATGCGTGTATCGCTTGCTATTGGAAATGGCAAACAATAAGCTGTCAGCAGTGGAACCAAAGCCAGTGAGAGATGCGTGCGTGCTGTGATATCACTTCGCACACATCAAAACACACATCGCTGTCTTAGCTAATATTCCATTCAGTGTTTGCACTATACAGTGAGGAATACCGAAGAGAGAATGTGAAATCACCAAGTGATTTTCGTACGCCTCCTACTTTTTTAATAATGATCGGAAGGGCCAACATTACGGAAAAAACTTGTGCGCAATGATCTGAATTCTTCGAATCTGAAGGAATTTTGGCAATCGAAGCACTTTGCTGGAACTCACATTAATCCGAAAGCGACGCACGACTTTTCCCCTATCTGTGTAAGGTATTAGGAATTCCTTTTTGCCCACTTACTAAGTTCCTCGATGTGCCGTCAACTTCGTATTGATCACCTTAATGATCATTTCCAAAAGAGACAAAAATGATCTAAAACAGCCAAAGAATTCAGCCGATTACCAGAAAATTCGAAACTTATTAAGCTCATCACACCAGTCTACATCCACACTATCAGTTTCATCACCACAGCTATCGATGCCACTCTTCAACAGCAATTCAAATCCACAAAATCAGTCCACATTTCGTTACTCAAATCCAAAAAAGCCAAACTTAAGCTCATCACACCAATCTGCATCCACACAAAGATACACACTATCAGTTTCATCACCATAGCTATCGATGCCACTCCTCCACAGCCATTCAAATCCACAAAATCAGTTCACATTTCGTTATTCAAATCCAAAAAAGGCAAACAATTCTGAGCTGCTGCACCGATTACCCAAAAAAGCCAAACTTAAGCTCATCACACCAGTCTACATCCACGCTATCAGTTCCTTTACCACACCCATCGATGCCACTCCTCCACAGCCATTCAAATCCACAAAATAAGTCAAAGTATCGTTATTCAAATCCAAAAAGCCAAACTTTAGCTCATCACAGCAGCCTACATCCGCACTTTGATCCACACTATCAGTTTCATCACCATAGCCATCGATGCCACTCCTCCACAGCAATTGAAATCCACCAAATATGTCCACATTTCGTTATTCAAATCCAAAAAAGGCAAAAAACTCTGAGCTGCTGCACCGATTAATCAAAAAGCCAAACTTAAGCTCATCACACCAGTCTACATCCACGCTATCAGTTCCTTTACCACACCCATCGATGCCACTCCTCCACAGCCATTCAAATCCACAAAATCAGTCCACATTTCGTTATTCAAATCTAAAAAGCCAAACTTAAGCTCATCACACCAGTCTACATCCACGCTATCAGTTTCATCACCACAGCTATCGATGCCACTCCTTAACAGCCATTCAAATCCACAAAATCAGTCCACATTTCGTTACTCAAATCCAAAAAAAAGTCAAAGTTTACCTCATCACACCAGCCTACATCCGCACTTTGATCCACAATATCAGTTTCATCACCATAACGATGCCACTCCTCCACAACAATTCAAATCCACAAAATCAGTTCACATTTCGTTATTCAAATCCAAAAAAGGCAAACAATTCTGAGCTGCTGCACCGATTACCCAAAAAAGCCAAACTTAAGCTCATCACACCAGTCTACATCCACGCTATCAGTTCCTTTACCACAGCCATCGATGCCACTCCTCCACAGCCATTCAAATCCACAAAATCAGTCCACATTTCGTTACTCAAATCCAAAAAAGCCAAACTTAAGCTCATCACACCAGTCTACATCCATACTATCAGTTCCTTTACCACAGCTATCGATGCCAATCCTCCACAGCCATTCAAATCCACAAAATCAGTCCACATTTCGTAACTCAAATCCAAAAAAGGCAAAATATTCTGCGCTGCTGCACCGATTGCCCAAAAAAGCCAAACTTAAGCTCATCACACAAGTCTACATCCACGCTATCAGTTTCATCATCACAGCTATCGATGCCACTCCTCCACAGCAATTCAAATCCACAAAATCAGTTCACATTTCGTTACTCAAATCTAAAAAAGCCAAACTTAAGCTCATCACACCAGTCTACATCCACGCTATCAGTTTCATCATCACAGCTATCGATTCCACTCCTCCACAGCAATTCAAATCCACGAAATCAGTCCACATTTCGTTGCTCAAATCCAAAAAGTCAAAGTTTAGCTCATCACACCAGCCTACATCCGCACTTTGATCCACAATATCAGTTTCATCACCATAACGATGCCACTCCTCCACAACAATTCAAATCCACAAAATCAGTCAAAGTATCGTTGCTCAAATCCAAAAAGCCAAACTTTAACTCATCACACCAGTCTACATCCACACTGTCAGTTTCATCACCATAGATACCGATGCCACTCCTCCACAGCAATTCAAATCCACAAAATCAGTCCACATTTCGTTGCTCAAATCCAAAAAAGCCAAACTTAAGCTCATCACATCAGTCTACATCCATACTATCAGTTCCTTTACCACAGCTATCGATGCCACTCCTGCACAGCAATTCAAATCCACAAAATCAGTCCACATTTCGTTACCCAAATCCAAAAAAGCCAAACTTAAGCTCATCACACCAGTCTGCATCCACACTTTGATCCACACTATCAGTTTCATCACCATAGCCATCGATGCCACTCCTCCACAGCAATTGAAAACCACCAAATATGTCCACATTTCGTTGCTGAAATCCAAAAAAGGCTAAATATTCTGCGCTGCTGCACCGATTACCCAAAAAAGCCAAACTTAAGCTCATCACACCAGTCAGCATCCATACTATCAGTTCCTTTACCACAGCTATCGACGCCAATCCTCCACAGCCATTAAAATCCACAAAATCAGTCCACATTTCGTTACTCAAATCCAAAAAAGCCAAACTTAAGCGTATCACACCAGTCTACATCCACGCTATCAGTTTCATCACCACAGCTATCGATGCCACTCCTCCACAGCAATTCAAATCCACAAAATCAGTTCACCTTTCGTTACTCAAATCTAAAAAAGCCAAACTTAAGCTCATCACACCAGTCTACATCCACGCTATCAGTTTCATCATCACAGCTATCGATGCCACTCCTCCACAGCAATTCAAATCCACGAAATCAGTCCACATTTCGTTGCTCAAATCCAAAAAGTCAAAGTTTAGCTCATCACACCAGCCTACATCCGCACTTTGATCCACAATATCAGTTTCATCACCATAACGATGCCACTCCTCCACAACAATTCAAATCCACAAAATCAGTCAAAGTATCGTTGCTCAAATCCAAAAAGCCAAACTTTAGCTCATCACACCAGTCTACATCTACACTTTCAGTTTCATCACCATAGATATCGATGCCACTCCTCCACAGCAATTCAAATCCACCAAATCAGTCATCATTTCGTTACTGAAATCCCAAAAAAGCCAAACTTAAGCTCATCACACCAGTCTGCATCCACACTTTGATCCACACTATCAGTTTCATCACCATAGCTATCGATGCCACTCCTCCACAGCAATTGAAATCCACAAAATCAGTCCACATTTCGTTACTCAAATCCAAAAGAGGCAAAATATTCTGCGCTGCTGCACCGATTACCCAAAAATATCAAACTCAAGCTCATCACACCAGTCTATATCCATACCATCAGTTTCATTACCATAGCTATCGATGCCACTCCTCCACAGCCATTCAGATCCACAAAATCAGTCCACATTTCGTTACTTAAATCAAAAAGCCAAACTTTAGCTCATCACAGCAGCCTACATCTGCACTTTGATCCATACTATCAGTTCCATCACCATAGCCATCGATGCCTCTCCTCCACAGCAATTGAAATCCACCAAATATGTCCACATTTCGTTATTCAAATCCAAAAAAGGCAAAAAACTCTGAGCTGCTGCACCGATTAACCAAAACAGCCAAACTTAAGCTCATCACACCAGTTTTCATCCACGCTATCAGTTCCTTTACCACAGCCATCGATGCCACTCCTCCACAGCCATTCAAATCCACAAAATCAGTCCACATTTCGTTACTCAAATCTAAAAAGCCAAACTTAAGCTCATCACACCAGTCTACATCCACGCTATCAGTTTCATCACCACAGCTATCGATGCCACTCCTTAACAGCCATTCAAATCCACAAAATCAGTCCACATTTCGTTACTCAAATCCAAAAAAAAGTTTAAGTTTAGCTCATCACACCAGCCTACATCCGCACTTTGATCCACAATATCAGTTTAATTACCATAACGATGCCACTCCTCCACAACAATTGAAATCCACAAAATCAGTCCACATTTCGCTACTCAAATCCAAAAAGCCAAACTTAAGCTCATCACACCAGTCTACATCCACACTGTCAGTTTCATCACCATAGATATCAATGCCACTCCTCCACAGCAATTCAAATCAACAAAATCAGTCCACATTTCGCTACTCAAATCCAAAAAAGCCAACGTTTAGCTGATCACACCAGTCTACATCCACAATTTGATCCACACTATCAGTTTCATCACCATAGCTATCGATGCCACTCCTCCACAGCAATTCAAATCCACAAAATCAGTCCACATTTCGTTGCTGAAATCCAAAAAAGCCAAACTTAAGCTCATCACAATAGCCTACATCCGCACTTTGATCCACAATGTCAGTTTCATCACCATAACGATGATGCTCCTCCACAACAATTCATATCCCCAAAATCAGTCAAAATTTCGGTGCTCAAATCCAAAAAGCCAAACTTTAGCTCATCACACCAGTCTACATCCATACTATCAGTTCCTTTACCACAGCCATTCAAATCCACAAAATCAGTCCACATTTCGTTACTCAAATCCAAAAAAGCCAAACTTAAGCACATCACACCAGGCTGCATCCACACTTTGATCCACACTATCAGTTTCATCACCATAACGATGCTACTCCTCCACAGCAATTGAAATCCACCAAATATGTCAAAATTTCGTTACTCAAATCTAAAAAAGCCAAACTTAAGCTCATCACACCAGTCTACATCCACGCTATCAGTTTCATCATCACAGCTATCGATGCCACTCCTCCACAGCAATTCAAATCCACGAAATCAGTCCACATTTCGTTGCTCAAATCCAAAAAGTCAAAGTTTAGCTCATCACACCAGCCTACATCCGCGCTTTGATCCACAATATCAGTTTCATCACCATAACGATGCCACTCCTCCACAACAATTCAAATCCACAAAATCAGTCAAAGTGTCGTTGCTCAAATCCAAAAAGCCAAACTTTAGCTCATCACACCAGTCTACATCTACACTGTCAGTTTCATCACCATAGATATCGATGCCACTCCTCCACAGCAATTCAAATCCACCAAGTCCGTCATCATTTCGTTACTGAAATCCCAAAAAAGCCAAACTTAAGCTCATCACACCAGTCTGCATCCACACTTTGATCCACACTATCACTTTCATCACCATAGCTATCGATGCCACTCCTCCACAGCAATTGAAATCCACCTAATCAGTCCACATTTCGTTACTCAAATCCAAAAGAGGCAAAATATTCTGCTAGCTGCACCGATTACCCAAAAATATCAAACTCAAGCTCATCACACCAGTCTATATCCATACTATCAGTTTCATTACCATAGCTATCGATGCCACTCCTCCACAGCCATTCAAATCCACAAAATCAGTTCACATTTCGTTACTTAAATAAAAAAGCCAAACTTTAGCTCATCACACTAGTCTTCATCCACACTTTGATCCACACTATCAGTTTCATTACCATAGCTATCGATGCCACTCCTCCACAGCCATTCAAATCCACAAAATCAGTCCACATTTCGTTACTTAAATCAAAAAGCCAAACTTTAGCTCATCACAGCAGCCTACATCTGCACTTTGATCCATACTATCAGTTCCATCATCATAGCCATCGATGCCTCTCCTCCACAGCAATTGAAATCCACCAAATATGTCCACATTTCGTTACTCAAATCCAAAAGAGGCAAAATATTCTGCGCTGCTGCACCGATTACCCAAAAATATCAAACTCAAGCTCATCACACCAGTCTATATCCATACCATCAGTTCCATCACCATAGCCATCGATGCCTCTCCTCCACAGCCATTCAAATCCACCAAATATGTCCACATTTCGTTATTCAAATCCAAAAAAGGCAAACTTAAGCACATCACACCAGGCTGCATCCAAACTTTGATCCACACTATCAGTTTCATCACCATAACGATGCTACTCCTCCACAGCAATTGAAATCCACCAAATATGTCCACATTTCGTTACTCAAATCTACAAAAGCCAAACTTAAGCTCATCACACCAGTCTACATCCACGCTATCAGTTTCATCATCACAGCTATCGATGCCACTCCTCCACAGCAATTCAAATCCACGAAATCAGTCCACATTTCGTTGCTCAAATCCAAAAAGTCAAAGTTTAGCTCATCACACCAGCCTACATCCGCGCTTTGATCCACAATATCAGTTTCATCACCATAACGATGCCACTCCTCCACAACAATTCAAATGCACAAAATCAGTCAAAGTGTCGTTGCTCAAATCCAAAAAGCCAAACTTTAGCTCATCACACCAGTCTACATCTACACTGTCAGTTTCATCACCATAGATATCGATGCCACTCCTCCACAGCAATTCAAATCCATCAAATCAGTCATCATTTTGTTACTGAAATCCAAAAAAGCCAAACTTAAGCTCATCACACCAGTCTACGTCCGCACTTTGATCCACAATATCAGTTTCATCACCATGACGATGCCACTCTTCCACAGCAATTGAAATCCACCAAATATGTCCAAATTTCGTTGCTCAAATCCAAAAAAGCCAAAATATTCTGCGCTACTGCACCGATTACCCAAAAAAGTCAAACTTAAGCTCACAACACCAGTCTACATCCATACTATCAGTTTCATTACCATAGCCATCGATGCCACTCCTCCACAGCAATTCAAATCCACAAAATCAGTCCACATTTCGTTACTCAAATCTAAAAAAGCCAAACTTAAGCTCATCACACCAGTCTACATCCATGCTATCAGTTTCAGCACCACAGCTATCGATGCCACTCTTCAACAGCAATTCGAATCCACAAAATCAGTCCACATTTCGTTACTCAAATCCACAAAAGCCAAACTTAAGCTCATCACACCAGTCTGCATCCACACTTTGATCCACACTATCAGTTTCATCACCATAGCTATCGATGCCACTCCTCCACAGCAATTGAAATCCACAAAATCAGTCCACATTTCGTTATTCAAATCCAAAAAAGCCAAAATATTCTGAGCTGCTTCACCGATTAACCAAAAAAGCCAAACTTAAGCTCATCACACCAGTCTACATCCACGCTATCAGTTTCATTACCACAGCCATCGATGCCAATCCTCCACAGCCATTCAACTCCACAAAATCAGTCCACATTTCGTTGCTCAAATCCAAAAAGTCAAAGTTTAGCTCATCACACCAGCCTACATCCGCGCTTTGATCCACAATATCAGTTTCATCACCATAACGATGCCACTCCTCCACAACAATTCAAATCCACAAAATCAGTCAAAGTGTCGTTGCTCAAATCCAAAAAGCCAAACTTTAGCTCATCACACCAGTCTACATCTACACTGTCAGTTTCATCACCATAGATATCGATGCCACTCCTCCACAGCAATTAAAATCCACCAAATCAGTCATCATTTCGTTACTGAAATCCAAAAAGCCAAACTTAAGCTCATCACATCAGTCTGCATCCACACTTTGATCCACACTATCAGTTTCATCACCACAGCTATCGATGCCACTCCTCCACAGCAATTGAAATCCACAAAATCAGTCCACATTTCGCTACTCAAATCCAAATAGCCAAAGTTTAGCTCATCACACCAGTCTACATCCACACTATCAGTTTCATAACCACAGCTACCGATGCCACTCCTGCACAGCAATTCAAATCCAGAAAAATCCGTCCACATTTCGTTGCTCAAATCCAAAAAAGTCAAACTTTAGCTCATCACACCAGTCTACGTCCGCACTTGATCCACAATATCAGTTTCATCACCATGAAGATGCCACTCCTCCACAGCAATTGAAATCCACCAAATATGTCCAAATTTCGTTGCTCAAATCGAAAAAAGGCAAAAAATTCTGCGCTGCTGCACCGATTACCCAAAAAAGCCAAACTTAAGCTCATCACACCAGTCTACATCCATACTATCAGTTTCTTTAGCACAGCCATCGATGCCACTCCTCCACAGCAATTCAAATCCACAAAATCAGTCCACATTTCGTTAGTCAAATCCAAAAAAGCCAAACTTAAGGTCATCACACCAGTCTGCATCCACACTTTGATCCACACTATCAGTTTCATCACCATAGCTATCGATGCCACTCCTCCACAGCAATTGAAATCCACAAAATCAGTCCACATTTCGTTATTCAAATCCAAAAAAGGCAAAATATTCTGAGCTGCTTCACCGATTAACCAAAAAAGCCAAACTTAAGCTCATCACACCAGTCTACATCCGCACTTTGATCCACAATATCAGTTTCATCACCATAACGATGCCACTCCTCCACAACAATTCAAATCCACAAAATCAGTCAAAGTATCGTTGCTCAAATCCAAAAAGCCAAACTTTAGCTCATCACACCAGTCTACATCTACACTGTCAGTTTCATCACCATAGATATCGATGCCACTCCTCCACAGCAATTCAAATCCACCAAATCAGTCATCATTTCGTTACTGAAATCCAAAAAAGCCAAACTTAAGCTCATCACATCAGTCTGCATCCACACTTTGATCCACACTATCAGTTTCATCACCATAGCTATCGATGCCACTCCTCCACAGCAATTGAAATCCACAAAATCAGTCCACATTTCGTTACTCAAATCCAAATAGCCAAAGTTTAGCTCATCACACCAGTCTACATCCACACTATCAGTTTCATAACCACAGCTACCGATGCCACTCCTCCACAGCAATTCAAACTCACAAAATCAGTCCACATTTCGTTACTCAAATCCAAAAAAGCCAAACTTAAGTTGATCACACCAGTCTACATCCACTCTATCAGTTTCATCACCACAGCTATCGATGCCACTCTTCAACAGCAATTGAAATCCACCAAATATGTCCAAATTTCGTTACTCAAATCTACAAAGTCAAAGTTTAGCTCATCACACCAGCCTACATCCGCGCTTTGATCCACAATATCAGTTTCATCACCATAACGATGCCACTCCTCCACAACAATTCAAATCCACAAAATCAGTCAAAGTATCGTTGCTCAAATCCAAAAAGCCAAACTTTAGCTCATCACACCAGTCTACATCTACACTGTCAGTTTCATCACCATAGATATCGATGCCACTCCTCCACAGCAATTCAAATCCACCAAATCAGTCATCATTTCGTTACTGATTTCCAAAAAAGCCAAACTTAAGCTCATCACATCAGTCTGCATCCACACTTTGATCCACACTATCAGTTTCATCACCATAGCTATCGATGCCACTCCTCCACAGCAATTGAAATCCACAAAATCAGTCCACATTTCGTTACTCAAATCCAAATAGCCAAAGTTTAGCTCATCACACCAGTCTACATCCACACTATCAGTTTCATAACCACAGCTACCGATGCCACTCCTCCACAGCAATTCAAATCCAGAAAAATCCGTCCACATTTCGTTGCTCAAATCCAAAAAAGCCAAACTTAAGCTCATCACACCAGTCTGCATCCACACTTTGATCCACACTATCAGTTTCATCACCATGAAGATGCCACTCCTCCACAGCAATTGAAATCCACCAAATATGTCCACATTTCGTTGCTCAAATCGAAAAAAGGCAAAAAATTCTGCGCTGCTGCACCGATTACCCAAAAAAGCCAAACTTAAGCTCATCACACCAGTCTACATCCATACTATCAGTTTCTTTAGCACAGCCATCGATGCCACTCCTCCACAGCAATTCAAATCCACAAAATCAGTCCACATTTCGTTACTCAAATCTAAAAAAGCCAAACTTAAGCTCATCACACCAGTCTACATCCATGCTATCAGTTTCATCACCATAGTTATCGATGCCACTCTTCAACAGCAATTCAAATCCACAAAATCAGTCCACATTTCGTTACTCAAATCCAAAAAAGCCAAACTTAAGGTCATCACACCAGTCTGCATCCACACTTTGATCCACACTATCAGTTTCATCACCATAGCTATCGATGCCACTCCTCCACAGCAATTCAAATCCACAAAATCAGTCCACATTTCGTTATTCAAATCCAAAAAAGGCAAAATATTCTGAGCTGCTTCACCGATTAACCAAAAAAGCCAAACTTAAGCTCATCACACCAGTCTACATCCACGCTATCAGTTCCTTTACCACAGCCATCGATGCCAATCCTCCACAGCCATTCAAATCCACAAAATCAGTCCACATTTCGTAACTCAAATCCAAAAAAGGAAAAATATTCTGCGCTGCATCACAGATTACCCAAAAAAGCCAAACTTAAGCTCATCACACCAGTCTACATCCATACTATCAGTTCCTTTACCACAGCCATCGATGCCACTCCTCCACAGCAATTCAAACTCACAAAATCAGTCCACATTTCGTTACTCAAATCCAAAAAAGCCAAACTTAAGTTGATCACACCAGTCTACATCCACTCTATCAGTTTCATCACCACAGCTATCGATGCCACTCTTCAACAGCAATTCAAATCCACAAAATCAGTCCACATTTCATTACTCAAATCCAAAAAGTCAAAGTTTAGCTCATCACACCAGCCTACATCCGCGCTTTGATCCACAATATCAGTTTCATCACCATAACGATGCCACTCCTCCACAGCAATTCAAATCCAGAAAAATCCGTCCACATTTCGTTGCTCAAATCCAAAAAAGCCAAACTTTAGCTCATCACACCAGTCTACGTCCGCACTTGATCCACAATATCAGTTTCATCACCATGAAGATGCCACTCCTCCACAGCAATTGAAATCCACCAAATATGTCCAAATTTCGTTGCTCAAATCGAAAAAAGGCAAAAAATTCTGCGCTGCTGCACCGATTACCCAAAAAAGCCAAACTTAAGCTCATCACACCAGTCTACATCCATACTATCAGTTTCTTTAGCACAGCCATCGATGCCACTCCTCCACAGCAATTCAAATCCACAAAATCAGTCCACATTTCGTTACTCAAATCTAAAAAAGCCAAACTTAAGCTCATCACACCAGTCTACATCCATGCTATCAGTTTCATCACCATAGCTATCGATGCCACTCTTCAACAGCAATTCAAATCCCCAAAATCAGTCCACATTTCGTTACTCAAATCCAAAAAAGCCAAACTTAAGGTCATCACACCAGTCTGCATCCACACTTTGATCCACACTATCAGTTTCATCACCATAGCTATCGATGCCACTCCTCCACAGCAATTCAAATCCACAAAATCAGTCCACATTTCGTTATTCAAATCCAAAAAAGGCAAAATATTCTGAGCTGCTTCACCGATTAACCAAAAAAGCCAAACTTAAGCTCATCACACCAGTCTACATCCACGCTATCAGTTCCTTTACCACAGCCATCGATGCCAATCCTCCACAGCCATTCAAATCCACAAAATCAGTCCACATTTCGTAACTCAAATCCAAAAAAGGCAAAATATTCTGCGCTGCTGCACAGATTACCCAAAAAAGCCAAACTTAAGCTCATCACACCAGTCTACATCCATACTATCAGTTCCTTTACCACAGTTATCGATGCCACTCCTCCACAGCAATTCAAACTCACAAAATCAGTCCACATTTCGTTACTCAAATCCAAAAAAGCCAAACTTAAGTTGATCACACCAGTCTACATCCACTCTATCAGTTTCATCACCACAGCTATCGATGCCACTCTTCAACAGCAATTCAAATCCACAAAATCAGTCCACATTTCATTACTCAAATCCAAAATGTCAAAGTTTAGCTCATCACACCAGCCTACATCCGCGCTTTGATCCACAATATCAGTTTCATCACCATAACGATGCCACTCCTCCACAACAATTCAAATCCACAAAATCAGTCAAAGTATCGTTGCTCAAATCCAAAAAGCCAAACTTTAGCTCATCACACCAGTCTACATCTACACTGTCAGTTTCATCACCATAGATATCGATGCCACTCCTCCACAGCAATTCAAATCCACCAAATCAGTCATCATTTCGTTACTGAAATCCAAAAAAGCCAAACTTAAGCTCATCACATCAGTCTGCATCCACACTTTGATCCACACTATCAGTTTCATCACCATAGCTATCGATGCCACTCCTCCACAGCAATTGAAATCCACAAAATCAGTCCAGATTTCGTTACTCAAATCCAAATAGCCAAAGTTTAGCTCATCACACCAGTCTACATCCACACTATCAGTTTCATAACCACAGCTACCGATGCCACTCCTCCACAGCAATTCAAATCCAGAAAAATCCGTCCACATTTCGTTGCTCAAATCCAAAAAAGCCAAACTTTAGCTCATCACACCAGTCTACGTCCGCACTTGATCCACAATATCAGTTTCATCACCATGACGATGCCACTCCTCCACAGCAATTGAAATCCACCAAATATGTCCAAATTTCGTTGCTCAAATCGAAAAAAGGCAAAAAATTCTGCGCTGCTGCACCGATTACCCAAAAAAGCCAAACTTAAGCTCATCACACCAGTCTACATCCATACTATCAGTTTCTTTAGCACAGCCATCGATGCCACTCCTCCACAGCAATTCAAATCCACAAAATCAGTCCACATTTCGTTACTCAAATCTAAAAAAGCCAAACTTAAGCTCATCACACCAGTCTACATCCATGCTATCAGTTTCATCACCATAGCTATCGATGCCACTCTTCAACAGCAATTCAAATCCACAAAATCAGTCCACATTTCGTTACTCAAATCCAAAAAAGCCAAACTTAAGGTCATCACACCAGTCTGCATCCACACTTTGATCCACACTATCAGTTTCATCACCATAGCTATCGATGCCACTCCTCCACAGCAATTCAAATCCACAAAATCAGTCCACATTTCGTTATTCAAATCCAAAAAATTCAAAATATTCTGAGCTGCTTCACCGATTAACCAAAAAAGCCAAACTTAAGCTCATCACACCAGTCTACATCCACGCTATCAGTTCCTTTACCACAGCCATCGATGCCAATCCTCCACAGCCATTCAAATCCACAAAATCAGTCCACATTTCGTTACTCAAATCCAAAAAAGGCAAAATATTCTGCGCTGCTGCACAGATTACCCAAAAAAGCCAAACTTAAGCTCATCACACCAGTCTACATCCATACTATCAGTTCCTTTACCACAGCCATCGATGCCACTCCTCCACAGCAATTCAAACTCACAAAATCAGTCCACATTTCGTTACTCAAATCCAAAAAAGCCAAACTTAAGTTGATCACACCAGTCTACATCCACTCTATCAGTTTCATCACCACAGCTATCGATGCCACTCTTCAACAGCAATTCAAATCCACAAAATCAGTCCACATTTCATTACTCAAATCCAAAAAAGCCAAACTTAAGGTCATCACACCAGTCTGCATCCACACTTTGATCCACACTATCAGTTTCATCACCATAGCTATCGATGCCACTCCTCCACAGACATTCAAATCCACAAAATCAGTTCACATTTCGTTACTCAAATCCAAAAAAGGAAAAATATTCTGCGGTGCTGCACCGATTACCCAAAAATGCCAAACTTATGCTCATCACACCAGTCTACATCCATACTATCAGTTCCTTTACCACAGCTATCGATGCCACTCCTCCACAGCCATTCAAATCCACAAAATCAGTCCACATTTCGTTATTCAAATCCAAAAAAGGAAAAATATTCTGCGCTGCTGCACCGATTACCCAAAAAAGCCAAACTTAAGCTCATCACACCAGTCTACATCCACACTATCAGTTCCTTTACCACAGCTATCGATGCCACTCCTCCACAGCCATTCAAATCCACAAAATCAGTCCACATTTCGTTACTCAAATCCAAAAAAGCCAAACTTCAGCTTATCACACCAGTCTACATCCACGCTATCAGTTTCATCACCACAGCTATCGATGCCACTCCTCCACAACAATTCAAATTCACAAAATCAGTCAAAGTATCGTTGCACAAATCCAAAAAGCCAAACTTTAGCTCATCACACCAGTCTACATCCACACTGTCAGTTTCATCACCATAGATATCGATGCCACTCCTCCACAGCAATTCAAATCCACAAAATCAGTCCACATTTCGTTACTCAAATCCAAAAAATAGCCAAACTTAAGCTCATCACACCATTCTACATCCACACTTTGATCCACAATATCACTTTCATCACCATAGATATCGATGCCAATCCTCCACAGCAATTCAAATCCACAAAATCAGTCCACATTTCGTTACTCAAATCCAAAAAAGCCAAACTTAAGCTCATCACACCAGTCTACACCCACGCTATCAGTTTCATCACCACAGCTATCGATGCCACTCCTCCACAGCAATTCAAATCCACAAAATCAGTTCACATTTCGTTACTCAAATCGAAAAAAGCCAAACTTAAGCTCATCACACCAGTCTACATCCACGCTATCAGTTTCATCATCACAGCTATCGATGCCACTCCTCCACAGCAATTCAAATCCGCGACATCAGTCCACATTTCGTTGCTCAAATCCAAAAAGTCAAAGTTTAGCTCATCACACCAGCCTACATCCGCACTTTGATCCACAATATCAGTTTCATCACCATAACGATGCCACTCCTCCACAACAACTCAAATCGACAAAATCAGTCAAAGTATCGTTGCTCAAATCCAAAAAGCCAAACTTTAGCTCATCACACCAGTCTACATCCACACTGTCAGTTTCATCACCATAGATATCAATGCCACTCCTCTACAGCAATTCAAATCCACCAAATCAGTCCACATTTCGTTACTCAAATCCAAAAAAGCCAAACTTAAGGTCATCACACCATTCTACATCCACACTTTGATCCACACTATCAGTTTCATCACCATAGCTACCGATGCCACTCCTCCACAGCAATTGAATCCCACCAAATCAGTCCACATCTCGTTACTCAAATCCAAAAGAGGCAAATCTGCACCGATTACCCAAAAATGTCAAACCTAAGCTCATCACACCAGTCTACATCCATAACATCAGTTTCATTACCATAGCTATCGATGCCACTCCTCCAGAGCCATTCAAATTCACAAAATCAGTCCACATTTCGTTACCGAAATCCAAAAGACCAAACTTAAGCTCATCACACCAGTCTACATCCGCACTTTGATCCACACTATCAGTTTCATCACCATAGCCATCGATGCCGCTCCTCCACAGCAATTGAAATCCACCAAATATGTCCACATTTCGTTACTGAAATCCAAAAAAAGCCAAACTTTAGCTCATCACACCAGTCTACATCCACACTGTCAGTTTCATTACCACAGCTATCGATGTCACTCCTCCACAGCAATTCAAATCCACAAAAATAGTTCACATTTCTTTACTCAAATCCAAAAGACCAAACTTAAGCTCATCACACCAGTCTACATCCATACTATCAGTTCCTTTACCACAGCTAACGATGCCAATCCTCCACAGCCATTCAAATCCGCAAGATCAGTCCACATTTCATTACTCAAATCAAAAAGCCAAACTTTAGCTCATCACAGCAGCCTACATCCGCACTTTGATCCACACTATCAGTTTCATTACCATAGCCATCGATGCCACTCCTCCATAGCAATTCAAATCCACCAAATATGTCCAAATTTCGTTATTTAAATCCAAAAAAGCCAAAATATTCTGCGCTACTGCACCGATTACCCAAAAAAGCCAAACTTAAGCTCACAACACCAGTCTACATCCATACTATCAGTTTCATTACCATAGCTATCGATGCCACTCCTCCACAGCTATTCAAATCCACAAAATCAGTCCACATTTCGTTACTGCAATCCAAAAAATAGCCAAACTTAAGCTCATCACACCAGTCTACATCCACACTTTGATCCACACTATCACTTTCATCACCATAGATATCGATGCAACTCCTCCACATCAATTCAAATCCACAAAATCAGTCCACATTTCGTTACTCCAATCCAAAAAAAAGCCAAACTTAAGCTCATCACACCAGCCTTCATCCGCACTTTGATCCACAATATCAGTTTCATCACCATAACGATGCCATTCCTCCACAACAATTCGAATCCACAAAATCAGTCAAAGTATCGTTGCTCAAATCCAAAAAGCCAAACTTTAGCTCATCACACGAGTCTACATCCACACTGTCAGTTTCATCACCATAGATACCGATGCCACTCCTCCACAGCAATTCCAATCCACAAAATCAGTCCACATTTCGCTACTCAAATCCACAAAAGCCAAACCTAAGCTCATCACACCAGTCCATATCCATACTATCAGTTTCATTACCATAGCTATCGATGCCACTCCTCCACAGCCATTCAAATCCACAAAATCAGTCCACATTTCGATACTCAAATCCAAAAAAGCCAAAATATTCTGCGCTACTGCACCGATTACCCAAAAAAGCCAAACTTAAGCTCACAACACCAGTCTACATCCATACTATCAGTTTCATTACCATAGCTATCGATGCCAATCATCTACAGCCATACAAATCCACAAAATCAGTCCACATTTCGTTACTCAAATCCAAAAAAGCCAAACTTAAGCTCATCACACCAGTCTACATCCACGCTATCAGTTTCATCACCACAGCTATCGATGCCACTCCTCCACAGCAATTCAAATCCACGAAATCAGTTCACATTTCGTTACTCAAATCTAAAAAAGCCAAACTTAAGCTCATCACACCATTCTACATCCACGCTATCAGTTTCATCATCACAGCTATCGATGCCACTCCTCCACAGCAATTCAAATCCACGACATCAGTCCACATTTTGTTGCTCAAATCCAAAAAAGCCAAACTTAAGCTTATCACACCAGTCTACATCCACACTATCAGTTTCATCACCACAGCTATCGATGCCACTCCTCCACGGCAATTCAAATCCACAAAATCAGTTCACATTTCGTTACTCAAATCTAAAAAAGCCAAACTTAAGCTCATCACACCAGTCTACATCCACGCTATCAGTTTCATCATCACAGCTATCGATGCCACTCCTCCACAGCAATTCAAATCCACGACATCAGTCCACATTTCGTTGCTCAAATCCAAAAAGTCAAAGTTTAGCTCATCACACCAGCCTACATCCGCACTTTGATCCACAATATCAGTTTCATCACCATAACGATGCCACTCCTCCACAACAATTCAAATCCACAAAATCAGTCATAGTATCGTTGCTCAAATCCAAAAAGCCAAACTTTAGCTCATCACACCAGTCTACATCCATACTGTCAGTTTCATCACCATAGATATCAATGCCACTCCTCTACAGCAATTCAAATCCACCAAATCAGTCCACATTTCGTTACTCAAGTCCAAAAAAGCCAAACTTATGGTCATCACACCATTCTACATCCACACTTTGATCCACACTATCAGTTTCATCACCATAGACATCGATGCCACTCTACGACAGCAATTCAAATCCACCAAATCAGTCATCATTTCGTTACTGAAATCCAAAAAAGCCAAACTTAAGCTCATCACATCAGTCTACATCCATACTATCAGTTCCTTTACCATAGCTATCGATGCCAATCCTGCACAGCAATTCAAATCCACAAAATCAGTCAACATTTCGTTACTCAAATCCAAAAAAGGCAAACTTAAGCTCATCACACCAGTCTGCATCCACACTTTGATCCACACTATCAGTTTCATCATGATAGCCATCGATGCCACTCCTCCACAGCAATTGAAATCCACCAAATATGTCCACATTTCGTTGCTGAAATCCAAAAAAGGCAAAATATTCTGCGCTGCTTCATCGATTACCCGACAAAAACAAAAAAACTTAAGATCATCACGCCAGTCTACATCCATACTATCAGTTCCTTTACCACAGCCATCGATGCCACTCCTCCAGAGCCATTCAAATCCACAAAATCAGTCCACATTTCGTTACTCAAATCCAAAAAAGCCACACTTAAGCTCATCACACCAGTCTGCATCCACACTTTGATCCACACTGTCAGTTTCATCACCATAGCCATCGATGCCACTCCTCCACAGCCATTCAAATCCACAAAATCAGTTCACATTTCGTTACTCATTTCCAAAAAAGGAAAAATATTCTGCGGTGCTGCACCGATTACCCAAAAATGCCAAACTTATGGTTATCACAGCAGTCTACATCCATACTATCAGTTCCTTTACCATAGCTATCGATGCCACTCCTCCACAGCCTTTCAAATCCACAAAATCAGTCCACATATCGTTATTCAAATCCAAAAAAGGCGAAATATTCTGAGCTGCTTCACCGATTAACCAAAAAAGCTAAACTTAAGCTCATCACACCAGTCTACATCCACGCTATCAGTTCCTTTACCACAGCTATCGATGCCACTCCTCCACAGCAATTCAAATCCACGAAATCAGTCACCATTTCGTTGCTCAAATCAAAAAATTCAAAGTTTAGCTCATCACACCAGCCTACATCTGCACTTTGATCCACAATATCAGTTTCATCACCATAACGATGCCACTCCTCCACAACAATTCAAATCCACAAAATCAGTCAAAGTATCGTTTCTCATATCCAAAAAGCCAAACTTTAGCTCATCACACCAGTCTACATCCACACTGTCGGTTTGATCACCATAGATATCGATGCCACTCCTCCACAGCAATTCAAATCCACAAAATCAGTCATCATTTCGTTACTCCAATCCAAAAAAAAGCCAAACTTAAGCTCATCACACCATTCTACATCCACACTTTGATCCACACTATCAGTTTCATCACCATAGCTATCGATGCCACTCCTCGACAGCAATTCAAATCCACCAAATCAGTCATCATTTCGTTACTGAGATCCAAAAAAGCCAAACTTAAGCTCGTCACACCAGTCAGCATCCATACTATCAGTTCCTTTACCACAGCTATCGATGCCAATCCTCCACAGCCTTTCAAATCCACAAAATCAGTCCACATTTCGTTGCTCAAATCCAGAAAAGGAAAAATATTCGGCGCTGCTGCACCGATTACCAAAAAAGCCAAACTTAAGCTTATCTCACCAGTCTACATCCATACTATCAGTTCCTTTACCACAGCTATCGATGCCACTCTTCAACAGCAATTCAAATCCACAAAATCAGTCCACATTTCCCTACTCAAATCCAGAAAAAGCAAAAAATTCCGAGCTGCTGTACCGATTAACCAAAAAACCCAAACTAAAGCTCATCACACCAGTCTACATCCACGCTATCAGTTCCTTTACCACAGCCAACGATGCCATTCCTCCACAGCCATTTAAATCCACAAAATCAGTCATCATTTCGTTACTGAAATCTAAAAAAGCCAAACTTAAGCTCATCACACCAGTCTACATCCATACTATCAGTTCCTTTACCACAGCTATCGTTGCCAATCCTCCACAGCCATTCAAATCCACAAAATCAGTCCACATTTCGATACTCAAATCTAAAAAAGCCAATATTAAGCTCATCACACCAGTCTGCATCCACACTTTGATCCACACTATCAGTTTCATCACCATAGCCATCGATGCCACTCCTCCACAGCAATTGAAATCCATCAAATAAGTCCACATTTCGATAATGAAATCCAAAAAATCCGAACTTAAGCTCATCACACCAGTCTACATCCATACTATCAGTTCCTTTACCATAGCTATCGATGCCACTCCTCCACAGCCGTTGAAATCCACAAAATCAGTCCACATTTCCTTACACAAATCCAAAAAAGCCAAACTTAAGCTCATCTTACTTGCATACACACTTTGATCCACACTATCAGTTTCATCACCATAGCTATCGATGCCACTCCTCCACAGCCATTCAAATCCACAAAATCAGTTCACATTTCGTTACTCAAATCCAAAAAAGGAAAAATATTCTGCGGTGCTGCACCGATTACCCGAAAATGCCAAACTTATGCTCATCACACCAGTCTACATCCATACTATCAGTTCCTCTACCATAGCTATCGATGCCACTCCTCCACAGCCATTCAAATCCACAAAATCAGTCCACATTTCGTTACTCAAATCTAAAAAAGCCAAACTTAAGCTCATCACACCAGTCTACATCCACGCTATCAGTTTCATCACCACAGCTATCGATGCCACTCCTCCACAGCAATTCATATCCACGAATTCAGTCCCCATTTCGTTGCTCAAATCCAAAAAGTCAAACTTTAACTCATCACACCATCCTACATCCGCCCTTTGATCCACAATATCAGTTTCATCACCATAACGATGCCACTCCTCCACAGCAATTCAAATCCACAAAATCAGTCCACATTTCGTTACTCAAATCCAAAAAAAGCCAAACTTAAGCTCATCACACCATTCTACATCCACACTTTGATCCACACTATCAGTTTCATCACCATAGGTATCGATGCCACTCCTCGACAGCAATTCAAATCCACCAAATCAGTCATCATTTCGTTACTGAGATCCAAAAAAGCCAAACTTAAGCTTATCACACCAGTCTACATCCATACTATCAGTTCCTTTACCATAGCTATTGATGCCACTCCTCCACAGCAATTCAAATCCACCAAATCAGTCCACATTTCGTTACTCAAGTCCAAAAAAGCCAAACTTATGGTCATCACACCATTCTACATCCACACTTTGATCCACACTATCAGTTTCATCACCATAGACATCGATGCCACTCTTCGACAGCAATTCAAATCCACCAAATCAGTCATCATTTCGTTACTGAAATCCAAAAAAGCCAAACTTAAGCTCATCACACCAGTCTACATCCACGCTATCAGTTCCTTTACCACAGCTATCGATGCCACTCCTCCACAGCAATTCAAATCCACGAAATCAGTCACCATTTCGTTGCTCAAATCAAAAAATTCAAAGTTTAGCTCATCACACCAGCCTACATCTGCACTTTGATCCACAATATCAGTTTCATCACCATAACGATGCCACTCCTCCACAACAATTCAAATCCACAAAATCAGTCAAAGTATCGTTTCTCATATCCAAAAAGCCAAACTTTAGCTCATCACACCAGTCTACATCCACACTGTCGGTTTGATCACCATAGATATCGATGCCACTCCTCCACAGCAATTCAAATCCACAAAATCAGTCATCATTTCGTTACTCCAATCCAAAAAAAAGCAAAACTTAAGCTCATCACACCATTCTACATCCACACTTTGATCCACACTATCAGTTTCATCACCATAGCTATCGATGCCACTCCTCGACAGCAATTCAAATCCACCAAATCAGTCATCATTTCGTTACTGAGATCCAAAAAAGCCAAACTTAAGCTCGTCACACCAGTCAGCATCCATACTATCAGTTCCTTTACCACAGCTATCGATGCCAATCCTCCACAGCCTTTCAAATCCACAAAATCAGTCCACATTTCGTTGCTCAAATCCAGAAAAGGAAAAATATTCGGCGCTGCTGCACCGATTACCAAAAAAGCCAAACTTAAGCTTATCTCACCAGTCTACATCCATACTATCAGTTCCTTTACCACAGCTATCGATGCCACTCTTCAACAGCAATTCAAATCCACAAAATCAGTCCACATTTCCCTACTCAAATCCAGAAAAGGCAAAAAATTCCGAGCTGCTGTACCGATTAACCAAAAATCCAAACTAAAGCTCATCACACCAGTCTACATCCACGCTATCAGTTCCTTTACCACAGCCAACGATGCCATTCCTCCACAGCCATTTAAATCCACAAAATCAGTCATCATTTCGTTACTGAAATCTAAAAAAGGCAAACTTAAGCTCATCACACCAGTCTACATCCATACTATCAGTTCCTTTACCACAGCTATCGTTGCCAATCCTCCACAGCCATTCAAATCCACAAAATCAGTCCACATTTCGATACTCAAATCTAAAAAAGCCAATATTAAGCTCATCACACCAGTCTGCATCCACACTTTGATCCACACTATCAGTTTCATCACCATAGCCATCGATGCCACTCCTCCACAGCAATTGAAATCCATCAAATAAGTCCACATTTCGATAATGAAATCCAAAAAATCCGAACTTAAGCTCATCACACCAGTCTACATCCATACTATCAGTTCCTTTACCATAGCTATCGATGCCACTCCTCCACAGCCGTTGAAATCCACAAAATCAGTTCACATTTCGTTACTCAAATCCAAAAAGGCCAAAGTTTAGCTCATCACACCAGTATACATCCACGCTATCAGTTTCATCACCACAGCTATCGATGCCAGTCTTCAACAGCAATTCAAATCCACAAAATCAGTCCACATTTCCTTACACAAATCCAAAAAAGCCAAACTTAAGCTCATCTTACTTGCATACACACTTTGATCCACACTATCAGTTTCATCACCATAGCTATCGATGCCACTCCTCCACAGCCATTCAAATCCACAAAATCAGTTCACATTTCGTTACTCAAATCCAAAAAAGCCAAAATATTCTGCGCTACTGCACCGATTACCCAAAAAAGCCAAACTTAAGCTCACAACACCAGTCTACATCCATACTATCAGTTTCATTACCATAGCTATCGATGCCACTCCTCCACAGCCATTCAAATCCACAAAATCAGTCCACATTTCGATACTCAAATCCAAAAAAGCCAAACTTAAGCTCATCACACCAGTCTACATCCACGCTATCAGTTTCATCACCACAGCTATCGATGCCACTCCTCCACAGCAATTCATATCCACGAATTCAGTCCCCATTTCGTTGCTCAAATCCAAAAAGTCAAACTTTAACTCATCACACCATTCTA
Organism: Prostheceraeus crozeri; assembly: GCA_907163375.1. Classification (NCBI taxonomy): domain Eukaryota; kingdom Metazoa; phylum Platyhelminthes; order Polycladida; family Euryleptidae; genus Prostheceraeus; species Prostheceraeus crozeri. The sequence goes on from CAJQUW010007154.1 coordinate 27,633, forward strand.
CATCCACACTTTGATCCACACTATCAGTTTCATCACCATAGATATCGATGCCACTCCTCGACAGCAATTCAAATCCACCAAATCAGTCATCATTTCGTTACTGAGATCCAAAAAAGCCAAACTTAAGCTCATCACACCAGTCTACATCCATACTATCAGTTACTTTACCACAGCTATCGATGCCAATCCTCCACAGCCATTCAAATCCACAAAATCAGTCCACATTTCGTTGCTCAAATCCAAAAAAGGAAAAATATTCTGCGCTGCTGCACCGATTACCCAAAAAAGCCAAACTTAAGCTTATCACACCAGTCTACATCCATACTATCAGTTCCTTTACCATAGCTATTGATGCCACTCCTCCACAGCCGTTCAAATCCACCAAATCAGTCCACATATCGTTACTCAAATCCAAAAAAGCCAAACTTAAGCTCATCACACTAGTCTGCATCCACACTTTGATCCACACTATCAGTTTCATTACCATAGCTATCGATGCCACTCCTCCACAGCAATTGAAATCAATCTAATCAGTCCACATTTCGTTACTCAATTCCAAAAAAGGCAAAATATTCTGCGCTGCTTCACCGATTACCCAAAAATGCCAAACTCAAGCTCATCACACCAGTCTGCATCCATACTATCAGTTCCTTTACCATAGCTATCGATGCCACTCCTCCACAGCCGTTCAAATCCGCAAAATCAGTCCACATTTCGTTACTGAAATCCAAAGAAGCCAAACTTAAGCTCATCACACCTGTCTGCATCCACACTTTGATCCACACTATCAGTTTCATCACCATAGCTATCGATGCCACTCCTCCACAGCAATTCAAATCCACAAAATCAGTTCACATTTCGTTACTCAATTCCAAAAAAGGAAAAATATTCTGCGGTGCTGCACCGATTACCCAAAAATGCCAAACTTATGCTCATCACACCAGTCTACATCCATACTATCAGTTCCTCTACCATAGCTATCGATGGCACTCCTCCACAGCCATTCAAATCCACAAAATCAGTCCACATTTCGTAACTCAAATCCAAAAAAGGCAAAATATTCTGCGCTGCTCCACCGATTACCAAAAAAAGCCAAACTTAAGGTTATCACAGCAGTTTACATCCACGCTATCAGTTCCTTTACCACAGCTATCGATGCCACTCCTCCACAGCCATTCAAATCCACAAAATCAGTCCACATTTCGTTACACAAATCTAAAAAATCCAAACTTAAGCTGATCACACCAGTCTACATCCGCCCTTTGATCCACAATATCAGTTTCATCACCATAACGATGCCACTCCTCCACAGCAATTCAAATCCACAAAATCAGTCCACATTTCGTTACTCAAATCCAAAAAAAAGCCAAACTTAAGCTCATCACACCATTCTACATCCACACTTTGATCTACACTATCACTTTCATCACCATAGATATCGATGCCACTCCTCCACAGCAATTCAAATCCACGATATGAGTCCACATTTCGTTGCTCAATTCCAAAAAGTCAAACTTTACCTCATCACACCAGCCTACATCCGCCCTTTGATCCACAATATCAGTTTCATCACCATAACGATGCCACTCCTCCACAGCAATTCAAATCCACAAAATCAGTCCACATTTCGTTACTCAAATCCAAAAAAAAGCCAAACTTAAGCTCATCACACCATTCTAAATCCACACTTTGATCCACACTATCACTTTCATCACCATAGATATCGATGCCACTCCTCGACAGCAATTCAAATCCACCAAATCAGTCATCATTTCGTTACTGAGATCCAAAAAAGCCAAACTTAAGCTCATCACACCAGTCTACATCCATACTATCAGTTCCTTTACCACAGCTATCGATGCCAATCCTCCACAGCCATTCAAATCCACAAAATCAGTCCACATTTCGATACTCAAATCCAAAAAAGCCAAAATATTCTGCGCTACTGCACCGATTACCCAAAAAAGCCAAACTTAAGCTCACAACACCAGTCTACATCCATACTATCAGTTTCATTACCATAGCTATTGATGCCACTCCTCCACAGCCGTTCAAATCCGCAAAATCAGTCCACATATCGTTACTCAAATCCAAAAAAGCCAAACTTAAGCTCATCACACTAGTCTTCATCCACACTTTGATCCACACTATCAGTTTCATTACCATAGCTATCGATGCCACTCCTCCACAGCAATTGAAATCCACCTAATCAGTCCACATTTCGTTACTGAAATCCAAAGAAGCCAAACTTAAGCTCATCACACCTGTCTGCATCCACACTATTGATCCACACTATCAGTTTCATCACCATAGCTATCGATGCCACTCCTCCACATCCATTCAAATCCACAAAATCAGTTCACATTTCGTTACTCAATTTCAAAAATGGAAAAATATTCTGCGGTACTGCACCGATTACCCAAAAATGCCAAACTTATGCTCATCACACCAGTCTACATCCATACTATCAGTTCCTTTACCACAGCTATCGATGCCACTCCTCCACAGCCATTCAAATCGACAAAATCAGTCCATATTTCGTTACTCAAATCCAAAAGAGGCAAAATATTCTGCGCTGCTGCACCGATTACCCAAAAATATCAAACTCAAGCTCATCACACCAGTCTACATCCTTACCATCAGTTTCATTACCATAGCAATCGATGCCACTCCTCCACAGCCATTCAAATCCGCAAGATCAGTCCACATTTCATTACTCAAATCAAAGAGCCAAACTTTAGCTCATCACAGCAGCCTACATCCGCACTTTGATCCACACTATCAGTTTCATCACCATAGCCATCGATGCCACTCCTCCATAGCAATTCAAATCCACCAAATATGTCCACATTTCGTTATTCAAATCCAAAAAAGGCAAAATATTCTGCGCTGCTGCACCGATTACCCAAAAAAGCCAAACTTTAGCTCATCACACCAGTCTACATCCATACTATCAGTTCCTTTACCACAGCTATCGATGCCACTCCTCCACAGCCATTCAAATTCACAAAATCAGTCCACATTTCGTTACACAAATCTAAAAAAGCCAAACTTAAGCACATCACACCAGTCTACATCCACGCTATCAGTTTCATTACCACAGCTATCGATGCCACTCCTCCACAGCAATTCAAATCCACGAAATCAGTCCACATTTCGTTACTCAATTCCAAAAAAGGAAAAATATTCTGCGGTGCTGCACCGATTACCCAAAAATGCCAAACTTATGCTCATCACACCAGCTTACATCTGCCCTTTGATCCACAATATCAGTTTCATCACCATAGATATCGATGCAACTCCTCCACAGCAATTCAAATCCACAAAATCAGTCCACATTTCGTAACTCCAATCCAAAAAAAAGCCAAACTTAAGGTTATCACAGCAGTTTACATCCACGCTATCAGTTCCTTTACCACAGCTATCGATGCCACTCCTCCACAGCCATTCAAATCCACAAAATCAGTCCACATTTCGTTACACAAATCTAAAAAATCCAAACTTAAGCTGATCACACCAGTCTACATCCGCCCTTTGATCCACAATATCAGTTTCATCACCATAACGATGCCACTCCTCCACAGCAATTCAAATCCACAAAATCAGTCCACATATCGTTACTCAAATCCAAAAAATCCAAACTTAAGCTCATCACGCCATTCTACATCCACACTGATCCATACTATCAGTTTCATTACCATAGCTATCGATGCCACTCCTCCACAGCTATTCAAATCCACAAAATCAGTCCTCATTTCGTTGCTCAAATCCAAAAAAGGCAAATACTCTGCGCTGCTGCACCGATTACCCAAAATGCCAAACTCAGCTCATCATACCAGTCTACATCCATACTATCAGTTCCTTTACCATAATCGATGCCACTCCTCCACAGCAATTCAAATCCACAAAATCAGTCCACATTTCGTTACTCAAATCCAAAAAAAGCCAAACTTAAGCTCATCACACCATTCTAAATCCACACTTTGATCCACACTATCACTTTCATCACCATAGATATCGATGCCACTCCTCGACAGCAATTCAAATCCAAAAAATCATTCATCATTTCGTTACTGAGATCCAAAAAAGGCAAAAAATGCCAAACTTAAGCTCACAACACCAGTCTACATCCATACTATCAGTTTCATTACCATAGCTATCGATGCCACTCCTCCACAGCTATTCAAATCCACAAAATCAGTCCACATTTCGATACTCAAATCCAAAAAAGCCAAAATATTCTGCGCTACTGCACCGATTACCCAAAAAAGCCAAACTTAAGCTCACAACACCAGTCTACATCCATACTATCAGTTTCATTACCATAGCTATCGATGCCACTCCTCCACAGCCATTCAAATCCACAAAATCAGTCCACATATCGTTACTCAAATCCAAAAAAGCCAAACTTAAGCTCATCACACTAGTCTTCATCCACACTTTGATCCACACTATCAGTTTCATTACCATAGCTATCGATGCCACTCCTCCACAGCAATTGAAATCCACCTAATCAGTCCACATTTCGTTACTGAAATCCAAAGAAGCCAAACTTAAGCTCATCACACCTGTCTGCATCCACACTATTGATCCACACTATCAGTTTCATCACCATAGCTATCGATGCCACTCCTCCACATCCATTCAAATCCACAAAATCAGTTCACATTTCGTTACTCAATTTCAAAAATGGAAAAATATTCTGCGGTACTGCACCGATTACCCAAAAATGCCAAACTTATGCTCATCACACCAGTCTACATCCATACTATCAGTTCCTTTACCACAGCTATCGATGCCACTCCTCCACAGCCATTCAAATCGACAAAATCAGTCCATATTTCGTTACTCAAATCCAAAAGAGGCAAAATATTCTGCGCTGCTGCACCGATTACCCAAAAATATCAAACTCAAGCTCATCACACCAGTCTACATCCTTACCATCAGTTTCATTACCATAGCAATCGATGCCACTCCTCCACAGCCATTCAAATCCGCAAGATCAGTCCACATTTCATTACTCAAATCAAAGAGCCAAACTTTAGCTCATCACAGCAGCCTACATCCGCACTTTGATCCACACTATCAGTTTCATCACCATAGCCATCGATGCCACTCCTCCATAGCAATTCAAATCCACCAAATATGTCCACATTTCGTTATTCAAATCCAAAAAAGCCAAAATATTCTGCGCTACTGCACCGATTACCCAAAAAAGCCAAACTTAAGCTCACAACACCAGTCTACATCCATACTATCAGTTTCATTACCATAGCTATCGATGCCACTCCTCCACAGCTATTCAAATCCACAAAATCAGTCCACATTTCGATACACAAATCTAAAAAAGCCAAACTTAAGCACATCACACCAGTCTACATCCACGCTATCAGTTTCATTACCACAGCTATCGATGCCACTCCTCCACAGCAATTCAAATCCACGAAATCAGTCCACATTTCGTTGCTAAATTCCAAAAAGTCAAACTTTAGCTCATCACACCAGCTTACATCTGCCCTTTGATCCACAATATCGGTTTCATCACCATAGATATCGATGCAACTCCTCGACAGCAATTCAAATCCACAAAATCAGTCCACATTTCGTTACTCCAATCCAAAAAAAAGCCAAACTTAAGCTCATCACACCAGTCTACATCCATACTATCAGTTCCTTTACCATAGCTATTGATGCCACTCCTCCAAAGCCGTTCAAATCCGCAAAATCAGTCCACATATCGTTACTCAAATCCAAAAAGCCAAACTTAAGCTTATCACACTAGTCTGCATCCGCACTTTGATCCACAATATCAGTTTCATCACCATAACGATGCCACTCCTCCACAACAATTCAAATCCACAAAATCAGTCAAAGTATCGTTGCTCAAATCCAAAAAGCCAAACTTAAGCTCATCACGCCAGTCTACATCCACACTGTCAGTTTCATCACCATAGATATCAATGCCACTCCTCTACAGCAATTCAAATCCACCAAATCAGTCCACATTTCGTTACTCAAATCCAAAAAAGGCAAAATACTCTGCGCTGCTGCACCGATTACCCAAAAATGCCAAACTCAAGCTCATCATACCAGTCTACATCCATACTATTAGTTCCTTTACCATAGCTATCGATGCCACTCCTCCACAGCCATTCAAATCCACAAAATCAGTCCACATTTCGTTACAGAAATCCAAAAAAGCCAAACTTAAGCTCATCACAGCAGCCTACATCCACACTTTGATCAACACTATCAGTTTCATCGCCATAGCCATCGATGCCACTCCCCCACAGCAATTGAAATCCACCAAATATGTCCACATTTCGTTATTCAAATCCAAAAAAGGCAAAAAATTCTGAGCTGCTGCACCGATTAACCACTCTTCAACAGCAATTCAAATCCACAAAATCATTCCACATTTCGCTACTCAAAAAAAAATTCTGCGCTGCTGCACCGATTAACCAAAAATGCAAAACTTAAGCTCATCACACGAGTCTACATCCACGCTATCAGTTCCTTTACCACAGCTATCGATGCCACTCCTCCACAGCAATTCAAATCCACGAAATCAGTCCACATTTCGTTGCACAATTCCAAAAAAGGAAAAACATTCTGCGCTGCTGCACCGATTACCCAAAAAAGCCAAACTTAAGCTTATCACACCAGTCTACATCCATACTATCAGTTCCTTTACCATAGCTATTGATGCCACTCCTCCACAGCCGTTCAAATCCGCAAAATCAGTCCACATATCGTTACTCAAATCCAAAAAAGCCAAACTTAAGCTCATCACACTAGTCTTCATCCACACTTTGATCCACACTATCAGTTTCATTACCATAGCTATCGATGCCACTCCTCCACAGCAATTGAAATCCACCTAATCAGTCCACATTTCGTTACTGAAATCCAAAGAAGCCAAACTTAAGCTCATCACAGCTGTCTGCATCCACACTATTGATCCACACTATCAGTTTCATCACCATAGCTATCGATGCCACTCCTCCACATCCATTCAAATCCACAAAATCAGTTCACATTTCGTTACTCAATTTCAAAAATGGAAAAATATTCTGCGGTACTGCACCGATTACCCAAAAATGCCAAACTTATGCTCATCACACCAGTCTACATCCATACTATCAGTTCCTTTACCACAGCTATCGATGCCACTCCTCCACAGCCATTCAAATCGACAAAATCAGTCCATATTTCGTTACTCAAATCCAAAAGAGGCAAAATATTCTGCGCTGCTGCACCGATTACCCAAAAATATCAAACTCAAGCTCATCACACCAGTCTACATCCTTACCATCAGTTTCATTACCATAGCAATCGATGCCACTCCTCCACAGCCATTCAAATCCGCAAGATCAGTCCACATTTCATTACTCAAATCAAAGAGCCAAACTTTAGCTCATCACAGCAGCCTACATCCGCACTTTGATCCACACTATCAGTTTCATCACCATAGCCATCGATGCCACTCCTCCATAGCAATTCAAATCCACCAAATATGTCCACATTTCGATACTCAAATCCAAAAAAGCCAAAATATTCTGCGCTACTGCACCGATTACCCAAAAAAGCCAAACTTAAGCTCACAACACCAGTCTACATCCATACTATCAGTTTCATTACCATAGCTATCGATGCCACTCCTCCACAGCTATTCAAATCCACAAAATCAGTCCACATTTCGTTACACAAATCTAAAAAAGCCAAACTTAAGCACATCACACCAGTCTACATCCACGCTATCAGTTTCATTACCACAGCTATCGATGCCACTCCTCCACAGCAATTCAAATCCACGAAATCAGTCCACATTTCGTTGCTAAATTCCAAAAAGTCAAACTTTAGCTCATCACACCAGCTTACATCTGCCCTTTGATCCACAATATCGGTTTCATCACCATAGATATCGATGCAACTCCTCGACAGCAATTCAAATCCACAAAATCAGTTCACATTTCGTTACTCCAATCCAAAAAAAAGCCAAACTTAAGCTCATCACACCAGTCTACATCCATACTATCAGTTCCTTTACCATAGCTATTGATGCCACTCCTCCAAAGCCGTTCAAATCCGCAAAATCAGTCCACATATCGTTACTCAAATCCAAAAAGCCAAACTTAAGCTTATCACACTAGTCTGCATCCGCACTTTGATCCACAATATCAGTTTCATCACCATAACGATGCCACTCCTCCACAACAATTCAAATCCACAAAATCAGTCAAAGTATCGTTGCTCAAATCCAAAAAGCCAAACTTAAGCTCATCACGCCAGTCTACATCCACACTGTCAGTTTCATCACCATAGATATCAATGCCACTCCTCTACAGCAATTCAAATCCACCAAATCAGTCCACATTTCGTTACTCAAATCCAAAAAAGGCAAAATACTCTGCGCTGCTGCACCGATTACCCAAAAATGCCAAACTCAAGCTCATCATACCAGTCTACATCCATACTATTAGTTCCTTTACCATAGCTATCGATGCCACTCCTCCACAGCCATTCAAATCCACAAAATCAGTCCACATTTCGTTACAGAAATCCAAAAAAGCCAAACTTAAGCTCATCACAGCAGCCTACATCCACACTTTGATCAACACTATCAGTTTCATCGCCATAGCCATCGATGCCACTCCCCCACAGCAATTGAAATCCACCAAATATGTCCACATTTCGTTATTCAAATCCAAAAAAGGCAAAAAATTCTGAGCTGCTGCACCGATTAACCACTCTTCAACAGCAATTCAAATCCACAAAATCATTCCACATTTCGCTACTCAAAAAAAAATTCTGCGCTGCTGCACCGATTAACCAAAAATGCAAAACTTAAGCTCATCACACGAGTCTACATCCACGCTATCAGTTCCTTTACCACAGCTATCGATGCCACTCCTCCACAGCAATTCAAATCCACGAAATCAGTCCACATTTCGTTGCACAATTCCAAAAAGTCAAACTTTAGCTCATCACACCAGCCTACATCCGCCCTTTGATCCACAATATCAGTTTCATCACCATAACGATGCCACTCCTCCACAGCAATTCAAATCCCCATAATCAGTCAAAGTATCGTTCCTCAAATCCAAAAAGCCAAACTTTAGCTCATCACACCAGTCTACATCCATACTGTCAGTTTCATCACCATAGATATCGATGCCACTCCTCCACAGCCATTCAAATCCACCAAATCAGTCCACATTTCGCTACTCAAATCCAAAAAGCCAAACTTAAGCTCATCACACCATTCTACATCCACACTTTGATCCACACTGTCAGTTTCATCACCATAGATATCGATGCCACTCCTCCACAGCCATTCAAATCCACAAAACGAGTCCACATTTCGTAACTCAAATCCAAAAAAGAAAAAATATTCTGCGCTGCTGCACCGATTACCCAAAAAAGCCACACTTAAGCTCATCACACAAGTCTACATCCATACTATCAGTTCCTTTACCACAGCTATCGATGCCAATCCTCCACAGCCATTCAAATCCACAAAATCAGTCCACATTTCGTTACTCAAATCCAAAGAAGCCAAACTTAAGCTCATCACACCAGTCTGCATCCACACTTTGATCCACACTATGAGTTTCATCACCATAGCCATCGATGCCACTCCTCCACAGCAATTGAAATCAATAGTATATAGTGTGACATCCGGCGCGACGCTTCGCTTGCGCCGGATGTCACACTTTTGCGGGTTTTTTCAAAATTTTCAAAAAATCAAAATTTCAAAAATTTAGGTAGATTTCAAATTTCACGTGGCCGAAGGCCGAAGGGCGAAAATTTAGTTAGTGACAAATTTTCAAAAAAATCAAAATTTCAAAAATTTAGGCGGTCTCAAAATATCCCGTAATCGAAAATTTAGGCGGTCTCAAAATATCACGTGGACGAAAAATATCACGTAGCCGAAGGTCGAAAATGTAGGCAGATGAAAATTTAGGTAGCCCAAAAAATATCACGTTGTCCTAATATAGCAGAAGATTGTATTCAAAATATTTATTCAAAATATTCATTTAAAAATGGAAGATGTAAAAACAAAAGAACCATCAGCCCCTTTATATCCTTCATTATCATATGAAATGGATATTGCAAAACACAAAGATAGAGTACGTTATATGAAAGATAAAGAATCTCAATTATTATTAAGATTAGAGCATTATAAAAAATTAAGAAAGAGATGGACGATAGCTAAGAATGTGACACAAGGCGTTGGAGCATGTTTAACAATTTCTTTAGGCGCTCTCACTATTGTCATTTCATCTGGCGTTCTTACAATTCCTGTTGCAGCTACAGCTTTGTGATACAATTAGATTTTAGTTGTACGTTAGGCAAGTTGTTTTAATTCTTACCAGCACGTCAGCACAACCGCATGACGTCAAAGCATCTGGCAGCTGTTTTCATTTCTCTCTCTTCTGTCATTGTTCCGTGTGCGCTAGAAGCAAAGTTCTCATTTGCAATGTCTTCCGTCAGCAAAATAGAGAGAGAATTTTGCTGCTTCGTGGATCAAGTTTTGCCTCTTATTTCACCAGACCATCTGGATTTCTTCAAAACGATATCAACAAAATTTATTCTTGAATCACTAAGAAAGAAACAGAAGACGAGTGGAACCGAAGAAGATAAAAAGAGAGAAGTGTTTGAAATAATCCGAGATTCATTCAAGGATGTTGACAGCAGCAATTTACCGGTATTTCTCGAGAAAAAGGATATTATAAGTACATCATCGTGCATCTCTTCATTGAATAAACTCATTGGTTTTGAGAAAATTACACATCGGAATCTTCTACGCTGCTATGTTTTACAAGGAGAAGTGCTTCAGCGACTGAAATTATTGTCTAATATGAATTATACAAAATTCGTGAAAGAGTTAAATGAGACCCACAAAATAAAGTTTTCACGTTCATATGTGACATTACTGATCAAATTATTCAAATTATCAAAGAACTATCCAAACTTAGCCAATTCTTCTCTATCAATTTACTTTGTGATGAAGCATTTTACATATCTTGAAGATTTCATTGATCATGAGAAAGAAGAAGAAAAGCGAAGATTAGCAGAATCCATATTTGATTCACCCAATGTGCAACAAACTGAACAACAACCTGTGCAACATGCTGGGCTCACGCAGGAACTAGAGGACTTGTAAATGTTGGACTCTACTTCATAAGTAACAAGTAGTAACATTTATTGCAACTTATTTGCGTGGAGACTGAAAAGTGACAATGACATTTGCAATTTGGATTTCTGTTTTCATATAAATGTTGGACTCTACTTCATAAGTAACAAGTAGTAACATTTATTGCAACTTATTTGCGTGGAGACTGAAAAGTGACAATGACATTTGCAATTTGGATTTCTGTTTTCATATAAATGTTGGACTCTACTTCATAAGTAACAAGTAGTAACATTTATTGCAACTTATTTGCGTGGAGACTGAAAAGTGACAATGACATTTGCAATTTGGATTTCTGTTTTCATATAAATGTTGGACTCTACTTCATAAGTAACAAGTAGTAACATTTATTGCAACTTATTTGCGTGGAGACTGAAAAGTGACAATGACATTTGCAATTTGGATTTCTGTTTTCATATAAATGTTGGACTCTACTTCATAAGTAACAAGTAGTAACATTTATTGCAACTTATTTGCGTGGAGACTGAAAAGTGACAATGACATTTGCAATTTGGATTTCTGTTTTCATATAAATGTTGGACTCTACTTCATAAGTAACAAGTAGTAACATTTATTGCAACTTATTTGCGTGGAGACTGAAAAGTGACAATGACATTTGCAATTTGGATTTCTGTTTTCATATAAATGTTGGACTCTACTTCATAAGTAACAAGTAGTAACATTTATTGCAACTTATTTGCGTGGAGACTGAAAAGTGACAATGACATTTGCAATTTGGATTTCTGTTTTCATATAAATGTTGGACTCTACTTCATAAGTAACAAGTAGTAACATTTATTGCAACTTATTTGCGTGAAGACTGAAAAGTGACAATGACATTTGCAATTTGGATTTCTGTTTTCATATAAATGTTGGACTCTACTTCATAAGTAACAAGTAGTAACATTTATTGCAACTTATTTGCGTGGAGACTGAAAAGTGACAATGACATTTGCAATTTGGATTTCTGTTTTCATATAAATGTTGGACTCTACTTCATAAGTAACAAGTAGTAACATTTATTGCAACTTATTTGCGTGGAGACTGAAAAGTGACAATGACATTTGCAATTTGGATTTCTGTTTTCATATAAATGTTGGACTCTACTTCATAAGTAACAAGTAGTAACATTTATTGCAACTTATTTGCGTGGAGACTGAAAAGTGACAATGACATTTGAAATTTGGATTTCTGTTTTCATATAAATGTTGGACTCTACTTCATAAGTAACAAGTAGTAACATTTATTGCAACTTATTTGCGTGGAGACTGAAAAGTGACAATGACATTTGCAATTTGGATTTCTGTTTTCATATAAATGTTGGACTCTACTTCATAAGTAACAAGTAGTAACATTTATTGCAACTTATTTGCGTGGAGACTGAAAAGTGACAATGACATTTGCAATTTGGATTTCTGTTTTCATATAAATGTTGGACTCTACTTCATAAGTAATAAGTAGTAACATTTATTGCAACTTATTTGCGTGGAGACTGAAAAGTGACAATGACATTTGCAATATGGATTTCTGTTTTCACATAAATGTTGGACTCTCTTCATAAGTAACAAGTAGTAACATTTATTGCAACTTATTTGCGTGGAGACTGAAAAGTGACAATGACATTTGCAATTTGGATTTCTGTTTTCATATAAATGTTGGACTCTACTTCATAAGTAACAAGTAGTAACATTTATTGCAACTTATTTGCGTGGAGACTGAAAAGTGACAATGACATTTGCAATTTGGATTTCTGTTTTCATATAAATGTTGGACTCTACTTCATAAGTAACAAGTAGTAACATTTATTGCAACTTATTTGCGTGGAGACTGAAAAGTGACAATGACATTTGCAATTTGGATTTCTGTTTTCATATAAATGTTGGACTCTACTTCATAAGTAACAAGTAGTAACATTTATTGCAACTTATTTGCGTGGAGACTGAAAAGTGACAATGACATTTGCAATTTGGATTTCTGTTTTCATATAAATGTTGGACTCTCTTCATAAGTAACAAGTAGTAACATTTATTGCAACTTATTTGCGTGGAGACTGAAAAGTGACAATGACATTTGCAATCTGGATTTCTGTTTTCATATAAATGTTGGACTCTACTTCATAAGTAACAAGTAGTAACATTTATTGCAACTTATTTGCGTGGAGACTGAAAAGTGACAATGACATTTGCAATTTGGATTTCTGTTTTCATATAAATGTTGGACTCTACTTCATAAGTAACAAGTAGTAACATTTATTGCAACTTATTTGCGTGGAGACTGAAAAGTGACAATGACATTTGCAATTTGGATTTCTGTTTTCATATAAATGTTGGACTCTACTTCATAAGTAACAAGTAGTAACATTTATTGCAACTTATTTGCGTGGAGACTGAAAAGTGACAATGACATTTGCAATTTGGATTTCTGTTTTCATATAAATGTTGGACTCTACTTCATAAGTAACAAGTAGTAACATTTATTGCAACTTATTTGCGTGGAGACTGAAAAGTGACAATGACATTTGCAATTTGGATTTCTGTTTTCATATAAATGTTGGACTCTACTTCATAAGTAACAAGTAGTAACATTTATTGCAACTTATTTGCGTGGAGACTGAAAAGTGACAATGACATTAGCAATTTGGATTTCTGTTTTCATATAAATGTTGGACTCTACTTCATAAGTAACAAGTAGTAACATTTATTGCAACTTATTTGCGTGGATACTGAAAAGTGACAATGACATTTGCAATTTGCAATGGTAAACGTATTAAAAAACAGAAACGTACTAGGCGTAGTATTAGACGCAATATTAAAAAACAGAAAAGTGGAACAAAAGAAATATTAGAAACTCCTATTACTGATATCTTTTTTGATGATAGAATTAAGGATGAGTTTGGTGATGATTTATGTAATTTATTTAATCCAAATGAAATTAAATATGAAAATGTATCTTTTATTAATGTAGTAAATGATATGAGGAAACTTTTAGCAAATGGTAAAATTATTAATTTTCTTGGAAAAGTTGTTAAAGATCAAGAAAATATAATTCAAAATTTTTACGTAACCTTCTATAATAAAAATTCATTTGAAATATGGTTTTCGAATCTGGATGAGAAATCTGATGCTAACGAATGGAATTTTACAGGTAATATTAAATATGAAGATTTTGGAATGAAGTTAGTACAAAGATCGCATAGAGGGGCAGGGATTAATATAAAATATAGAATCAAAGAATATTTTGGTGAATATTGTTATATTCCTTCTGAAGATTTTTGTTTTATTAAATGTTATAATGTTTTACGAGGTTTTAATGAAGAACAAGGAGAAATGATGAAAGAAATGTTTAATAATTTTTTATATAAAGAGAAAGCCACATCTAGAACAGGAGTAATGTCAAACTGCAAATTTTCTCAATTCAATAAATATTTTGGAGAATGTGTTCATTATTATAGTCCTGCCAATCGTCATTTAAATCCTAGAGGAATTGAAACGTTTCATAATTATGTTTATTACAATTATTTTCACGCAGGTTCAACAATTGGCCACTATTGTTTAATTAATAAATCTCATAAATTAAAAGCTATTAGAGAAATTGAAAATAATTTCAAACCCATATATAAAACAGTTACTGATGAAAATCTAACAACGCGTCCATATATAATCATAACAAAGAAAAAAATTGACTATAGCTCAACATATATTTGGGATCTCGAAACTTTTCCTGATCCTAACTGTTAAACAGCTCATCCTATTCCTTATGCTGTAGGAGCTATTAATTTTAATAAATTTATATGTTGCTTACCGAAACAAAGATTGAAAGAATTAGAAACACGTTTGTTAAGTGATATGATTAAAATTAAACGATCAAAAGATGAAGATGAAATTAGAAAACTTAAAAAACAGATTAATGAGTATAATAATTTAACTGAATTAGAATTTAATAAACTTCAAAATTGTGTGAAAATATTTACGAGAACTGAGGATGATGAATGTCCAATTAGGGGAAACCCAGAGGACGTATGTCCGATCCATCAATTTTTTTAAAACTCTTGGAAAATTTAATTATTCGAGAGTAACTTTAATAGCTCACAATTCATCAGGTTTTGATTCCTATTTTCCGATAAAAGCTAATTTTAAATTATCTAAACCGCCTCTTAAAACTTCAAGAGGAATATTGACTGCTTCATTACAAAATCCTTATACAACTGAATGTGTTAGTAGATACATTCAAAAATCTTTTAGATTTAAAAACAATATGAAAAAAAATTCACCGTCAGGTAAATTAGCACTTCAAACTATTATAATGAAATGTAGTTATCAACATGTAAAAACGAGTCTTTCTAAATGGTGTGAGAATTTTAAAATTCCTATGAATGTGTGTAAACTAAATTATGAAATTGGAGACATAACACATGAAAATTATAAAGAAAAAGAAAATGAATGGAGACCATATTTTGTTAACGATATTCTTTCTTTAGCTTTTTTGTATCTACAAATATAATAATGTTATGCGAGATTTAGTTGGTGAAGATATAACTACTAATTTGACATCCTCTGCTTTAACATTTAACGGTTGGATGAAATGCGTACAAAATAACAATATAAATGTTCATTCTCATATAGATTTATGGGCTAGAAAGTATATTAGAAAATCTGTTAAAGGTGGAAGAGTTTCAGCAAATATAAGAAAATACATATCGCCATTTTGGAGCATCTTGTTACCAATATTAAAACAGTATTTACCTGGTCACTCCCCTGGGGGGACTTTGTCCCCTGGTCGCTACGCTGGTGGGCTTTGTCCCCTGGAAGTAATTTAATAGATTTAATGAAACAGTATCGATATTTAGGAGATAAAACTGAAATTTCTAAGAAAATTTCAAATCAACTACTTGAACAAAAACATGAATTTCTAATGGCTTTTGATGCCACATCTTTATATCCATCAGCTATGTATGATGAAAATTCAGAATACCCTAAAGCTGAATCCGCTAGAAAATTTAGACAAGAAGAAGAGCGGGAAATAGTATATAAATTTAATACTCAAACGTTTAGACCTAAAACTGGAATATTTACAGTTGTGTTTCAATATCCGAATGATATGTTTTTTCAACCAGTTCCTATTAAAGATAAAGTTAAAAATCGAAATAACAATTCTCATGTAAAAGTAATCAGGTTTAGAAATGGTATATGTTATGATGTATTAACTTCTGTAGACATACAAGAAATTGTTAGATGTGGGGGAAAAATCTTACATATTACTGATGGTATAATTTATGAAAAAAATTATCAAGTTTCACCATTTCGAAATTATATTGAAAAACTTTTTAATTTGAGAAAAAGATATAAAGCAGAAGGAAATACTGTAAGCGATGAGTTAATTAAATTATTGATGAATTCGCTATATGGCAAAACTGTGCAAAAAGACATAACCACTGAATATCATTTATGGAATGAGAATACATTGAGAAAAACTTTCACTCAAGAAGTAAAAGATTATGAAAAATTAAATGATGAACAATATTTAGCGAAAGTAGAAATGGAAGATGATGAATTTCTCAAAACTAATATTGTAAAAGATGGGAGGACGTCATTCATGCCATCACACTTAGGTTCTTTTATTCTTTCTCACTCTAGAAGAATCATGAATAACTTTATTTTAGAAATTAATGGTTTCAACGAAAAATACATTCATTATACAGATACTGATTCAATATACATTTCTAATGAGCTCTTCAATAAATTAGATGCTGCTGGATATGTTGGTGGGGAATTGTGTCAAGGAAAAAATGATTATGGAAATGGTGGAATTATTTTTGCAATGTTTATTGCTCCTAAAATAAAATATTGTATTACTGTAGATGAACAAGGGAGACTTAGTGAAAAGAAAACATTCAAAGGATATTCACAAGATAAAGTAAAAGTAGAAGATTTTCTAAAATTATATTCGGGGAAAACATTATCGACTACAGTTAATAAACCATGGAAAAGATCTTTAGAAACTGGAATTAGTATTCCTGATAAAAATAATAATACTGAAGAAAAAAAATTTTCTGGTCAAATAAATATTCTTAAACGTCAAGCACCTGATGAAAATGAAATTATGTTACCTTATAACGGAGAAGATATTCAAGCTGAAATATTTCAAACAATCGTCTGTGAGAGTAATTTAAGTGATGATGATGACACGTGGGAATAATAATTTTTTATTACATCTAAAAATTTTATAACATCTAAAAACTTATTACATCTAAAAATTTTATAACATCTAAAAACTTATTACATCTAAAAATTTTATTACATATGAAAATATATTTATCGAATATTTTGGTATTTTCTATTAAGTTTTATCATATAACGTTTTATCAAAAGATAGTTTAAATTTATTTTCACTAACTATTGATTTTTCATCATCAATTGATTCTTCATCATCATCATCAATTGATTCATCATCATCATAAATTGATTCTTCAACATCATAAATTACACTTTTTGGTATAGGATGCCATTTCCTGATAGGATACCACTCCCTGATGGGAATATCTAATTCAAAATTACATTTATTATTTGATAATAATATAATAGAGAAAAATATTGGTCTTTGATCTCTTTTGGAAAATTTAATAACACCACCATAATCTGAATCACTTTTAGTTTTTACTAAAGATGATAAAATTTTAAATTGATTAGATGTAAATCCTAATTTAAATTTTGTAGACCCGATACATAGTTGTCTAACAGTATCTTCAACTATTCCATCATTATTATTTTCAATTGTAAGAAAATGAAATTTAGATAAATTTTGATTATATGTAGTATTAATATCATGTACATCAGTATGAGATATAAATTTTTCTTCACTTAAATTTTTATAATTACTAATATTTTTAGAATCTTTTTTACCATTTACACCATTTTCAGATGTTTCAGAATCATCATTTATATTATCATCATCTACATTATTATCATCATCTATATTATTATCATCATTATTATTATAAGATTCTTTAAGATCGGGCAAAGCCCTAGAACCTTCGGTTCGTTTATTATGATTATGATTATGGTCATTGTTAATAGTATAAGGTGTAGTCCACATATAAATTTTTTCTTGTTGGGCCAAACCATTTATATAAGATTTTAATAAATTAATATTTAAATTTCAATATAATCCTATATAAGTATCATCATCATATCTTTGCGGCATTTCTAATGTTTCTTGTTTATATATTGTATCTCTATAATAAACTTGGCATAATAATTCTTCATTATGTTTTTTACTCTCTATGTGAATGTTATATTGATTTTGATCGTCAACAAATAATCTTATTTTTTCCTTTGAGAAAGATTTTAATTTTTTAACTAATTCTTTAATATTGATATAATTAATAATTTTAGTTTTTATCCAATCAGTATTACTAATCGGCAAAACTACTCTAATAAATCCGTAAACATTATTATGTCCTATTATAACCATATTTTCTTTATTTAATTCTACTTATGCAACATCATTATATTTACTTACTATATCCATAAATTTTATAAATGGATCACCTGGAAATAAACAATAATTAGTTTCTATAGAAGGTAAACCTTTTGTTTGCTCTCTAAATATTTCGGCTTGTAATTCAAATAAAATATTAACATCTATACATGGATTGTTATTATTATTATTATTATTATCAAAACATTTATTTTCAAATCCCGTTGATCTCGTCGAATAAGAAGAACAGGATGATGCGGACGAATATAATTTTTTTAAATTTAATTTTTCCATTTTTTTATTTTTATTAGAAAAAATTTTACTTTTTTATTGTTTTAAAAATGATGTTACCAAATGTTGGTGGAGGTGCATATATCCCGAATAATCGTGAATTAGAAATAGAGATAGAAAATTATATCATGAAAACTGGAGACGTTTTGTCTGGTCCATTGCATCTTTCTATTCTTCCGCAACAAAATACAGAGTTAACAAATAAACAATATGTTGATACACAAATCAATGACTTAAAAGAAAAATATATAAACGATGTTTTGGTTCCACTGATGAATGAATTAAAGTTGCTAAAACTTAATGACAAATCATTAAACGAAAAATTATTAAAACTTGATAAAAAGGATAGAGAGCTAGAAGCAGATATAGCAAAACTTTTTAAAAAGATTTCAGAACAATCAAAAATTTTAATATTACTTTCTTTAAATTTAAAATCTGCAGTCATTAGAAATAAACAACAGATAAAATTATTGAAAGAACAATTAGAAGATGAAATAGAAAAACTACCTGAAAGAATTAAAAAAAATTCAAAGCAGTTACAAGCTACATTCCAAAAAAGTGTTGATGAATTAAGTTCGAAAATTACTCAACAAATGAAAAAGATGAATAGAATAATAAATGAAGTAAACTCGCTTAATCAAAAAGTTGATGAAATGAAAACTCTTAAAATCAATTTAGAAAATGAATTAAAGAAAAATTTACAAGAAAACTCTAAAGAAAATAAAGAACAGTTAGATTCTGTTAAAAGACAATTAGATGTTCTTAAAATTAAGTTAAATGCTCTTAAAACGGCGTTGAAGATGAATCAGCAGAAAATGCAAGTTAATAGAAAAGAAATTAAAGTACATCACACGCTACTTGACGCAATAGATGAAGTGCAACGGAAAATTAATAAAGTTATCACGAAGTTGTTGGACATTCACACACGTAAATCTTAAACGGACCAAAGGTCCTCAGGTTACTAACCAATCGTAAATATTTTTTGCCAAAAGTCAAATTTAATCCTAAAAAATGCCTATAATTCATAAACACAATCTTAAACATTTTGCTTCAAATCAAAAAATTGCTCATGAACCATCAATGAAATCTGCTTACCATTATGACAGTGTAGAAACAATCGGAACACAAAAGTTCCTAGGCACCGCAGGTGCCGTTCAAAAAGAAGGGGATGGTATATTTTCTGGTATTGGAAGTATCGTTAACTTAATTAAAAATAATAAAGATTTGATTACATCTGCTGCAAAAGGAGCAGCTGCTATAGGTAGTACAGCTAGTGCAATATCAAATGCTGTTAAGTCTCAAAACGAATTAAAACAACTAGAAGCTATTCGTAAACTTAGGAATGATTCTGAAGAACTAAAAAATTTAAAAAAACTTTCAGAGGAAACAAAAAACAAAATTGCTAACATAGCTGTGGGGGAAACCTTGAGGAGCGGAGCTCCGTCTGATAGTAAACATAAGAAGAAATCAGGCGTAGCCATAAAACGTTCAATTGAAGAAATAAGAGGTAATGGTGTTAACAGCAACCTTCGGTCTAACCAGCAAAGCTGTAGCGGATCTGGTCAAGCATAATTCTAAAATTATATTTAGTAAAATTTTTTAGTAAAATTTTTTTGGTAAAATTCTAAAATTATATTTTAGCAAACATTTTTTCTGTCTGTGAGAAAAACAAAAAGTCAAATTATTTTTTTATAAAAATGTCTTCGCTTATCGAAAATAAATTTAGATTAGACGATCCTCCGTTCGTCAGTTACAATCAAAAAAAGAATGACTATATAAGAATTGCTATGAATCCCGGATCTTCTAGTAGAGTAAATACCGGAGGTGATTTAATTTTTGAAGTTGATAATCAGCAGAGTTATTTATACTTACCTGATTCATTTTTACGCTGTGAATATTCTTTATATAGTGATGCCAATTTTACAACACCATTACCAGATACCGATAATATTTCACTAGAGAATAATTTCTTTCCAAGATTATTTACACAAATGCGTTTAGATGTTGCAACTCAAAATATAGAAACAATAAGTGATTCTCCAGGTGTAATTGATACAATGCTTAGATTTGTAACAATTGGTGAAAATAATAAAAAGTATGAAATCGAAGGTTGGTTTCCTGATACTAATGATGGTATAATTGTTGATGATTTAACTCACGCTGGAACAGATGCAGCAGGAATTGCGAAAGATGTAGAAAATATTGCAAAACATTTAAATAAAACAAATAATGATGCATGTAAAGAAAGACGTGAATTTAACAAGAAAAGTAAACAGACAGTAAATTGGTCATTGTCTCCATTATTCGGATATTTAGATTATGATAAAATATCATATCAATTAAAATTTAAGTTAATAATTCATCGTACAGCAAATAATGAATTAATCTTTTTTGGTAAGACTGGAAAAAAGCATATTTAAAAATTGATAGACTTGAATGGTGGATTAAGCATATTACTCCTAGTTTAGAGGTTGAAACAACTATTGCGAAAAGATTAAATACGAACAAACCAATTCCAGTAAATTTTCTAAAGCGTACTGCTAGTTCAGTAACTTTTTCAGAGCAAAGATTTAACTGGCATTTTACTAGAACTTCAAATACTCCAAGATATTTATTACTAACTTTTCAAAGAAATAATTCTCCAAGTTTTGATAAGAACAACAATCTTTTTCATATCAATACAATTCGAAGTTTACAAGTTTCATTAAATCAAACCCGATATCCAATTGATCCATTAAGATTCGATGATACCAATAATCAATTTATGGAAGGATATGATTCTTATCGAAATCTTTGTATAGAATTTGGAGTTGAACCACAATTAACTCCTGTAGATTGGAGACATTTATATCCTGTTTTCTGTTTCGATTTAAGTGCACAATCTGAAGATATTATCAAGACTGGTTGTGATGTAACAATTAATATTGAAAAAAAAGTTCCATATCCACAACTTCATTGATGGCTTATGGTTTATTGCTAGAATATGTAAAATATTCTATTGAAATTCTTAATGGAAAGATGGCTAGGATTAATTAATTTTTTTTCATAACTTAAAATTTTGATAACTAGAATAGATTAAAAATTCTTCACTTAAAAATTTTTCGTAACTAGAATAGATTAAAAATTTTGGTAACTTAAAATTTATTCATAACTAGAATAGATTAAAATTTTTGGTAACTTAAGAATTTTTTAGTAACTTAAAATTTTTTATTAAAAATGTCGCAAGCGAAAAGTAATAATAATAAAACTGTTGAATTAAAATTACGTAATATTGTTGACAAAAATACACCTAAAACTATTACGATTAACAAAAAAAAGTATTACATAAGTAAACCAATGATAGAGAATATTCAATTACAAGAAGAAAAGAATGGCGGGATTCTCCCATTAATTCCTCTAATAATAGGTGGCATAGCAGCTGCAGGAAGTGTTGCAGGTGGGACAGCTGGTATTGTCCAAGCAGTAAATAAAAATAAATCAGAGAAGGCAGCATTAGAAGAACAAAAACGTCATAATAGAGAGCTAGAGAAAGTTGCTAGGGGTGACGGAATAGTAGATAATTTTATTAGTAAATTAAAATTAGTTGATGAAGGAAAACGAGTTCTGAAAAATATTCTCCACAATGTTGATGATTTAATTGAAATTAAAGAAACTAAAGATGGTTCTGGAATATATCTAAGTCCTAGTATGATAAGGTAATAACCTCAGAACCTTTGGTTCTTTTCGGTAAAACATTTATTTTATCTTTTAAAATGAATTCTACAAATTCCGAAAATTTAATTAAATTAAAAATTGCTAATTTAGATTTATTAAATTATCTATTAAACAAAAATATAAGCTCAAATTGTCAGCATATTGGAGGTGACATACAAAAAGCATTAGAAAACTTTCCTGGATTTATTTGGAGTAAATATTCAAAAGAAAAACATCTTCCTGGTCATTCATATACCGGTCCAGGAACTCGATTAGATATAAGACTAGATGAGAATAATAATCCGAAAGCAGGTGAAGAACCAATAAATAGAGTAGATGCCGCAGCTTACAGGCATGATTTAGTTTATCGAAATCATGATCTAAGTTCTCGACATGCAGCTGATAAGAAGATGATTCAAGAATTAGATAGTATTCAAAATCCTACATTTAGAGAAAAAATTGAATGAATGTTTGTTAAGAAAGCTTTACAAGCTAAAATATTATTCGGTCAGGGTTTAAATGAAACGACAGCAAAGCTGTCTGAGAGCAACGCTCGAACTTATGCCTCTGAAATTCATAAAGAATACAGAAGACCTAAATATTTATTGAAAGTAACGTATTTAATAAAGATGATATCTGGAGTGCTGATCTTATTCATATGCCGAATGAAAGGGACTACAAATACGCATTGACCGTTATAGATTTATATACACGATACGCTTGGGTAAAGCCTTTAAAAAATAAAAGTGGTCTATCAGTTAAATATGCGTTTGAAGAAATCTTTAAAGAAAGTAAGAGAAAGCCAACAAAATTGTTTGTTGATAAAGGGTCGGAATTTTATAACCGAAACATTCAGCCACTATTTGAAACAGACGAAAGTCATCGCCAAGGCTCAGTTTATTCAACTGAAAATGCAGGGAAGGCCGTAGTGATAGAAAGATTCAATAGATCATTAAAAAATAAATTATTCAAGAAATTTACTGAGCAAAGAAATCAGAAATGGTTGAAGATATTACCAGGAATTGTAGAGCAGTACAATAATAAAGTTCATTCTGGTATTGAAGAAACCCCAAAGAATGCTTCTGACGACCCTGATTTGATAAGAAAAAAATATTCGAGAATAATTATTCGAATGAGAGTAATCCGAATTTGCAGAAACTTAAGCCGAAATTTAAAACTGGAGATAGAGTTAGAATATTTAAATATAAGAATAAATTTGAAAAAGGCTTCGTTGGATACTTGACCAAAGAGATATTTGAAGTTTGTAAAATTAACCGAACTTATCCGATTACTTACGAAATCAAAGATTTAGATGATGAAAATATCAGAGGCCGTTTTTATCAAAATGAATTACAACGAACTGATTTTTAATTATCATTGTCATTATTATTGGAACTAACGTTTCGGGAATGAAATTCCTTTGTTAGGCGTAGCCATAAAACCTACGGTTCGTTCAATTCTAACATTATATCTAGAAATGGTACTCCTTTTTGTAATTTGTACAAAACGTATAAACATAATTGTCCACAATAGGTAGTGCCTGGTGTTTGAATTTGAAACGTATTGTATGTTCCCGTTCCAAGTAATTCTTTTACTTCATTTGTAGCGGGCAAACCGTATGAATCAAAATAATAATTATCTCCGTTTTTACTAAAGATACCTGCTGACCAATGTACGCCTTTTTGGTCTGAAGTGTGAAGATTCGTTATGAAATTTACAGTTGGCTTATTTTTGATCAATTGTAATTCGCCTCTCATTAGGACATGAAAATTCTTTATTCCTAATCGATTAGCGATTTTCTTTAGGTTGAAATTTGTCGTGGTTTGCGTTCCATATAATTTAAAAAACTCGATCAGGTCAGTCATTTTAAATGAAACAAAAATCCAAATTGATAATGCAATTGTCACTTTTCAGTCTCCACGCAAATAAGTTGCAATAAATGTTACTACTTGTTACTTATGAAGTAGAGTCCAACATTTATATGAAAACAGAAATCCAAATTGCAAATGTCATTGTCACTTTTCAGTCTCCACGCAAATAAGTTGCAATAAATGTTACTACTTGTTACTTATGAAGTAGAGTCCAACATTTATATGAAAACAGAAATCCAAATTGCAAATGTCATTGTCACTTTTCAGTCTCCACGCAAATAAGTTGCAATAAATGTTACTACTTGTTACTTATGAAGTAGAGTCCAACATTTATATGAAAACAGAAATCCAAATTGCTAATGTCATTGTCACTTTTCAGTCTCCACGCAAATAAGTTGCAATAAATGTTACTACTTGTTACTTATGAAGTAGAGTCCAACATTTATATGAAAACAGAAATCCAAATTGCAAATGTCATTGTCACTTTTCAGTCTCCACGCAAATAAGTTGCAATAAATGTTACTACTTGTTACTTATGAAGTAGAGTCCAACATTTATATGAAAACAGAAATCCAAATTGCAAATGTCATTGTCACTTTTCAGTCTCCACGCAAATAAGTTGCAATAAATGTTACTACTTGTTACTTGTGAAGTAGAGTCCAACATTTATATGAAAACAGAAATCCAAATTGCAAATGTCATTGTCACTTTTCAGTCTCCGCGCAAATAAGTTGCAATAAATGTTACTACTTGTTACTTATGAAGTAGAGTCCAACATTTATATGAAAACAGAAATCCAAATTGCAAATGTCATTGTCACTTTTCAGTCTCCACGCAAATAAGTTGCAATAAATGTTACTACTTGTTACTTATGAAGTAGAGTCCAACATTTATATGAAAACAGAAATCCAAATTGCAAATGTCATTGTCACTTTTCAGTCTCCACGCAAATAAGTTGCAATAAATGTTACTACTTGTTACTTATGAAGTAGAGTCCAACATTTATATGAAAACAGAAATCCAAATTGCAAATGTCATTGTCACTTTTCAGTCTCCACGCAAATAAGTTGCAATAAATGTTACTACTTGTTACTTATGAAGTAGAGTCCAACATTTATATGAAAACAGAAATCCAAATTGCAAATGTCATTGTCACTTTTCAGTCTCCACGCAAATAAGTTGCAATAAATGTTACTACTTGTTACTTATGAAGTAGAGTCCAACATTTACAAGTCCTCTAGTTCCTGCGCGAGCCCAGTATGTTGCGCAGGTTGTTGTTCAGTTTGTTGCACATTGGGTGAATCAAATATGGATTCTGCTAATCTTCGCTTTTCTTCTTCTTTCTCATGATCAATGAAATCTTCAAGATATGTAAAATGCTTTATCACAAAGTAAATTGATAGAAAAGAATTGACTAAGTTTGGATAGTTCTTTGATAATTTGAATAATTTGATCAGTAATGTCACATATGAACGTGAAAACTTTATTTTGTGGGTCTCATTTAACTCTTTCACGAATTTTGTATAATTCATATTAGACAATAATTTCAGTCGCTGAAGCACTTCTCCTTGTAAAACATAGCAGCGTAGAAGATTCCGATGTGTAATTTTCTCAAAACCAATGAGTTTATTCAATGAAGAGATGCACGATGATGTACTTATAATATCCTTTTTCTCGAGAAATACCGGTAAATTGCTGCTGTCAACATCCTTGAATGAATCTCGGATTATTTCAAACACTTCTCTCTTTTTATCTTCTTCGGTTCCACTCGTCTTCTGTTTCTTTCTTAGTGATTCAAGAATAAATTTTGTTGATATCGTTTTGAAGAAATCCAGATGGTCTGGTGAAATAAGAGGCAAAACTTGATCCACGAAGCAACAAAATTCTCTCTCTATTTTGCTGACGGAAGACATTGCAAATGAGAACTTTGCTTCTAGCGCACACGGAACAATGACAGAAGAGAGAGAAATGAAAACAGCTGCCAGATGCTTTGACGTCATGCGGTTGTGCTGACGTGCTGGTAAGAATTAAAACAACTTGCCTAACGTACAACTAAAATCTAATTGTATCACAAGGCTGTAGCCGCAACAGGAATTGTAAGAACGCCAGATGAAATGACAATAGTGAGAGCGCCTAAAGAAATTGTTAAACATGCTCCAACGCCTTGTGTCACATTCTTAGCTATCGTCCATCTCTTTCTTAATTTTTTATAATGCTCTAATCTTAATAATAATTGAGATTCTTTATCTTTCATATAACGTACTCTATCTTTGTGTTTTGCAATATCCATTTCATATGATAATGAAGGATATAAAGGGGCTGATGGTTCTTTTGTTTTTACATCTTCCATTTTTAAATGAATATTCTGAATAAATATTTTGAATACAATCTTCTGCTATATTAGGACAACGTGATATTTTTTGGGCTACCTAAATTTTCATCTGCCTACATTTTCGGCCTTCGGCTACATTTTCGACCTTCGGCTACGTGATATTTTTCGACCACGTGATATTTTTTAGATTACGTGATATTTTAAGACTGCCTAAATTTTCGTCCACGTGATATTTTGAGACCGCCTAAATTTTCGATTACGGGATATTTTGAGACCGCTTAAATTTTTGAAATTTTGATTTTTTTGAAAATTTGTCACTACCTAAATTTTCGCCCTTCGGCCTTCGGCCACGTGAAATTTGAAATCTACCTAAATTTTTGAAATTTTGATTTTTTGAAAATTTTGAAAAAACCCGCAAAAGTGTGACATCCGGCGCAAGCGAAGCGAAGCGAAGCAAAGCGAAGCTAAGCGTCGCGCCGGATGTCACACTATATACTACTGAAATCCACCAAATATGTCCACATTTTGTTGCTCAAACAATTCTGCGCTGCTGCTCCGATTACCCAAAAAAGCCAAACTTAAGCTCATCATACCAGTCTACATCCACGCTATCAGTTCCTTTACCACAGCTATCGATGCCACTCCTCCACAGCAATTCAAATCCACAAAATCAGTCATCATTTCGTTACTGAAATCCAAAAAAGCCAAACTTAGACTCATCACACCAGTCTACATCCACGCTATCAGTTTCATTACCACAGCTCTCGATGCCACTCCTCCACAGCAATTCAAATCCACAAAATCAGTCCACATTTCGTTTCTCAAATCCAAAAACGCCAAAATTTTCTACGCTGCTTCACCGATTACCCAAAAAAGCCAAACTTATTTAGCTCATCACACCAGTCTGCATCCACACTATCAGTTTCATCACCACAGCCATCGATGCCACTCCTCCACAGCAATTGAAATCCACCAAATCAGTCCACTTTTCGTTACTCAAATCCAAAAAAGTCAAACTCAAGCTTATCACATGAGTCTACATCCAAACTATCAGTTTCATTACCACAGCTATCGATGCCACTCCTCCACAGCCTTTCAAATCCACAAAATCAGTCCACATTTCGTTGCTCAAATCCAAAAAGCCAAAGTTTAGACCATCACACCAGTCTGCATCCACACAATGAGTTTCATCACCATAGCCATCGATGCCACTCCTCCACAGCAATTGAAATCCACCAAATCAGTCCACATTTCGTTACTCAAATCGAGAAAAGCCAAACTTTAGCTTATCACACCAGTCTACACCCACACTATCAGTTTCATCACCACAGCTACCGATGCCACTCCTTCACAGCAATTGAAATCCACAAAATGAGTCCACATTTTGTTGCTTAAATCCAAAAAAAGACAAACTTAAGCTGATCACACCAGTCTACATCCACAATATCAGTTTCATTAACACAGCTACCGATGCCACTCCTCCAAGGCAATTCAAATCCACAAAAAACCGTCCACATTTCGTTGCTCAAATCCAAAAAAGCCAAACTTGAGCTCATCACAGCAGTCTACTTCCACACTCTGATCCACAATATCAGTTTCATCACCATAACGATGCCACTCCTCCACAACAATTCAGATCCACAAAATCAGACCACATTTCATTGCTCAAATCCAAAAAGCCAAACTTTATTTCATGACACCAGTCTACATCCACACTGTCAGTTTCATCACCATAGCTGTCGATGCCAATCCTCCACAGCAATTCAAATCCACAAAATCAGTCCACATTTCATTGCTCAAATCCAAAAAATCCAAACTCAGGCTCATCACACCATTCTACATCCACATTTTGATCCACACTATTAGTTTCATCACCATAGCTATCGATGCCACTCCTCCACAGCAATTCAAATCCACAAAATCAGTCCACATTTCGTTACTCAAATCTAGAAAAGCCAAACTTAATAAGCTCATCACACCAGCCTACATCCACACTATCAGTTTCATCACCACAGACATCGATGTAACTCCTCCACAGCAAATGAAGTCCACCAAATCAGCCCACATTTCGTTACTCAAATCCAAAAAAGCCAAAATCTTCTGCGCTGCTGCACCGATTAGCCAAAAAAGCCAAACTTAAGCTCATCACACCAGTCTACATCCACACTATCAGTTTCATTACCACAGCTACCGATGCCACTCCTCCACAGCAATTCAAATCCACAAAATCAGTCCACATTTCGTTTCTCAAATCCAAATAAGCCAAAATTTTCTACGCTGCTTCGCCGATTACCCAAAAAAGCCAAACTTATTTAGCTTATCACACCAGTCTGCATCCACACTATCAGTTTCATTACCACAGCTACCGATGCCACTCCTTCACAGCAATTGAAATCCACAAAATGAGTCCACATTTTGTTGCTTAAATCCAAAAAAGACAAACTTAAGCTCATCACACCAGTCTACATCCACAATATCAGTTTCATTAACACAGCTACCGATGCCACTCCTCCACAGCAATTCAAATCCAGAAAAAACCGTCCACATTTCGTTGCTCAAATCCAAAAAAAGCCACACTTGAGCTCATCACAGCAGTCTACATCCACACTCTGATCCACAATATCAGTTTCATCACCATAACGATGCCACTCCTCTACAACAATTCAGATCCACAAAATCAGTCCACATTTCATTGCTCAAATCCAAAAAGCCAAACTTTAGCTCATGACACCAGTCTACATCCACACTGTCAGTTTCATCACCATAGCTGTCGATGCCAATCCTCCACAGCAATTCAAATCCACAAAATCAGTCCACATTTCATTGCTCAAATCCAAAAAAGCCAAACTCAGGCTCATCACACCATTCTACATCCACATTTTGATCCACACTATTAGTTTCATCACCATAGCTATCGATGCCACTCCTCCACAGCAATTCAAATCCGCAAAATCAGTCCACATTTCGTTACTCAAATCTAGAAAAGCCAAACTTAATAAGCTCATCACACCAGTCTACATCCACACTATCAGTTTCATTACCACAGCTACCGATGCCACTCCTCCACAGCAATTCAAATCCACAAAATCAGTCCACATTTCGTTTCTCAAATCCAAAAACGCCAAAATTTTCTACGCTGCTTCACCGATTACCCAAAAAAGCCAAACTTATTTAGCTTATCACACCAGTCTGCATCCACACTATCAGTTTCATTACCACAGCTACCGATGCCACTCCTTCACAGCAATTGAAATCCACAAAATGAGTCCACATTTTGTTACTCAAATCCAAAAAAGCCAAAATATTCTTCGCTGCTGCACCGATTACCCAAAAAAGCCAAACTTAAGCTCATCACACCAGTCTACATCCACACTATCAGTTTCATTACCACAACTACCGATGCCACTCCTCCACAGCAATTCAAATCCTCAAAATCAGTCCAAATTTCGTTTCTGAAATCCAAAAACGCCAAAATTTTCTACGCTGCTTCACCGATTACCCAAAAAAGCCAAACTTATTTAGCATATCACACCAGTCTGCATCCACAGTATCAGTTTCATCACCACAGCCATCGATGCCACCCCTCCACAGCAATTGAAATCCACACTCTCAGTCCACATTTCGTTACTCAAATCCAAAAAAGCCGAAATATTCTGCGCTGCTGCACCGATTACCCAAAAAAGCCTTTCAAATCCACAAAATCAGTCCACATTTCGTTACTCAAATCAAAAAAGCCAAACTTAAGCTTATCACACCAGTCTACATCCACACTATCAGTTTCATTACCACAGCTACCGATGCCACTCCTCCACAGCAATTCAAATCCACAAAATCAGTCCACATTTCGTTACTAAAATCAAAAAAGCCAAACTTAAGCTTATCACACCAGTCTACATCCACACTATCAGTTTCATTACCACAGCTACCGATGCCACTCCTCCACAGCAATTCAAATCCACAAAAAACCGTCCACATTTCGTTGCTCAAATCCAAAAAAGCCACCTTGAGCTCATCACACCAGTCTACATCCGCACTCTGATCCACAATATCAGTTTCATCACCATAACGATGCCACTCCTCCACAACAATTCAGATCCACAAAATCAGTCCACATTTCATTGCTCAAATCCAAAAAAGCCAAACTCAGGCTCATCACATCATTCTACATCCACACTTCGATCCACACTATTAGTTTCATCACCATAGCTATCTATGCCACTCCTCCACAGCAATTCAAATCCACAAATTCAGTCCACATTTCGTTACTGAAATCTAGAAAAGCCAAACTTAATAAGCTCATCGCACCAGCTCACATCCAGACTATCAGTTCCATCATCACAGCCATCGATGCCACTCCTCCACAGCAAATGAAGTCCACCAAAACAGTCCACATTTCGTTACTCAAATCCAAAAAAGTCAAACTCAAGCTTATCACATGAGTCTACATCCACACTATCAGTTTCATCACCACAGCTATCGATGCCAATCCTGCACAGCAATTGAAATCCACAAAATCAGTACACATTTCGTTACTCAAATCCAACAAAGTCAAACTCAAGCTTATCACATGAGTCTACATCCAAACTATCAGTTTCATTACCACAGCTATCGATGCCACTCCTCCACAGCAATTCAAATCCACAAAATCAGTCCACATTTCGTTGCTCAAATCCAAACAGCCAAAGTTTAGATCATCACACCAGTCTACATCCACACTATGAGTTTCATCACTACAGCCATCGATGCCACTCCTCCACAGCAATTGAAATCCACCAAATCAGTCCACATTTCGTTACTCAAATCGAGAAAAGCCAAACTTTAGCTTATCACACCAGTCTACACCCACACTATCAGTTTCATTACCACAGCCACCGATGCCACTCCTTCACAGCAATTGAAATCCACAAAATCAGTCCACATTTCGTTACTCAAATCCAAAAAAGCCAAACTTAAGTTGATCACACCAGTCTACATCCACACTATCAGTTTCATCACCACAGCCATCGATGCCACCCCTCCACAGCAATTGAAATCCACACTCTCAGTCCACATTTCGTTACTCAAATCCAAAAAAGCCGAAATATTCTGCGCTGCTGCACCGATTACCCAAAAAAGCCTTTCAAATCCACAAAATCAGTCCACATTTCGTTACTCAAATCAAAAAAGCCAAACTTAAGCTTATCACACCAGTCTACATCCACACTATCAGTTTCATTACCACAGCTACCGATGCCACTCCTCCACAGCAATTCAAATCCACAAAATCAGTCCACATTTCGTTACTCAAATCAAAAAAGCCAAACTTAAGCTTATCACACCAGTCTACATCCACACTATCAGTTTCATTACCACAGCTACCGATGCCACTCCTCCACAGCAATTCAAATCCACAAAAGACCGTCCACATTTCGTTGCTCAAATCCAAAAAAGCCACCTTGAGCTCATCACACCAGTCTACATTCGCACTCTGATCCACAATATCAGTTTCATCACCATAACGATGCCACTCCTCCACAACAATTCAGATCCACAAAATCAGTCCACATTTCATTGCTCAAATCCAAAAAAGCCAAACTCAGGCTCATCACATCATTCTACATCCACACTTCGATCCACACTATTAGTTTCATCACCATAGCTATCTATGCCACTCCTCCACAGCAATTCAAATCCACAAATTCAGTCCACATTTCGTTACTGAAATCTAGAAAAGCCAAACTTAATAAGCTCATCGCACCAGCTCACATCCAGACTATCAGTTCCATCATCACAGCCATCGATGCCACTCCTCCACAGCAAATGAAGTCCACCAAAACAGTCCACATTTCGTTACTCAAATCCAAAAAAGTCAAACTCAAGCTTATCACATGAGTCTACATCCACACTATCAGTTTCATCACCACAGCTATCGATGCCAATCCTGCACAGCAATTGAAATCCACAAAATCAGTCCACATTTCGTTACTCAAATCCAACAAAGTCAAACTCAAGCTTATCACATGAGTCTACATCCAAACTATCAGTTTCATTACCACAGCTATCGATGCCACTCCTCCACAGCAATTCAAATCCACAAAATCAGTCCACATTTCGTTGCTCAAATCGAAACAGCCAAAGTTTAGATCATCACACCAGTCTACATCCACACTATGAGTTTCATCACTACAGCCATCGATGCCACTCCTCCACAGCAATTGAAATCCACCAAATCAGTCCACATTTCGTTACTCAAATCGAGAAAAGCCAAACTTTAGCTTATCACACCAGTCTACACCCACACTATCAGTTTCATTACCACAGCCACCGATGCCACTCCTTCACAGCAATTGAAATCCACAAAATCAGTCCACATTTCGTTACTCAAATCCAAAAAAGCCAAACTTAAGTTGATCACACCAGTCTACATCCACACTATCAGTTTCATTACCACAGCTACCGATGCCACTCCTCCACAGCAATTCAAATCCACAAAAAACCGTCCACATTTCGTTGCTCAAATCCAAAAAAGCCAAACTTGAGCTCATCACACCAGTCTACATCCGCACTCTGTTCCACAATATCAGTTTCATCACCATAACGATGCCACTCCTCCACAACAATTCAGATCCACAAAATCAGTCCACATTTCATTGCTCAAATCCAAAAAGCCAAACTTTAGCTCATGACACCAGTCTACATCCACACTGTCAGTTTCATCACCATAGCTGTCGATGCCAATCCTCCACAGCAATTCAAATCCACCAAATCAGTCCACATTTCATTGCTCAAATCCAAAAAAGCCAAACTCAGGCTCATCACACCATTCTACATCCACACTTCGATCCACACTATTAGTTTCATCACCATAGCTATCGATGCCACTCCTCCACAGCAATTCAAATCCACAAAATCAGTCCACATTTCGTTACTGAAATCTAGAAAAGCCAAACTTAATAAGCTCATCACACCAGTCTACATCCACACTATCAGTTTCATCACCACAGCTACCGATGCCACTCCTCCGAAGCAACTCAAATCAAGAAAAAACCGTCCAGATTTCGTTGCTCAAATCCAAAAAAGCCAAACTTTAGCTTATCACACCAGTCTACATCCGCACTTTGATCCAGAATATCAGTTTCATCACCATAACGATGCTACTCCTCCACAAGAATTCAAATCCACAAAATCAGTCCACATTTCATTGCTCAAATCTAGAAAAGCCAAACTTAATAAGCTCATCGCACCAGTCTGCATCCACACTATCAGTTCCATCATCACAGCCATCGATGCCACTCCTCCACAGCAAATGAAGTCCACCAAAACAGTCCACATTTCGTTACTCAAATCCAAAAAAGTCAAACTCAAGCTTATCACATGAGTCTACATCCACACTATCAGTTTCATCACCACAGCTATCGATGCCAATCCTGCACAGCAATTGAAATCCACAAAATCAGTCCACATTTCGTTACTCAAATCCAACAAAGTCAAACTCAAGCTTATCACATGAGTCTACATCCAAACTATCAGTTTCATTACCACAGCTATCGATGCCACTCCTCCACAGCAATTCAAATCCACAAAATCAGTCCACATTTCGTTGCTCAAATCCAAACAGCCAAAGTTTAGATCATCACACCAGTCTACATCCACACTATGAGTTTCATCACTACAGCCATCGATGCCACTCCTCCACAGCAATTGAAATCCACCAAATCAGTCCACATTTCGTTACTCAAATCGAGAAAAGCCAAACTTTAGCTTATCACACCAGTCTACACCCACACTATCAGTTTCATTACCACAGCTATCGATGCCACTCCTTCACAGCAATTGAAATCCACAAAATCAGTCCACATTTCGTTACTCAAATCCAAAAAAGCCAAACTTCAGCTCATCACACCAGTCTACATCCGCACTCTGATCCACAATATCAGTTTCATCACCATAACGATGCCACTCCTCCACAACAATTCAGATCCACAAAATCAGTCCACATTTCATTGCTCAAATCCAAAAAGCCAAACTTTACCTCATGACACCAGTCTACATCCACACTGTCAGTTTCATCACCATAGCTCTCGATGCCAATCCTCCACAGCAATTCAAATCCACAAAATCAGTCCACATTTCGCTACTCAAATCTAGAAAAGCCAAACTTAATAAGCTCATCACACCAGCTCACATCCACACTATCAGTTTCATCACCACAGCTACCGATGCCACTCCTCCACAGCAACTCAAATCCAGAAAAAACCGTCCACATTTCGTAGCTCAAATCCAAAAAAGCCAAACTTTAGCTTATCACACCAGTCTACATCCACACTTTGATCCAGAATGTCAGTTTCATCTCCACAGCCATCGATGCCACTCCTCCACAGCAATTGAAATCCACCAAATCAGTCCACATTTCGTTACTCAAATCCAAAAAAGCGAAAATATTCTGCGCTGCTGCACCGATTACCCAACAAAGCCAAACTTAAGCTCATCACACCATTCTACATCAACCCTTTGATCCACACTATTAGTTTCATCACCATAGCTATCGATGCCACTCGTTCACAGTAAATGAAATCCACCAAATCAGTCCACATTTCGTTACTCAAATCGAGAAAGGCAAACTTTAGCTTATCACACCAGTCTACACCCACACTATCGGTTTAATTACCACAGCTACCGATGCCACTCCTTCACAGCAATTCAAATCCACAAAATGAGTCCACATTTTGTTGCTCAAATTCAAAAAAGACAAACTAAAGCTCATCACACCAGTCTACATCCACACTGTCAGTTTCATCACCATAGCCATCGATGCCAATCCTCCACAGCAATTCAAATCCACAAAATCAGTCCACATTTTATTGCTCAAATCCAAAAAAGCCAAACTCAGGCTCATTACACCATTCTACATCCACACTTCGATCCACACTATTAGTTTCATCACCATAACTGACGATGCCACTCCTCCACAGCAATTCAAATCCACAAAATCAGTCCACATTTCGTTACTCAAATCTAGAAAAGCCAAACTTAATAAGCTCATCACACCAGCCTACATCCACACTATCAGTTTCATTACCACAGCTACCGATGCTTCTCCTCCACAGCAATTGAAATCCACAAAATGAGTCCACATTTCATTGCTCAAATCCAAAAAGCCAAACTTTAGCTCATGACACCAGTCTACATCCACACTGTCAGTTTCATCACCATAGCTGTCGATGCCAAACCTCCACAGCAATTCAAATCCACAAAATCAGTCCACATTTTATTGCTCAAATCCAAAAAAGCCAAACTCAGGCTCATCACACCAGTCTACATCCACACTTTGATCCAGAATATCAGTTTCATCATCATAACGATGCCACTCCTCCACAACAATTCAAATCCACAAAATCAGTCCACATTTCATTGCTCAAATCTAGAAAAGCCAAACTTAATAAGCTCATCACACCAGCCTAAATCCACACTATCAGTTTCATTACCACAGCTACCGATGCCACTCCTCCACAGCAATTGAAGTGCACAAAATCAGTCCACATTTCGTTACTCAAATCCAACAAAGTCAAACTCAAGCTTATCACATGAGTCTACATCCAAACTATCATTTTCATTACCACAGCTATCGATGCCACTCCTCCACAGCAATTCAAATCCACAAAATCAGTCCACATTTCGTTGCTCAAATCCAAACAGCCAAAGTTTAGATCATCACACCAGTCTACATCCACACTATGAGTTTCATCACTACAGCCATCGATGTCACTCCTCCACAGCAATTGAAATCCACCAAATCAGCCCACATTTCGTTTCTCAAATCCAAAAAAGCCAAAATATTCTGCGCTGCCGCACCGATTACCGAAAAAAGCCAAACTTAAGCTCATCACACCAGTCTACATCCACACTATCAGTTTCATTACCACAGCTACCGATGCCACTCCTTCACAGCAATTGAAATCCACAAAATGAGTCCACATTTCGTTACTCAAATCCCAAAAAGCCAAACTTAAGCTTATCACACCAGCCTACATCCACACTATCAGTTTCATTACCACAGCTACCGATGCTTCTCCTCCACAGCAATTGAAATCCAGAAAAAACCGTCCACATTTCGTTGCTCAAATCCAAAAAAGCCAAACTTGAGCTCATCACACCTGTCTACATCCACACTCTGATCCACACTGTCAGTTTCATCACCATAGCTGTCGATGCCACTCCTCCACAACAATTGAAATCCACACTCTCAGTCCACATTTCATTGCTCAAATCCAAAAAAAACAAACTCAGGCTCATCACACCATTCTTCATCAACCCTTTAATCCACACTATTAGTTTCATCACCATAGCTATCGATGCCACTCCTGCACAGCAATTGAAATCCACAAAATCAGTCCACATTTCGCAACTCAAATCTAGAAAAGCCAAAATAATCTGCGCTGCTGCACCGATTACCCAAAAAAGCCAAACTTAAGCTCATCACACCAGTCTACATCCAGACTATCAGTTTCATTACCACAGCTATGGATGCCACTCCTCCACAGCAATTCAAATCCACATAATCAGTCTACATTTCGTTTCTCAAATCCAAAAAAGCCAACATTTTCTGCGCTGCTTCACCGATTACCCAAAAAGCCAAAGTTTAGCTCATCACACCAGTCTTCATCCACACTATCAGTTTCATCACCACAGCCATCGATGCCACTCCTCCACAGTAATTGAAATCCACACTCTCAGTCCACATTTCGTTACTCAAATCCAAAAAAGCCGAAATATTCTGCGCTGTTGCACCGATTACACGAAAAAGCCAAACATCAGCTTATCACACCAGCCAACATCCACACTATCAGTTTCATCACCACAGCCATCGATGCCACTCCTCCACAGCAATTGAAATCCACCAAATCAGCCCACATTTGGTTACTCAAATCCAAGAAAGCCAAAATATTCTGCGCTGCCGCATCCAATTACCCAAAAAAGCCAAACTTAAGCTGATCACACCAGTCTACATCCACAATATCAGTTTCATCACCACAGCTATCGATGCCAATCCTGCACAGCAATTGAAATCCACAAAATCAGTCCACATTTCGTTACTCAAATCGAGAAAAGCCAAACTTAAGCTCATCACACCAGTCTACACCCACACTATCAGTTTCATTACCACAGCTATCGATGCCACTCCTTCACAGCAATTCAAATCCACAAAACGAGTCCGAATTTTGTTGCTCAAATTCAAAAACGACAAACTTAAGCTCATCACACCAGTCTACATCCACACTATCAGTTTCATTACCACAGCTACCGATGCTACTCCTCCACAGCAATTCAAATCCAGAAAAAACCGTCCACATTTCGTTGCTCAAATCCAAAAAAGCCAAACTTGAGCTCATCACACCTGTCTACATCCACACTCTGATCCACACTGTCAGTTTCATTACCATAGCTGTCGATGCCACTCCTCCACAACAATTGAAATCCACACTCTCAGTCCACATTTCATTGCTCAAATCCAAAAAAAACAAACTCAGGCTCATCACACCATTCTTCATCAACCCTTTAATCCACACTATTAGTTTCATCACCATAGCTATCGATGCCACTCCTCCACAGCAATTGAAATCCACAAAATCAGTCCACATTTCGCAACTCAAATCTAGAAAAGCCAAAATAATCTGCGCTGCTGCACCGATTACCCAAAAAAGCCAAACTTAAGCTCATCACACCAGTCTACATCCACACTATCAGTTTCATTACCACAGCTATCGATGCCACTCCTCCACAGCAATTCAAATCCGCAAAATCAGTCTACATTTCGTTTCTCAAATCCAAAAAAGCCAACATTTTCTACGCTGCTTCACCGATTACCCAAAAAGCCAAAGTTTAGCTCATCACACCAGTCTGCATCCACACTATCAGTTTCATCACCACAGCCATCGATGACACTCCTCCACAGCAATTGAAATCCACACTCTCAGTCCACATTTCGTTACTCAAATCCAAAAAAGCCGAAATATTCTGCGCTGCTTCACCGATTACACGAAAAAGCCAAACATCAGCTTATCACACCAGCCTACATCCACACTATCAGTTTCATCACCACAGCCATCGATGCCACTCCTCCACAGCAATTGAAATCCACCAAATCAGCCCACATTTGGTTACTCAAATCCAAAAAAGCCAAAATATTCTGCGCTGCCGCACCGATTACCCAAAAAAGCCAAACTTAAGCTCATCACACCAGTCTACATCCACAATATCAGTTTCATCACCACAGCTATCGATGCCAATCCTGCACAGCAATTGAAATCCACAAAATCAGTCCACATTTCGTTACTCAAATCGAGAAAAGCCAAACATCAGCTTATCACACCAGTCTACACCCACACTATCAGTTTCATTACCACAGCTACCGATGCCACTCCTTCACAGCAATTCAAATCCACAAAACGAGTCCACATTTTGTTGCTCAAATTCAAAAACGACAAACTTAAGCTCATCACACCAGTCTACATCCACACTATCAGTTTCATTACCACAGCTACCGATGCTACTCCTCCACAGCAATTCAAATCCAGAAAAAACCGTCCGCATTTCGTTGCTCAAATCCAAAAAAGCCAAACTTCAGCTCATCACACCAGTCTACATCCACACTCTGATCAACACTGTCAGTTTCATCACCATAGCTGTCGATGCCACTCCTCCACAGCAATTCAAATCCACACTCTCAGTCCACATTTCATTGCTCAAATCCAAAAAAAACAAACTCAGGCTCATCACACCATTCTACATCAACCCTTTGATCCACACTATTAGTTTCATCACCATAGCTATCGATGCCACTCCTCCACAGCAATTCAAATCCACAAAATCAGTCCACATTTCGTTACTCAAATCTAGAAAAGCCAAAATAATCTGCGCTGCTGCACCGATTACCCAAAAAAGCCAAACTTAAGCTCATCACACCATTCTACATCAACCCTTTGATCCACACTATTAGTTTCTTCACCATAGCTATCGATGCCACTCCTTCACAGCAATTCAAATCCACAAAATCAGTCCACATTTCATTGCTCCAATCTAGAAAAGCCAAACTTAATAAGCTCATCATACCAGCCTAAATCCACACTATCAGTTTCATTACCACAGCTACCGATGCCACTCCTTCACAGCAATTGAAGTGCACAAAATCAGTCCACATTTCGTTACTCAAATCCAAAAAAGCCGAAATATTCTGCGCTGCTTCACCGATTGCATGAAAAAGCCAAACATCAGCTTATCACACCAGTCTACATCCACACTATCAGTTTCATCACCACAGCCATCGATGTCACTCCTCCACAGCAATTGAAATCCACCAAATCAGCCCACATTTTGTTACTCAAATCCAAAAAAGCCAAAATATTCTGCGCTGCTGCACCGATTACCCAAAAAAGCCAAACTTAAGCTCATCACACCAGTCTACATCCACACTATCAGTTTCATCACCACAGCCATCGATGCCAATCCTGCACAGCAATTGAAATCCACAAAATCAGTCCACATTTCGTTACTCAAATCCAAAAAAGTCAAACTCAAGCTTATCACATCAGTCTACATCCACACTATCAGTTTCGCTACCACAGCTATCGATGCCACTCCTCCACAGCCTTTCAAATCCACAAAATCAGTCCACATTTCGTTACTCAAATCCAAAAAGCCAAAGTTTAGCTCATCACACCAGTCTATATCCACACTATCAGTTTCATCACTACAGCCATCGATGCCACTCCTCCACAGCAATTGAAATCCACCAAATGAGTCCACATTTCGTTACTCAAATCGAGAAAAGCCAAACTTTAGCTTATCACACCAGTCTACATCCACACTATCAGTTTCATCACCACAGCTATCGATGCCACTCCTCCACAGCAATTCAAATCCAGAAAGAACCGTCCACATTTCGTTGCTCTAATGCAAAAAAGCCAAACTTAAGCTCATCACACCAGTCTACTTCCACACTTTGATCCAGAATATCAGTTTCATCACCATAACGATGCCACTCCTCCACAACAATTTAAATCCACAAAATCAGTCCACATTTCATTGCTCAAATCTAGAAAAGCCAAACTTAATAAGCTCATCACACCAGCCTACATCCACACTATCAATTTCATTACCATAGCTACCGATGCCACTCCTCCACAGCAATTGAAATGCACAAAATCAGTCCACATTTCGTTACTCAAATCCAAAAAAGCCAAACTCAGGCTCATCACACCATTCTACATCCACACTTTGATCCACACTATCAGCTTCATCACCATAGATATCGATGACACTCCTCCACAGCCTTTCAAATCCACAAAATCAGTCCACATTTCGTTACTCAAATCCGAAAAGCCAAAGTTTCGCTCATCACACCAGTCTACATCCACACTATGAGTTTCATCACTACAGCCATCGATGTCACTCCTCCACAGCAATTGAAATCCACCAAATCAGTCCACATTTCGTTACTCAAATCCAAAAAAGACAAACTTAAGCTCATCACACCAGTCTACATCCGCACTTTGATCCAGAATATCAGTTTCATCACCATAACGATGCCACTCCTCCACAGCATATGAAATCCACAAAATGAGTCCACATTTCGTTACTCAAATCGAGAAAAGCCAAACTTTAGCGTATCACACCAGTCTACATCCACACTATCAGTTTCATTACCACAGCTACCGATGCCACTCCTTCACAGCAATTCAAATCCACAAAATGAGTCAACATTTCGTTGCTCAAATCCAAAAAAGCCAAACTTTAGCTCATGACATCATTCTACATCCACACTGTCAGTTTCATCACCATAGCTGTCGATGCCACTCCCCCACAGCAATTCAAATCAACAAAATCAGTCCACATTTCATTGCTCAAATCTAAAAAAGTCAAACTTTAGCTCATTACACCAGTCTACGTCCGCACTTTGATCCACAATATCAGTTTCATCACCATGACGATGCCACTCCTCCCCAACAATTCAAATCCACAAAATCAGTCCACATTTCATTGCTCAAATCCAAAAAAGCCAAACTCAGGCTCATCACACCAGTCTACATCCGCACTTTGATCCACAATATCAGTTTCATCACCATGACGATGCCACTCCTCCACAACAATTGAAATCCACAAAATCAGTCCACATTTCATTGCTCAAATCTAGAAAAGCCAAACTTAATAAGCTCATCACACCAGTCTACATCCACACTATCAGTTTCATTACCACAGCTACCGATGCCACTCCTTCACAGCAATTCAAATCCACAAAATGAGTCAACATTTCGTTGCTCAAATCCAAAAAAGCCAAACTTTAGCTCATCATACCAGTCCACATCCGCACTTTGATCCACAATATCAGTTTCATCACCATAACGATGCCTCTCCTCCACAACAACTCAAATCCACAAAATCAGTCCACATTTCGTTACTCAAATCTAGAAAAGCCACACTTAATAAGCTCATCACACCTGCCTACATCCACAATATCAGTTTCATCACCATGACGATGCCACTCCTCCCCAACAATTCAAATCCACAAAATCAGTCCACATTTCATTGGTCAATCCAAAAAAGCCAAACTCAGGCTCATCACACCATTCTACATCCGCACTTTGATCCACAATATCAGTTTCATCACCATGACGATGCCACTCCTCCACAACAATTGAAATCCACAAAATCAGTCCACATTTCGCTACTCAAATCCAAATAAGCCAAACTTTAGCTCATCATACCAGTTTACATCCACACTATTAGTTTCATCACCATAGCTATCGATGCCACTCCTCCACAGCAATTGAAATCCACAAAATCAGTTAACATTTCGCTACTCAAATCCAAATAAGCCAAAATATTCTGCACTGCTGCTAAAATCAAACAAAAGAGCCAAACTTAAGCTCATCACACCAGTCTACATCCACACTATCAGTTTCATTACCACAGCTACCGATGCCACTCCTTCACAGCAATTCAAATCCACAAAATGAGTCCACAAAATTTTTTGCTCAAATCCAAAAAAGACGAACTTAAGCTCATCACACCAGTCTACATCCACACTATCAGTTTCATTACCACAGCTACCGATGCCACTCCTGCACAACAATTCAAATCCAGAAAAAACCGTCCACATTTCGTTGCTCAAATCCGAAAAAGCCAAACTCAGGCTCATCACACCAGTCTACGTCCGCACTTTGATCCACAATATCAGTTTTATCACCATGACGATGCCATTCCTCCACAACAATTCAAATCCACAAAATCAGTCCACATTTCATTGCTCAAATCCAAAAAAGCCAAACTCAGGCTCATCACACCAGTCTACGTCAGCACTTTGATCCACAATATCAGTTTCATCACCATGACGATGCCATTCCTCCACAACAATTCAAATCCACAAAATCAGTCCACATTTCATTGCTCAAATCCAAAAAAGCCAAACTCAGGCTCATCACACCATTCTACATCCACACTTTGATCCACAATATCAGTTTCATCACCATGACGATGCCACTCCTCCACAGCAATTCAAATCCACAAAATCAGTCCACATTTCATTGCTCAAATCCAAAAAAGCCATGTTCAGGCTCATCACACAAGTCTACATCCATACTATCAGTTCCTTTACCACAGCTATCGATGCCAATCCTCCACAGCCTTTCAAATACAAAAAATCAGTCCACATTTCGTTTTTCAAATCCAAA
This sequence comes from Prostheceraeus crozeri, assembly GCA_907163375.1. NCBI lineage: Eukaryota > Metazoa > Platyhelminthes > Polycladida > Euryleptidae > Prostheceraeus > Prostheceraeus crozeri. The sequence goes on from CAJQUW010007154.1 coordinate 71,199, forward strand.
AAAGACAAACTTAAGCCTATCAAACCAGTCGACATGCACACTATCAGTTTCATTACCACAGCTGTCGATGCCACTCCTCCACAGCAATTCAAATCCACAAAATCAGTCCACATTTCGTTGCTCAAATCTAGAAAAGTCAAACTTATTAAGCTCATCACACCAGTCTAAATCCACTCCATCATTTTCATCGCCAAGCCATCGATGCCACTCCTCCACAGCAATTCAAATCCACAAAATGAGTCAACATTTCGTTGCTAAAATCCAAAAAAGCCAAACTTTAGCTCATCATACCAGTCCACATCCGCACTTTGATCCACAATATCAGTTTCATCACCATAACGATGCCTCTCCTCCACAACAACTCAAATCCACAAAATCAGTCCACATTTCGTTACTCAAATCTAGAAAAGCCACACTTAATAAGCTCATCACACCTGCCTACATCCACACTATCAGTTTCATTACCACAGCTACCAATGCCACTCTTCCACAGCAATTCAAATTCACAAAATGAGTCAACATTTCGTTGCTCAAATCCAAAAAAGCCAAACTTTAGCTCATGACATCATTCTACATCCACACTGTCAGTTTCATCACCATAGCTGTCGATGCCACTCCCCCACAGCAATTCAAATCAACAAAATGTGTCCACATTTCATTGCTCAAATCTAAAAAAGTCAAACTTTAGCTCATCACACCAGTCTACGTCCGCACTTTGATCCACAATATCAGTTTCATCACCATGACGATGCCACTCCTCCCCAACAATTCAAATCCACAAAATCAGTCCACATTTCATTGGTCAAATCCAAAAAAGCCAAACTCAGGCTCATCACACCATTCTACATCCGCACTTTGATCCACAATATCAGTTTCATCACCATGACGATGCCACTCCTCCACAACAATTGAAATCCACAAAATCAGTCCACATTTCGCTACTCAAATCCAAATAAGCCAAACATCAGCTCATGATACCAGTTTACATCCACACTATTGGTTTCATCACCATAGCTATCGATGCCACTCCTCCACAGCAATTCAAATCCACAAAATCAGTCCACATTTCGCTACTCAAATCCAAATAAGCCAAAATATTCTGCACTGCTGCTAAAATCAAACAAAAGAGCCAAACTTAAGCTCATCACACCAGTCTACATCCACACTATCAGTTTCATTACCACAGCTACCGATGCTACTCCTCCACAGCAATTCAAATCCAGAAAAAACCGTCCACATTTCATTGCTCAAATCCGAAAAAGCCAAACTCAGGCTCATCACACCAGTCTACGTCCGCACTTTGATCCACAATATCAGTTTCATCACCATGACGATGCCATTCCTCCACAACAATTCAAATCCACAAAATCAGTCCACATTTCATTGCTCATATCCAAAAAAGCCAAACTCAGGCTCATCACACCAATCTACATCCACACTTTGATCCAGAATATCAGTTTCATCACCATAACGATGCCACTCCTCCACAACAATTTAAATCCACAAAATCAGTCCACATTTCATTGCTCAAATCTAAAAAAGCCAAACTTAATAAGCTCATCACACCTGCCTACATCCACACTATCAGTTTCATTACCATAGCTACCGATGCCACTCCTCCACAGCAATTGAAATGCAATAAATCAGTCCACATTTCGTTACTCAAATCCAAAAAAGCCAAACTCAGGCTCATCACACCATTCTACATCCACACTTTGATCCACACTATCAGTTTCATCACCATAGATATCGATGACACTCCTCCACAGCCTTTCAAATCCACAAAATCAGTCCACATTTCGTTACTCAAATCCGAAAAGCCAAAGTTTCGCTCATCACACCAGTCTACATCCACACTATGAGTTTCATCACTACAGCCATCGATGTCACTCCTCCACAGCAATTGAAATCCACCAAATCAGTCCACATTTCGTTACTCAAATCCAAAAAAGACAAACTTAAGCTCATCACACCAGTCTACATCCGCACTTTGATCCAGAATATCAGTTTCATCACCATAACGATGCCACTCCTCCACAGCATATGAAATCCACAAAATGAGTCCACATTTCGTTACTCAAATCGAGAAAAGCCAAACTTTAGCGTATCACACCAGTCTACATCCACACTATCAGTTTCATTACCACAGCTACCGATGCCACTCCTTCACAGCAATTCAAATCCACAAAATGAGTCAACATTTCGTTGCCCAAAACCAAAAAAGCCAAACTTTAGCTCATGACATCATTCTACATCCACACTGTCAGTTTCATCACCATAGCTGTCGATGCCACTCCCCCACAGCAATTCAAATCAACAAAATCAGTCCACATTTCATTGCTCAAATCTAAAAAAATCAAACTTTAGCTCATTACACCAGTCTATGTCCGCACTTTGATCCACAATATCAGTTTCATCACCATGACGATGCCACTCCTCCCCAACAATTCAAATCCACAAAATCAGTCCACATTTCATTGGTCAAATCCAAAAAAGCCAAACTCAGGCTCATCACACCATTCTACATCCGCACTTTGATCCACAATATCAGTTTCATCACCATGACGATGCCACTCCTCCACAACAATTTAAATCCACAAAATCAGTCCACATTTCATTGCTCAAATCTAGAAAAGCCAAACTTAATAAGCTCATCACACCAGTCTACATCCACACTATCAGTTTCATTACCACAGCTACCGATGCTACTCCTCCACAGCAATTCAAATCCAGAAAAAACCGTCCACATTTCATTGCTCAAATCCGAAAAAGCCAAACTCAGGCTCATCACACCAGTCTACGTCCGCACTTTGATCCACAATATCAGTTTCATCACCATGACGATGCCATTCCTCCACAGCAATTGAAATCCACAAAATCAGTCCACATTTCGCTACTCAAATCCAAATAAGCCAAAATATTCTGCACTGCTGCTAAAATCAAACAAAAGAGCCAAACTTAAGCTCATCACACCAGTCTACATCCACACTATCAGTTTCATTACCACAGCTACCGATGCCACTCCTTCACAGCAATTCAAATCCACAAAATGAGTCCACAAAATTTTTTGCTCAAATCCAAAAAAGACGAACTTAAGCTCATCACACCAGTCTACATGCACACTATCAGTTTCATTACCACAGCTGTCGATGACACTCCTCCACAGCAATTCAAATAAACAAAATCAGTCCACATTTCATTGCTCAAATCCAAAAAAGCCAAACTCAGGCTCATCACACCAGTCTACATCCGCACTTTGATCCACAATATCAGTTTCATCACCATGACGATGCCACTCCTCCACAACAATTGAAATCCACAAAATCAGTCCACATTTCATTGCTGAAATCTAGAAAAGCCAAACTTAATAAGCTCATCACACCAGTCTACATTCATACTATCAGTTTCATTACCACAGCTACCGATGCCACTCCTTCACAGCAATTCAAATCCACAAAATGAGTCAACATTTCGTTGCTCAAATCCAAAAAAGCCAAACTTTAGCTCATCATACCAGTCCACATCCGCACTTTGATCCACAATATCAGTTTCATCACCATAACGATGCCTCTCCTCCACAACAACTCAAATCCACAAAATCAGTCCACATTTCGTTACTCAAATCTAGAAAAGCCACACTTAATAAGCTCATCACACCTGCCTACATCCACACTATCAGTTTCAGTACCACAGCTCCCAATGCCACTCCTTCACAGCAATTCAAATTCACAAAATGAGTCAACATTTCGTTGCTCAAATCCAAAAAAGCCAAACTTTAGCTCATGACATCATTCTACATCCACACTGTCAGTTTCATCACCATAGCTGTCGATGCCACTCCCCCACAGCAATTCAAATAAACAAAATCAGTCCACGTTTCATTGCTCAAATCTAAAAAAGTCAAACTTTAGCTCATCACACCAGTCTACGTCCGCACTTTGATCCACAATATCAGTTTCATCACCATGACGATGCCACTCCTCCCCAACAATTCAAATCCACAAAATCAGTCCACATTTCATTGGTCAAATCCAAAAAAGCCAAACTCAGGCTCATCACACCATTCTACATCCGCACTTTGATCCACAATATCAGTTTCATCACCATGACGATGCCACTCCTCCACAACAATTGAAATCCACAAAATCAGTCCACATTTCGCTACTCAAATCCAAATAAGCCAAACTTTAGCTCATGATACCAGTTTACATCCACACTATTAGTTTCATCACCATAGCTATCGATGCCACTCCTCCACAGCAATTGAAATCCACAAAATCAGTCCACATTTCGCTACTCAAATCCAAATAAGCCAAAATATTCTGCACTGCTGCTAAAATCAAACAAAAGAGCCAAACTTAAGCTCATCACACCAGTCTACATCCACACTATCAGTTTCATTACCACAGCTACCGATGCCACTCCTTCACAGCAATTCAAATCCACAAAATGAGTCCACAAAATTTTTTGCTCAAATCCAAAAAAGACGAACTTAAGCTCATCACACCAGTCTACATCCACACTATCAGTTTCATTACCACAGCTACCGATGCCACTCCTGCACAACAATTCAAATCCAGAAAAAACCGTCCACATTTCGTTGCTCAAATCCGAAAAAGCCAAACTCAGGCTCATCACACCAGTCTACGTCCGCACTTTGATCCACAATATCAGTTTTATCACCATGACGATGCCATTCCTCCACAACAATTCAAATCCACAAAATCAGTCCACATTTCATTGCTCAAATCCAAAAAAGCCAAACTCAGGCTCATCACACCAGTCTACGTCAGCACTTTGATCCACAATATCAGTTTCATCACCATGACGATGCCATTTCTCCACAACAATTCAAATCCACAAAATCAGTCCACATTTCATTGCTCATATCCAAAAAAGCCAAACTCAGGCTCATCACATTATTCTACATCCACACTTTGATCCACAATATCAGTTTCATCACCATGACGATGCCACTCCTCCACAGCAATTCAAATCCACAAAATCAGTCCACATTTCATTGCTCAAATCCAAAAAAGCCATGTTCAGGCTCATCACACAAGTCTACATCCATACTATCAGTTCCTTTACCACAGCTATCGATGCCAATCCTCCACAGCCTTTCAAATACAAAAAATCAGTCCACATTTCGTTTTTCAAATCCAAAAAAGACAAACTTAAGCCTATCAAACCAGTCTACATGCATACTATCAGTTTCATTACCACAGCTGTCGATGCCACTCCTCCACAGCAATTCAAATCAACAAAATCAGTCCACATTTCGTTGCTCAAATCCAAAAAAGCCAAACTTTAGCTCATGACATCATTCTACATCCACACTGTCAGTTTCATCACCATAGCTGTCGATGCCACTCCCCCACAGCAATTCAAATAAACAAAATCAGTCCACATTTCATTGCTCAAATCCAAAAAAGCCAAACTCAGGCTCATCAAACCATTCTACATCCACACTTTGATCCACAATATCAGTTTCATCACCATGACGATGCCACTCCTCCACAACAATTGAAATCCACAAAATCAGTCCACATTTCGCTACTCAAATCCAAACAAGCCAAACTCAGGCTCATCAAACCATTCTACATCCACACTTTGATCCACAATATCAGTTTCATCACCATGACGATGCCACTCCTCCACAACAATTGAAATCCACAAAATCAGTCCACATTTCGCTACTCAAATCCAAATAAGCCAAACATCAGCTCATCATACCAGTTAACATCAACACTATTAGTTTCATCACCATAGCTATCGATGCCACTCCTTCACAGCAATTCAAATCCACAAAATGAGTCCACAAAAGTTTTTTCTCAAATCCAAAAAAAGACGAACTTAAACTCATCACACAAGTCTACATCCACACTATCAGTTTCATTAACACAGCTACCGATGCCATTTCTCCACAACAATTCAAATCCAGAAAAAACCGTCAACATTTCGTTGCTCAAATCTAAAAAAGCCAAACTCAGGCTCATCACACCATTCTACATCCACACTTTGATCCACAATATCAGTTTCATCACCATGACGATGCCACTCCTCCACAGCAATTCAAATCCACAAAATCAGTCCACATTTCATTGCTCATATCCAAAAAAGCCATGTTCAGGCCCATCCGCAAGTCTACATCCATACTATCAGTTCCTTTACCACAGCTATCGATGCCAATCCCCCACAGCCTTTCAAATACAAAAAATCAGTCCACATTTCGTTTTTCAAATCCAAAAAAGCCAAACTTAAGCCTATCAAACCAGTCTACATGCACACTATCAGTTTCATTACCATAGCTGTCGATGCCACTCCTTACAGCAATTCAAATCCACAAAATCAGTCCACATTTCATTGCTCAAATCCAAAAAAGCCAAACTCAGGCTCATCAAACCAGTCTACGTCCGCACTTTGATCCACAATATCAGTTTCATCACCATGACGATGCCACTCCTCCCCAACAATTCAAATCCACAAAATCAGTCCACATTTCATTGCTCAAATCCAAAAAAGCCAAACTCAGTCTGATCACACCATTCTACATCCACACTTTGATCCACAATATCAGTTTCATCACCATGACGATGCCACTCCTCCACAACGATTAAAATCCACAAAATCAGTCCACATTTCGCTACTCAAATCCAAATAAGCCAAACATCAGCTCATCATACCAGTTTACATCCACACTATTAGTTTCATCACCATAGCTATCGATGCCACTCTTCCACAGCAATTGAAATCCACAAAATCAGTCCCCATTTCGCTACTCAAATCCAAATAAGCCAAAATATTCTGCACTGCTGCAAAGATCAAACAAAAGAGCCAAACTTAAGCCCATCACACCAGTCTACATCCACACTATCAGTTTCATTACCACAGCTACCGATGCCACTCCTTCACAGCAATTCAAATCCACAAAATGAGTCCACAAAATTTTTTTCTCAAATCCAAAAAAGACGAACTTAAGCTCATCACACCAGTCTACATCCACACTATCAGTTTCATTAACACAGCTACCGATGCCACTCCTCCACAACAATTCAAATCCAGAAAAAACCGTCCACATTTCGTTGCTCAAATCCAAAAAAGCCAAACTTCAGCTCATCACATCATTCTACATCCACACTTTGATCCACAATATCAGTTTCATCACCATGACGATGCCACTCCTCCACAGCAATTCAAATCCACAAAATCAGTCCACATTTCATTGCCCAAATCCAAAAAAGCCATGTTCAGGCTCATCACACTATTCTACATCCATACTATCAGTTCCTTTACCACAGCTATCGATGCCAATCCTCCACAGCCTTTCAAATACAAAAAATCAGTCCACATTTCGTTTTTCAAATCCAAAAAAGACAAACTTAAGCCTATCAAACCAGTCTACATGCACACTATCAGTTTCATTACCACAGCTGTCGATGCCCCTCCTCCACAGCAATTCAAATCCACAAAATCAGTCCACATTTCGTTGCTCAAATCCAAAAAAGCCAAACTTTAGCTCATGACATCATTCTACATCCACACTGTCAGTTTCATCACCATAGCTGTCGATGCCACTCCCCCACAGCAATTCAAATAAACAAAATCAGTCCACATTTCATTGCTCAAATCCAAAAAAGCCAAACTCAGGCTCATCAAACCATTCTACATCCACACTTTGATCCACAATATCAGTTTCATCAACATGACGATGCCACTCCTCCACAACAATTGAAATCCACAAAATCAGTCCACATTTCGCTACTCAAATCCAAACAAGCCAAACTCAGGCTCATCAAACCATTCTACATCCACACTTTGATCCACAATATCAGTTTCATCACCATGACGATGCCACTCCTCCACAACAATTGAAATCCACAAAGTCAGTCCACATTTCGCTACTCAAATCCAAATAAGCCAAACATCAGCTCATCATACCAGTTTGCATCAACACTATTAGTTTCATCAACATAGCTATCGATGCCACTCCTTCACAGCAATTCAAATCCACAAAATGAGTCCACAAAATTTTTTTCTCAAATCCAAAAAAAGACGAACTTAAACTCATCACACCAGTCTACATCCACACTATCAGTTTCATTAACACAGCTACCGATGCCACTCCTCCACAACAATTCAAATCCAGAAAAAACCGTCAACATTTCGTTGCTCAAATCCAAAAAAGCCAAACTCAGGCTCATCACAGCATTCTACATCCACACTTTGATCCACAATATCAGTTTCATCACCATGACGATGCCACTCCTCCACAGCAATTCAAATCCACAAAATCAGTCCACATTTCATTGCTCATATCCAAAAAAGCCATGTTCAGGCCCATCCGCAAGTCTACATCCATACTATCAGTTCCTTTACCACAGCTATCGATGCCAATCCCCCACAGCCTTTCAAATACAAAAAATCAGTCCACATTTCGTTTTTCAAATCCAAAAAAGCCAAACTTAAGCCTATCAAACCAGTCTACATGCACACTATCAGTTTCATTACCATAGCTGTCGATGCCACTCCTCCACAGCAATTCAAATCCACAAAATCAGTCCACATTTCATTGCTCAAATCCAAAAAAGCCAAACTCAGGCTCATCAAACCAATCTACGTCCGCATTTTGATCCACAATATCAGTTTCATCACCATGACGATGCCACTCCTCCCCAACAATTCAAATCCACAAAATCAGTCCACATTTCATTGCTCAAATCCAAAAAAGCCAAACTCAGTCTGATCACACCATTCTACATCCACACTTTGATCCACAATATCAGTTTCATCACCATAGCTATCGATGCCACTCTTCCACAGCAATTGAAATCCACAAAATCAGTCCCCATTTCGCTACTCAAATCAAAATAAGCCAAAATATTCTGCACTGCTGCAAAGATCAAACAAAAGAGCCAAACTTAAGCTCATCACACCAGTCTACATCCACACTATCAGTTTCATTACCACAGCTACCGATGCCACTCCTTCACAACAATTCAAATCCACAAAATGAGCCCACAAAATTTTTTTCTCAAATCCAAAAAAGACGAACTTAAGCTCATCACACCAGTCTACATCCACACTATCAGTTTCATTAACACAGCTACCGATGCCACTCCTCCACAACAATTCAAATCCAGAAAAAACCGTCCACATTTCGTTGCTCAAATCCAAAAAAGCCAAACTCAGGCTCATCACATCATTCTACATCCACACTTTGATCCACAATATCAGTTTCATCACCATGACGATGCCACTCCTCCACAGCAATTCAAATCCACAAAATCAGTCCACATTTCATTGCTCATATCTAAAAAAGCCATGTTCAGGCCCATCACACAAGTCTACATCCATACTATCAGTTCCTTTACCACAGCTATCGATGCCAATCCTCCACAGCCTTTCAAATACAAAAAATCAGTCCACATTTCGTTTTTCAAATCCAAAACAGCCAAACTTAAGCTTATCAAACCAGTCTACAACCACACTATCAGTTTCATTACCATAGCTGTCGATGCCGCTCCTCCACACCAATTCAAATCCACAAAATCAGTCCACATTTGATTTCTCAAATCTAAAAAAGTCAAACTCAGGCTCATCAAACCAGTCTACGTCCGCACTTTGATCCACAATATCAGTTTCATCACCATGACGATGCCACTCCTCCCCAACAATTCAAATCCACAAAATCAGTCCACATTTCATTGCTCAAATCCAAAAAAGCCAAACTCAGTCTGATCACACCATTCTACATCCACACTTTGATCCACAATATCAGTTTCATCACCATGACGATGCCACTCCTCCTTAACGATTGAAATCCACAAAATCAATCCACATTTCGCTACTCAAATCCAAATAAGCCAAACATCAGCTCATCATACCAGTTTACATCCACACTATTAGTTTCATCACCATAGCTATCGATGCCACTCTTCCACAGCAATTGAAATCCACAAAATCAGTCCCCATTTCGCTACTCAAATCCAAATAAGCCAAAATATTCTGCACTGCTGCAAAGATCAAACAAAAGAGCCAAACTTAAGCTCATCACACCAGTCTACATCCACACTATCAGTTTCATTACCACAGCTACCGATGCCACTCCTTCACAGCAATTCAAATCCACAAAATGAGTCCACAAAATTTTTTTCTCAAATCCAAAAAAGACCAACTTAAGCTCATCACACCAGTCTACATCCACACTATCAGTTTCATTAACACAGCTACCGATGCCACTCCTCCACAACAATTCAAATCCAGAAAAAACCGTCCACATTTCGTTGCTCAAATCCAAAAAAGCCAAACTCAGGCTCATCACATCATTCTACATCCACACTTTGATCCACAATATCAGTTTCATCACCATGACGATGCCACTCCTCCACAGCAATTCAAATCCACAAAATCAGTCCACATTTCATTGCTCAAATCCAAAAAAGCCATGTTCAGGCTCATCACACAAGTCTACATCCATACTATCAGTTCCTTTACCACAGCTATCGATGCCAATCCTCCACAGCCTTTCAAATCCAAAACAGCCAAACTTAAGCTTATCAAACCAGTCTACAACCACACTATCAGTTTCATTACCATAGCTGTCGATGCCGCTCCTCCACAGCAATTCAAATCCACAAAATCAGTCCACATTTGATTTCTCAAATCTAAAAAAGTCAAACTTTAGCTCATCACACCAGTCTACGTCCGCACTTTGATCCACAATATCAGTTTCATCACCATGACGATGCCACTCCTCCCAAACAATTCAAATCCACAAAATCAGTCCACATTTCATTGCTCAAATCCAAAAAAGCCAAACTCAGTCTGATCACACCATTCTACATCCACACTTTGATCCACAATATCAGTTTCATCACCATGACGATGCCACTCCTCCACCACAATTCAAATCCACAAAATCAGTCCACATTTCGCTACTCAAATCCAAAAAAGCCAAACTCAGGCTCATCGCACCATTCTACATCCACACTTTGATCCACAATATCAGTTTCATCACCATGACGATGCCACTCCTCCACAGCAATTCAAATCTTCAAAAAATCAGTCCACATTTCATTGCTCATATCCAAAAAAGCCATGTTCAGGCCCATCACACAAGTCTACATCCATACTATCAGTTCCTTTACCACAGCTATCGATGCCAATCCTCCACAGCCTTTCAAGTACAAAAAATCAGTCCACATTTCGTTTTTCAAATCTAAAACAGCCAAACTTAAGCTTATCAAACCAGTCTACAACCACACTATCAGTTTCATTACCATAGCTGTCGATGCCGCTCCTCCACAGCAATTCAAATCCACAAAATCAGTCCACATTTGATTTCTCAAATCTAAAAAAGTCAAACTTTAGCTCATCACACCAGTCTACGTCCGCACTTTGATCCACAATATCAGTTTCATCACCATGACGATGCCACTGCTCCACAACAATTGAAATCCACAAAATCAGTCCACATTTCGCTACTCAAATCCAAATAAGCCAAAATATTCTGCACTGCTGCAAAGATCAAACAAAAAAGCCAAACTTAAGCTCATCAAACCAGTCTACATCCACACTATCAGTTTCATTACCACAGCTACAGATGCCACTCCTTCACAGCAATTCAAATCCAGAAAAAACCGTCCACATTTCATTGATCAAATTCAAAAAAGCCAAACTTTGGCTCATCACACCTGCCTACATCCACACTATCAGTTTCATTACCACAGCTACCAATGCCACTCTTCCACTGCAATTCAACTCCACAAAATCAGTCCACATTTCGTTACTCAAATCCAAAAAAGCCAAACTTAAGCTTATCACACCAGTCTACATGCACACTATCAGTTTCATTACCACAGCTACCAATGCCACTCCTTCACAGCAATTCAAATCCACAAAATGAGTCCACATTTTGTTGCTCAAATTCAAAAACGACAAACTTAAGCTCATCACACCAGTCTACATCCACACTATCAGTTTCATTACCACAGCTACCGATGCTACTCCTCCACAGCAATTCAAATCCAGAAAAAACCGTCCACATTTCGTTGCTCAAATCCAAAAAAGCCAAACTTCAGCTCATCACACCAGTCTACATCCACACTCTGATCCACACTGTCAGTTTCATCACCATAGCTGTCGATGCCACTCCTCCACAGCAATTCAAATCCACATTCTCAGTCCACATTTCATTGCTCAAATCCAAAAAAAACAAACTCAGGCTCATCACACCATTCTACATCAACCGTTTGATCCACACTATTAGTTTCATCACCATAGCTATCGATGCCACTCCTCCACAGCAATTCAAATCCACAAAATCAGTCCACATTTCGCTACTCAAATCTAGAAAAGCCAAAATAATCTGCGCTGCTGCACCGATTACCCAAAAAAGCCAAACTTAAGCTCATCACACCATTCTACATCAACCCTTTGATCCACACTATTAGTTTCATCACCATAGCTATCGATGCCACTCCTTCACAGCAATTCAAATCCACAAAATCAGTCCACATTTCATTGCTCCAATCTAGAAAAGCCAAACTTAATAAGCTCATCACACCAGCCTAAATCCACACTATCAGTTTCATTACCACAGCTACCGATGCCACTCTTTCACAGCAATTGAAGTGCACAAAATCAGTCTACATTTCGTTACTCAAATCCAAAAAAGCCGAAATATTCTGCGCTGCTTCACCGATTACATGAAAAAGCCAAACATCAGCTTATCACACCAGCCTACATCCACACTATCAGTTTCATCACCACAGCCATCGATGTCACTCCTCCACAGCAATTGAAATCCACCAAATCAGCCCACATTTCGTTACTCAAATCCAAAAAAGCCAAAATATTCTGCGCTGCCGCACCGATTACCCAAAAAAGCCAAACTTAAGCTCATCACACCAGTCTACATCTACACTATCAGTTTCATCACCACAGCCATCGATGCCAATCCTGCACAGCAATTGAAATCCACAAAATCAGTCCACATTTCGTTACTCAAATCCAAAAAAGTCAAACTCAAGCTCATCACATCAGTCTACATCCACACTATCAGTTTCGCTACCACAGCTATCGATGCCACTCATCCACAGCCTTTCAAATCCACAAAATCAGTCCACATTTCGTTACTCAAATCCGAAAAGCCAAAGTTTAGCTCATCACACCAGTCTACATCCACACTATGAGTTTCATCACCACAGCCATCGATGCCACTCCTCCACAAAAATTGAAATCCACCAAATCAGTCCGCATTTCGTTACTCAAATCGAGAAAAGCCAAACTTTAGCTTATCACACCAGTCTACATCCACACTATCAGTTTCATCACCACAGCTACCGATGCCATTCCTCCACAGCAATTCAAATCCAGAAAAAACCGTCCACATTTCGTTGCTCTAATCCAAAAAAGCCAAACTTAAGCTCGTCACACCAGTCTACATCCACAATTTGATCCAGAATATCAGTTTCATCACCATAACGATGCCACTCCTCCACAACAATTTAAATCCACAAAATCAGTCCACATTTCATTGCTCAAATCTAGAAAAGCCAAACTTAATAAGCTGATCACACCAGCCTACATCCACACTATCAGTTTCATTACCACAGCTACCGATGCCACTCCTCCACAGCAATTGAAATGCACAAAATCAGTCCACATTTCGTTACTCAAATCCGAAAAGGCAAAGTTTCGCTCATCACACCAGTCTACATCCACACTATGAGTTTCATCACTACAGCCATCGATGTCACTCCTCCACAGCAATTGAAATCCACCAAATCAGTCCACATTTCGTTACTCAAATCCAAAAAAGACAAACTTAAGCTCATCACACCAGTCTACATCCGCACTTTGATCCAGAATATCAGTTTCATCACCATAACGATGCCACTCCTCCACAGCATATGAAATCCACAAAATGAGTCCACATTTCGTTACTCAAATCGAGAAAAGTTAAACTTTAGCTTATCACACCAGTCTACATCCACACTATCAGTTTCATTACCACAGCTACCGATGCCACTCCTTCACAGCAATTCAAATCCATAAAATGAGTCAACATTTCGTTGCTCAAATCCAAAAAAGCCAAACTTTAGCTCATCATACCAGTCTACATCCGCACTTTGATCCACAATATCAGTTTCATCACCATAACGATGCCACTCCTCCACAACAACTCAAATCCACAAAATCAGTCAAAATTTCGTTGCTCAAATCCAAAAAAACCAAACTTTAGCTCATGACATCATTCTACATCCACACTGTCAGTTTCATCACCATAGCTGTCGATGCCACTCCCCCACAGCAATTCAAATAAACAAAATCAGTCCACATTTCATTGCTCAAATCTAAAAAAGTCAAACTTTAGCTCATCACACCAGTCTACGTCCGCACTTTGATCCACAATATCAGTTTCATCACCATGACGATGCCACTCCTCCCCAACAATTCAAATCCACAAAATCAGTCCACATTTCATTGCTCAAATCCAAAAAAGCCAAACTCAGTCTGATCACACCATTCTACATCCACACTTTGATCCACAATATCAGTTTCATCACCATGACGATGCCACTCCTCCACAACAATTCAAATCCACAAAATCAGTCCACATTTCGCTACTCAAATCCAAAAAAGACAAACTCTGGCTCATCACAGCATTCTACATCCACACTTTGATCCACAATATCAGTTTCATCACCATGACGATGCCACTCCTCCACAGCAATTCAAATCTTCAAAAAATCAGTCCACATTTCATTGCTCATATCCAAAAAAGCCATGTTCAGGCCCATCACACAAGTCTACATCCATACTATCAGTTCCTTTACCACAGCTATCGATGCCAATCCTCCACAGCCTTTCAAATACAAAAAATCAGTCCACATTTCGTTTTTCAAATCTAAAACAGCCAAACTTAAGCTTATCAAACCAGTCTACAACCACACTATCAGTTTCATTACCATAGCTGTCGATGCCGCTCCTCCACAGCAATTCAAATCCACAAAATCAGTCCACATTTGATTTCTCAAATCTAAAAAAGTCAAACTTTAGCTCATCACACCAGTCTACGTCCGCACTTTGATCCACAATATCAGTTTCATCACCATGACGATGCCACTCCTCCCCAACAATTGAAATCCACAAAATCAGTCCACATTTCATTACTCAAATCCAAATAAGCCAAAATATTCTCAGGCTCAAAGATCACAAAAAAGCCATTCTACATCCCACTTTGATCCACAATATCAGTTTCATCACTGTGACGATGCCACTCCTTCACAGCAATTCAAATCCAGAAAAAACCGTCCACATTTCATTGATCAAATTCAAAAAAGTCAAACTCAAGCTCATCACATCAGTCTACATCCACACTATCAGTTTCGCTACCACAGCTATCGATGCCACTCTTCCACTGCAATTCAAATCCACAAAATCAGTCCACATTTCGTTACTCAAATCCAAAAAAGCCAAACTTAAGCTTATCACACCAGTCTACATGCACACTATCAGTTTCATTACCACAGCTACCAATGCCACTCCTTCACAGCAATTCAAATCCACAAAATGAGTCCACATTTTGTTGCTCAAATTCAAAAACGACAAACTTAAGCTCATCACACCAGTCTACATCCACACTCTGATCCACACTGTCAGTTTCATCACCATAGCTGTCGATGCCACTCCTCCACAGCAATTCAAATCCACAAAATCAGTCCACATTTCGCTACTCAAATCCAAAAAGCCAAACTTAAGCTCATCACACCATTCTACATCAGCACTTTGATCCACAATATCAGTTTCATCACCATGATCGATGGCATTCCTTCACAGCAATTCAAATCCACAAAATCAGTCCACATTTCATTGCTCCAATCCAAAAAAGCCAAACTAATAAGCTCATCACACCAGCCTAAATCCACACTATCAGTTTCATTACCACAGCTACCGTGCCCCATCTTTCACAGCAATTGAGTGCACACAAAATCAGTCTTCATTTCTCAAATCTCAAAATCAAAAAAATTCTGCGCAGCTTCACCGATTACATGAAATTCTTGAAAAAAGCTTAACACACAGCCTTGATCCACAATATCAGTTTCATCACCATAGATATCGATGACACTCCTCCACAGCAATTGAAATCCACCAAGTAAGTCCACACTTCGTTCCTCAAATCCAAAAAGCCATGTTCTGCGCTGCGCAGCACCGACCCAAAAAAGCCGCTCATCATACCAGTCTACATCCATACTATCAGTTTCATTACCACAGCTATCGATGCCAATCCTGCACAGCCTTTGAAATCCAAAAAATCAGTCCACATTTCGTTTTTCAAATCCAAAAAAGTCAAACTCAAGCTTATCACATCAGTCTACATCCACACTATCAGTTTCGCTACCACAGCTATCGATGCCACTCATCCACAGCCTTTCAAATCCACAAAATCAGTCCACATTTCGTTACTCAAATCCGAAAAGCCAAACTTAATAAGCTGATCACACCAGCCTACATCCACGCTATCAGTTTCATTACCACAGCTACCGATGCCACTCCTCCACAGCAATTGAAATGCACAAAATCAGTCCACATTTCGTTACTCAAATCCGAAAAGCCAAAGTTTCGCTCATCACACCAGTCTACATCCACACTATGAGTTTCATCACTACAGCCATCGATGTCACTCCTCCACAGCAATTGAAATCCACCAAATCAGTCCACATTTCGTTACTCAAATCCAAAAAAAGAGCCAAACTTTAGCTCATCACACCAGTCTACATCCACAGAATATCAGTTTCATTACCACAGTAACGATGCCACTCCTTCACAGCATATCAAATCCACAAAATGAGTCCACAAAATTTCGTTTCTCAAATCCGAGAAAAGTTAAACTTAAGCTTATCACACCAGTCTACATCCACACTATCAGTTTCATCACCACAGCCATCGATGCCACTCCTCCACAGCAATTCAAATCCACAAAATCAGTCCACATTTCGTTGCTCAAATCCAAAAAAGCCAAACTTAACCTCATCACACCATTCTACATCCGCACTTTGATCCACAATATCAGTTTCATCACCATGACGATGCCACTCCTCCACAACAATTCAAATCCACACAATCAATTCACAATTCGTTACTCAAATCCAAAAAGCCAAACTTTAGCTCATCACACCAGTCTACATCCACACTATCAGTTTCATTACCACAGCTACCGATGCCACTCCTTTACAGCAATTCAAATCCACAAAATCAGTCCACATTTCGTTGCTCAAATCCAAAAAAGTCAAACTTTAGCTCATCACACCAGTCTACGTCCGCACTTTGATCCACAATATCAGTTTCATCACCATGACGATGCCACTCCTCCCCAACAATTCAAATCCACAAAATCAGTCCACATTTCATTGCTCAAATCCAAAAAAGCCAAACTCAGGCTCATCACACCATTCTACATCCGCACTTTGATCCACAATATCAGTTTCATCACTGTGACGATGCCACTCCTCCACAGCAATTGAAATCCACAAAATCAGTCCACATTTCGCTACTCAAATCCAAATAAGCCAAACATCAGCTCATCATACCAGTTTACATCCACACTATTAGTTTCATCACCATAGCTATCGATGCCACTCCTCCACAGCAATTCAAATCCACAAAATCAGTCCACATTTCGCTACTCAAATCCAAATAAGCCAAACATCAGCTCATCACACCAGTCTACATCCACACTATCAGTTTCATTACCACAGCTACCGATGCCACTCCTTCACAACAATTCAAATCCAGAAAAAACCGTTCACATTTCGTTGCTCAATTCCGAAAAAGCCAAACTCAGGCTCATCACACCATCTACGTCCGCACTTTGATCCACAATATCAGTTTCATCACCATGACGATGCCATTCCTCCACAACAATTCAAATCCACAAAATCAGTCCACATTTCATTGCTCAAATCCAAAAAAGCCAAACTCAGGCTCATCACACCAGTCTACGTCAGCACTTTGATCCACAATATCAGTTTCATCACCATGACGATGCCATTCCTCCACAACAATTCAAATCCACAAAATCAGTCCACATTTCATTGCTCATATCCAAAAAAGCCAAACTCAGGCTCATCACACCATTCTACATCCACACTTTGATCCACAGTATCAGTTTCATCACCATGACGATGCCACTCCTCCACAGCAATTCAAATCCACAAAATAGGTCCACATTTCATTGCTCAAATCCAAAAAAGCCATGTTCAGGCTCATCATACAAGTCTACATCCATACTATCAGTTCCTTTACCACAGCTATCGATGCCAATCCTCCACAGCCTTTCAAATACAAAAAATCAGTCCACATTTCGTTTTTCAAATCCAAAAAAGCCAAACTTAAGCCTATCAAACCAGTCTACATGCACACTATCAGTTTCATTACCACAGCTGTCGATGACACTCCTCCACAGCAATTCAAATCCACAAAATCAGTCCACATTTCATTGCTCAAATCCAAAAAAGCCAAACTCAGGCTCATCAAACCATTCTACATCCACACTCTGATCAACAATATCAGTTTCATCACCATGACGATGCCACTCCTCCACAACAATTGAAATCCACAAAATCAGTCCACATTTCGCTACTCAAATCCAAATAAGCCAAACATCAGCTCATCATACCAGTTTACATCCACACTATTAGTTTCATCACCATAGCTATCGATGCCACTCTTCCACAGCAATTCAAATCCACAAAATCAGTCCACAATTCGCTACTCAAATCCAAATAAGCCAAAATATTCTGCACTGCTGCAAAGATCAAACAAAAGAGCCAAACTTTAGCTCATCACACCATTGTACATCCACAGTATCAGTTTCATTACCACAGCTACCGATGCCACTCCTTCACAGCAATTCAAATCCACAAAATGAGTCCACAAAATTTTTTTCTCAAATCCGAAAAAAGACGAACTTAAACTCATCACACCAGTCTACATACACACTATCAGTTTCATTAACACAGCTACCGATGCCACTCCTCCACAACAATTCAAATCCAGAAAAAACCGTCAACATTTCGTTGCTCAAATCCAAAAAAGCCAAACTCAGGCTCATTACACCATTCAACATCCACACTTTGATCCACAATATCAGTTTCATCACCATGACGATGCCACTCCTCCACAGCAATTCAAATCCACAAAATCAGTCCACATTTCATTGCTCATATCCAAAAAAGCCATGTTCAGGCCCATCACACAAGTCTACATCCATACTATCAGTTCCTTTACCACAGCTATCGATGCCAATCCTCCACAGCCTTTCAAATACAAAAAATCAGTCCACATTTCGTTTTTCAAATCCAAAACAGCCAAACTTAAGCTTATCAAACCAGTCTACAACCACACTATCAGTTTCATTACCACAGCTACCAATGCCACTCTTCCACAGCAATTCAAATCCACAAAATCAGTCCACATTTCGTTACTCAAATCCAAAAAAGCCAACATATTCTGCGCTGCTGCACCGATTACCCAAAAAAGCCAAACTTAATAAGCTCGTCAAACCAGTCTACATCCACAATATCAGATTCATTACCACAGCTATCGATGTCACTCCTCCACAGCCTTTCAAATCCACAAAATCAGTCCACACTTCGTTACAGAAATCCAAAAAAGCCAAACTTAAGCTTATCACACCAGTCTACATCCACACTATCAGTTTCATTACCACAGCCATCGATGCCACTCCTTCACAGCAATTCAAATCCACAAAATCAGTCCACATTTCGTTTCTCAAATCCAAAAAAGACGAACTTAAGCTCATCACACCAGTCTACATCCACACTATCGGTTTAATTACCACAGCTACCGATGCCACTCCTCCACAACAATTCAAATCCAGAAAACACCGTCCACATTTCGTTGCTCAAGTCCAAAAAAGCCAAACTCAGGCTCAGCACTCCATTCTACATCCACACTTTGATCAACAATATCAGTTTCATCACCATGACGATGCCACTCCTCCACAGCAATTCAAATCCACAAAATCAGTCCACATTTCATTGCTCAAATCCAAAAAAGCCAAACTCAGGCTCAACACACCATTCTACATCCACACTTCGATCCACACTATCAGTTTCATCACCATAGATATCGATGCCACTCCTCCACAGCAATTCAAATCCACAAAATCAGTCCACATTTCGTTACTCAAATCAGAAAAAGCCAAACTTAAGCTTATCACACCAGTCTACATCCACACTATTAGTTTCATCACCATAGCTATCGATGCCACTCCTCCACAGCAATTGAAATCCACAAAATCAGTCCACATTTCGATACTCAAATCCAAATAAGCCAAACATCAGCTCATCATACCAGTCTACATCCACACTATTAGTTTCATCACCATAGCTATCGATGCCACTCCTCCCTAGCAATTGAAATCCACAAAATCAGTCCACATTTTGTTGCTCCAATCCAAAAAAATGAAACTTAAGCTCATCACACCAGTCTACATCCACAATATCAGTTTCATTACCACAGCTACCGATGCCACTCCTTCACAGCAATTCAAATCCACAAAATGAGTCCACATTTTGTTGCTCAAATCCAAAAAAGATGAACTTAAGCTCATCACACAAGTCTACATCCACACTATGAGTTTCATCACTACAGCCATCGATGCCACTCCTCCACAGCAATTCAAATCCAGAAAAAACCGTCCACATTTCGTTGCTCGAATCCAAAAAAGCCTCCTTCTACATCCACACTTTCATCCACAATATCAGTTTCATTACCACAGCTACCGATTCCACTGCTCCACAGCAATTCAAATCCACAAAATCAGTCCACATTTCATTGCTCAAATCCAAAAAAGTCAAAATTTAGCTGATCACACCAGTCTACGTCCGAACTTTGATCCACAATATCAGTTTCATCACCATGACGATGCCACTCTTCCACAACAATTCAAATCCACAAAATCAGTCCACATTTCATTGCTCAAATCCAAAAAAGCCAAACTCAGGCTCATCACACTATTCTACATCCACACTTTGATCCACAATATCAGTTTCATCACCATGACGATGCCACTCCTCCACAACAATTGAAATCCACAAAATCAGTCCACATTTCGCTACTCAAATCAAATAAGCCAAACACCAGCTCATCACACCAGTCTACATCCACACTCTCAGTTTCATTACCACAGCTACCGATGCCACTCCTTCACAGCAATTCAAATCCACAAAATCAGTCAAAATTTCGTTGCTAAAATCCAAAAAAGCCAAACTCAGGCTCATCACACCATTCTACATCCACACTTTGATCCATACTATATGTTCCTTTACCACAGCTATCGATGCCAATCCTCAACAGCCTTTCAAATCCACAAGATCAGTCCACATTTCGTTACTCAAATCCAAAAAGCCAAAGTTTAGCTCATCACACCAGTCTACATCCACACTATCAGTTTCATCACCATGGCCATCGATGCCACTCCTCCACAGCAATTGAAATCCACAAAATCAGTCCACATATCGCTACTCAAATCCAAAAAAGCCAAAGTTTAGCTCATCACACCAGTCTACATCCACAATATCAGTTTCATTACCACAGCTACCGATGCCACTCCTTCACAGCAATTCAAATCCACAAAATGAGTCCACATTTTGTTGCTCAAATCCAAAAAAGACGAACTTAAGCTCATCACACCAGTCTACATCCACACTATCGGTTTAATTACCACAGCTACCGATGCCACTCCTCCACAACAATTCAAATCCAGAAAACACCGTCCACATTTCGTTGCTCAAGTCCAAAAAAGCCAAACTCAGGCTCAGCACTCCATTCTACATCCACACTTTGATCAACAATATCAGTTTCATCACCATGACGATGCCACTCCTCCACAGCAATTCAAATCCACAAAATCAGTCCACATTTCATTGCTCAAATCCAAAAAAGCCAAACTCAGGCTCAACACACCATTCTACATCCACACTTCGATCCACACTATCAGTTTCATCACCATAGATATCGATGCCACTCCTCCACAGCAATTAAAATCCACAAAATCAGTCCACATTTCGTTACTCAAATCAGAAAAAGCCAAACTTAAGCTTATCACACCAGTCTACATCCACACTATTAGTTTCATCACCATAGCTATCGATGCCACTCCTCCACAGCAATTGAAATCCACAAAATCAGTCCACATTTCGATACTCAAATCCAAATAAGCCAAACATCAGCTCATCATACCAGTCTACATCCACACTATTAGTTTCATCACCATAGCTATCGATGCCACTCCTCCCTAGCAATTGAAATCCACAAAATCAGTCCACATTTTGTTGCTCCAATCCAAAAAAATGAAACTTAAGCTCATCACACCAGTCTACATCCACAATATCAGTTTCATTACCACAGCTACCGATGCCACTCCTTCACAGCAATTCAAATCCACAAAATGAGTCCACATTTTGTTGCTCAAATCCAAAAAAGATGAACTTAAGCTCATCACACAAGTCTACATCCACACTATGAGTTTCATCACTACAGCCATCGATGCCACTCCTCCACAGCAATTCAAATCCAGAAAAAACCGTCCACATTTCGTTGCTCGAATCCAAAAAAGCCTCCTTCTACATCCACACTTTCATCCACAATATCAGTTTCATTACCACAGCTACCGATTCCACTGCTCCACAGCAATTCAAATCCACAAAATCAGTCCACATTTCATTGCTCAAATCCAAAAAAGTCAAAATTTAGCTGATCACACCAGTCTACGTCCGAACTTTGATCCACAATATCAGTTTCATCACCATGACGATGCCACTCTTCCACAACAATTCAAATCCACAAAATCAGTCCACATTTCATTGCTCAAATCCAAAAAAGCCAAACTCAGGCTCATCACACTATTCTACATCCACACTTTGATCCACAATATCAGTTTCATCACCATGACGATGCCACTCCTCCACAACAATTGAAATCCACAAAATCAGTCCACATTTCGCTACTCAAATCCAAATAAGCCAAACACCAGCTCATCACACCAGTCTACATCCACACTCTCAGTTTCATTACCACAGCTACCGATGCCACTCCTTCACAGCAATTCAAATCCACAAAATCAGTCAAAATTTCGTTGCTAAAATCCAAAAAAGCCAAACTCAGGCTCATCACACCATTCTACATCCACACTTTGATCCATACTATATGCTCCTTTACCACAGCTATCGATGCCAATCCTCAACAGCCTTTCAAATCCACAAGATCAGTCCACATTTCGTTACTCAAATCCAAAAAAGCCAAAGTTTAGCTCATCACACCAGTCTACATCCACACTATCAGTTTCATCACCATGGCCATCGATGCCACTCCTCCACAGCAATTGAAATCCACAAAATCAGTCCACATATCGCTACTCAAATCCAAAAAAGCCAAAGTTTAGCTCATCACACCAGTCTACATCCACAATATCAGTTTCATTACCACAGCTACCGATGCCACTCCTTCACAGCAATTCAAATCCACAAAATGAGTCCACATTTTGTTGCTCAAATCCAAAAAAGACGATTTTAAGCTCATCACACCAGTCTACATCCACACTATCAGTTTCATTACCACAGCTACCGATGCCACTCCTCCACAACAATTCAAATCCAGAAAAAACCGTCCACATTTCGTTGCTCAAATCCGAAAAAGCCAAACTCAGGCTCATCACACCAGTCTACGTCCGCACTTTGATCCACACTATGAGTTTCATCACCATAGCTGTCGATGCCACTCCTCCACAGCAATTCAAATCCAGAAAAAACAGTCCACATTTCGTTGCTCAAATCCAAAAAAGCCAAACTTAAGCTCATCACACCAGACTACATCCACAATATCAGTTCCTTTACCACAGCTACCGATGCCATTCCTTCACACCAATTCAAATCCACAAAATGAGTCCACATTTTGTTGCTGAAATCCAAAAAGCCAAACTTTAGCTCATGACACCAGTCTACATCCACACTGTCAGTTTCATCACCATAGCTGTCGATGCCACTCCTCCACAGCAATTCAAATCCACAAAATCAGTCCACATTTCATTGCTCAAATCCAAAAAAGCCAAATTTTAGCTCATCACACCAGTCTACGTCCGAACTTTGATCCACAATATCAGTTTCATCACCATGACGATGCCACTCCTCCACAGCAATTCAAATCCACAAAATCAGTCCACATTCCATTGCTCGAATCCAAAAAAGCCAAACTCAGGCTCATCACACCATTCTACATCCACACTTTGATCCACACTATCAGTTTCATCACCATGACGATGCCAATCCTCCACAGCAATTCAAATCCACAAAATCAGTCCACATTTCGTTACTCAAATCCAAAAAAACCAAACATCAGCTCACGACACCAGTCTACATCCACACTATTAGTTTCATCACCAGAGCCATCGATGCGCCTCCTCCACAGCAATTGAAATCCACAAAATCAGTCCACATTTCGTTACTCAAATCCAAACCAGCCAAAATATTCTGCACTGCTGCACCGATTACACAAAAAAGCCAAACTTAAGCTCATCACACCAGTCTACATCCACAGTATCAGTTTCATTACCACAGCTACCGATGCCATTCCTCCACAGCAATTCAAATCCACCAAATCAGTCCAGATTTCATTGCTCAAATCCAAAAATGTCAAACTTTAGCTCATCACACCATTCTACATCCACACTTTGATCCATACTATATGTTCCTTTACCACAGCCATCGATGCCAATCCTCAACCGCAATTCAAATCCACAAAATCAGCCCACATTTCGTTACTCAAATCCAAAAAAGCCAAACTTTAGCTCATCACACCATTCTACATCCACACTTTGATCCATACTATATGTTCCTTTACCACAGCTATCGATGCCAATCCTCAACAGCCTTTCAAATCAACAAAATCAGTCCACATTTCGTTACTCAAATCCAAAAAAGCAAACTCAGGCTCATCACACCATTCTACATCCACACTTTGATCCATACTATATGTTCCTTTACCAAAGCTATCGATGCCAATCCTCAACCGCCTATCAAATCCACAAAATCAGTCCAAATTTCGTTACTCAAATCCAAAAAAGCCAAACTTAAGCTTATCACACCAGTCTACATCAACACTATCAGTTTCATCACCACAGCTACCGATGCCACTCCTCCACAGCAATTGAAATGCACAAAATCAGTCCACATTTCGTTACTCAAATCCAAATAAGCCAAACATCAGCTCATCATACCAGTCTACATCCACACTATTAGTTTCATCACCATAGCTATCGATGCCACTCTTCCACAGCAATTCAAATCCATAAAATCAGTCCACATTTCGCTACTCAAATCCAGATAAGCCAAAATATTCTGCACTGCTGCAAAAATCAAACAAAAAAGGCAAACTTAAGCTCATCACACCAGTCTACATCCACACTATCAGTTTCATTACCACAGCTACCGATGCCACTCCTCCACAACAATTCAAATCCACAAAATCAGTCCACATTTCATTGCTCAAATCCAAAAAAGCCAAACTCAGGCTCATCACACCATTCTACATCGACACTTTGATCCATACTATTTGTTCCTTTACCACAGCTATCGATGCCAATCTTCAACAGCCGTTCAAATCCACAAAATCAGTCCACATTTCGTTGCTCAAATCCAAAAAAGCCAAAATCAGGCTCATCACACCATTCTACATCCACACTTTGATCCATACAATATGTTCCTTTACCAAAGCTATCGATGCCAATCCTCAACCGCGTATTAAATCCACAAAATCAGTCCAAATTTCGTTACTCAAATCCAAAAAAGCCAAACTTAAGCTTATCACACCAGTCTACATCCACACTATCAGTTTCATCACCATAGCTATCGATGCCACTCCTCCACAGCAATTGAAATCCACAAAATCAGTCCACATATCGCTACTCAAATCCAAAAAAGCCAAACATCAGCTCATCATACCAGTCTACATCCACACTATTAGTTTCATCACCACAGCTATCGATGCCACTCTTCCACAGCAATTGAAATCCACAAAATCACTCCACATTTCGCTACTCAAGTCCAAATAAGCCAAAATATTCTGCACAGCTGCAAAGATTAAACAAAAAAGCCAAACTTAAGCTCATCACACCAGTCTACATCCACACTATCAGTTTCATTACCACAGCTACCGATGCCACTCCTTCACAGCAATTCAAATCCACAAAATCAGTCCACATTTCATTGCTCAAATCCCTCATCACACCAGTCTACGTCCGCACTTTGATGCACAATATCAGTTTCATCACCATGACGATGCCACTCCTCCACAACAATTCATATCCACAAAATCAGTAGAATTTCGTTGCTCAAATCCAAAAAAGTCAAACTTTAGCTCATCACACCAGTCTACGTTCGCACTTTGATCCACAATATCAGTTTCATCACCATGACGATGCCACTCCTCCACAACAATTCAAATCCACAAAATCAGTCCACATTTCGTTGCTCAAATCCAAAAAAGCCAAACTCAGGCTCATCACACCATTCTACATCCACACTTTGATCCATACTATATGTTCCTTTACCACAGCTATCGATGCCAATCCTCAACAGCCTTTCAAATCCACAAAATCAGTCCACATTTCGCTACTCAAATCCAAAAAAGCCAAACTGAAGCTCATCACATCAATCTATATCCACACTATCAGTTTCATTACCACAGCTATCGATGCCACTACTCCACAGCAATTGAAATCCAGAAAATCAGTTCAAATTTCGTTACTCAAATCCAAAAAGCCAAAGTTTAGCTCATCACACCAGTCTACATCCACACTATCAGTTTCATTACCACAGCTACCGATGCCACTCCTCCACAACAATTCAAATCCAGAAAAAACCGTCCACATTTCGTTGCTCAAATCCGAAAAAGCCAAACTCAGGCTCATCACACCAGTCTACGTCCGCACTTTGATCCACACTATGAGTTTCATCACCATAGCTGTCGATGCCACTCCTCCACAGCAATTCAAATCCAGAAAAAACAGTCCACATTTCGTTGCTCAAATCCAAAAAAGCCAAACTTAAGCTCATCACACCAGACTACATCCACAATATCAGTTTCTTTACCACAGCTACCGATGCCATTCCTTCACACCAATTCAAATCCACAAAATGAGTCCACATTTTGTTGCTCAAATCCAAAAAGCCAAACTTTAGCTCATGACACAAGTCTACATCCATACTATCAGTTTCATTACCACAGCTACCGATGCCACTCCTCCAGAGCAATTCAAATCCAGAAAAAACCGTCCACATTTCATTGCTCGGATCCAAAAAAGCCAAACTTTAGCTCATCACACCAGTCTACATCCGCACTTTGATCCACAATATCAGTTTCATCACCATAACGATGCCACTCCTCCACAACAATTCAAATCCACAAAATCAGTCCAAATTTCGTTACTCAAATCCAAAAAAGCCAAACTTAAGCTTATCACACCAGTCTACATCAACACTATCAGTTTCATCACCACAGCTACCGATGCCACTCCTCCACAGCAATTGAAATGCACAATATCAGTCCACATTTCGTTACTCAAATCCAAATAAGCCAAACATCAGCTCATCATACCAGTCTACATCCACACTATTAGTTTCATCACCATAGCTATCGATGCCACTCTTCCACAGCAATTCAAATCCATAAAATCAGTCCACATTTCGCTACTCAAATCCAGATAAGCCAAAATATTCTGCACTGCTGCAAAAATCAAACAAAAAAGGCAAACTTAAGCTCATCACACCAGTCTACATCCACACTATCAGTTTCATTACCACAGCTACCGATGCCACTCCTCCACAACAATTCAAATCCACAAAATCAGTCCACATTTCATTGCTCAAATCCAAAAAAGCCAAACTCAGGCTCATCACACCATTCTACATCGACACTTTGATCCATACTATTTGTTCCTTTACCACAGCTATCGATGCCAATCTTCAACAGCCGTTCAAATCCACAAAATCAGTCCACATTTCGTTGCTCAAATCCAAAAAAGCCAAAATCAGGCTCATCACACCATTCTACATCCACACTTTGATCCATACAATATGTTCCTTTACCAAAGCTATCGATGCCAATCCTCAACCGCGTATTAAATCCACAAAATCAGTCCAAATTTCGTTACTCAAATCCAAAAAAGCCAAACTTAAGCTTATCACACCAGTCTACATCCACACTATCAGTTTCATCACCATAGCTATCGATGCCACTCCTCCACAGCAATTGAAATCCACAAAATCAGTCCACATATCGCTACTCAAATCCAAAAAAGCCAAACATCAGCTCATCATACCAGTCTACATCCACACTATTAGTTTCATCACCACAGCTATCGATGCCACTCTTCCACAGCAATTGAAATCCACAAAATCAGTCCACATTTCGCTACTCAAGTCCAAATAAGCCAAAATATTCTGCACAGCTGCAAAGATTAAACAAAAAAGCCAAACTTAAGCTCATCACACCAGTCTACATCCACACTATCAGTTTCATTACCACAGCTACCGATGCCACTCCTTCACAGCAATTCAAATCCACAAAATCAGTCCACATTTCATTGCTCAAATCCAAAAAAGTCAAACTTTGGCTCATCACACCAGTCTACGTCCGCACTTTGATGCACAATATCAGTTTCATCACCATGACGATGCCACTCCTCCACAACAATTCATATCCACAAAATCAGTAGAATTTCGTTGCTCAAATCCAAAAAAGTCAAACTTTAGCTCATCACACCAGTCTACGTCTGCACTTTGATCCACAATATCAGTTTCATCACCATGACGATGCCACTCCTCCACAACAATTCAAATCCACAAAATCAGTCCACATTTCGTTGCTCAAATCCAAAAAAGCCAAACTCAGGCTCATCACACCATTCTACATCCACACTTTGATCCATACTATATGTTCCTTTACCACAGCTATCGATGCCAATCCTCAACAGCCTTTCAAATCCACAAAATCAGTCCACATTTCGCTACTCAAATCCAAAAAAGCCAAACTGAAGCTCATCACATCAATCTATATCCACACTATCAGTTTCATTACCACAGCTATCGATGCCACTACTCCACAGCAATTGAAATCCAGAAAATCAGTTCAAATTTCGTTACTCAAATCCAAAAAGCCAAAGTTTAGCTCATCACACCAGTCTACATCCACACTATCAGTTTCATTACCACAGCTACCGATGCCACTCCTCCACAACAATTCAAATCCAGAAAAAACCGTCCACATTTCGTTGCTCAAATCCGAAAAAGCCAAACTCAGGCCCATCACACCAGTCTACGTCCGCACTTTGATCCACACTATGAGTTTCATCACCATAGCTGTCGATGCCACTCCTCCACAGCAATTCAAATCCAGAAAAAACAGTCCACATTTCGTTGCTCAAATCCAAAAAAGTCAAACTTAAGCTCATCACACCAGACTACATCCACAATATCAGTTTCTTTACCACAGCTACCGATGCCATTCCTTCACACCAATTCAAATCCACAAAATGAGTCCACATTTTGTTGCTCAAATCCAAAAAGCCAAACTTTAGCTCATGACACAAGTCTACATCCATACTATCAGTTTCATTACCACAGCTACCGATGCCACTCCTCCAGAGCAATTCAAATCCAGAAAATCAGTCCACATTTCATTGCTCGGATCCAAAAAAGCCAAACTTTAGCTCATCACACCAGTCTACATCCGCACTTTGATCCACAATATCAGTTTCATCACCATAACGATGCCACTCCTCCACAACAATTCAAATCCACAAAATCAGTCAAAATTTCGTTGCTCAAATCCAAAAAGCCAAACTTTAGCTCATGACACCAGTCTACATCCACACTGTCAGTTTCATCACCATAGCTGTCGATGCCACTCCTCCACAGCAATTCAAATCCACAAAATCAGTCCACATTTCATTGCTCAAATCCAAAAAAGCCAAATTTTAGCTCATCACACCAGTCTACGTCCGAACTTTGATCCACAATATCAGTTTCATCACCATGACGATGCCACTCCTCCACAGCAATTCAAATCCACAAAATCAGTCCACATTCCATTGCTCGAATCCAAAAAAGCCAAACTCAGGCTCATCACACCATTCTACATCCACACTTTGATCCACACTATCAGTTTCATCACCATGACGATGCCAATCCTCCACAGCAATTCAAATCCACAAAATCAGTCCACATTTCGTTACTCAAATCCAAAAAAACCAAACATCAGCTCACGACACCAGTCTACATCCACACTATTAGTTTCATCACCAGAGCCATCGATGCGCCTCCTCCACAGCAATTGAAATCCACAAAATCAGTCCACATTTCGTTACTCAAATCCAAACCAGCCAAAATATTCTGCACTGCTGCACCGATTACACAAAAAAGCCAAACTTAAGCTCATCACACCAGTCTACATCCACAGTATCAGTTTCATTACCACAGCTACCGATGCCATTCCTCCACAGCAATTCAAATCCACCAAATCAGTCCAGATTTCATTGCTCAAATCCAAAAATGTCAAACTTTAGCTCATCACACCATTCTACATCCACACTTTGATCCATACTATATGTTCCTTTACCACAGCCATCGATGCCAATCCTCAACCGCAATTCAAATCCACAAAATCAGCCCACATTTCGTTACTCAAATCCAAAAAAGCCAAACTTTAGCTCATCACACCA
This sequence comes from Prostheceraeus crozeri, assembly GCA_907163375.1. Lineage (NCBI taxonomy): Eukaryota > Metazoa > Platyhelminthes > Polycladida > Euryleptidae > Prostheceraeus > Prostheceraeus crozeri. The sequence goes on from CAJQUW010007154.1 coordinate 102,007, forward strand.
TTCTACATCCACACTTTGATCCATACTATATGTTCCTTTACCACAGCTATCGATGCCAATCCTCAACAGCCTTTCAAATCCACAAAATCAGTCCACATTTCGTTACTCAAATCCAAAAAAGCAAACTCAGGCTCATCACACCATTCTACATCCACACTTTGATCCATACTATATGTTCCTTTACCAAAGCTATCGATGCCAATCCTCAACCGCCTATCAAATCCACAAAATCAGTCCAAATTTCGTTACTCAAATCCAAAAAAGCCAAACTTAAGCTTATCACACCAGTCTACATCAACACTATCAGTTTCATCACCACAGCTACCGATGCCACTCCTCCACAGCAATTGAAATGCACAAAATCAGTCCACATTTCGTTACTCAAATCCAAATAAGCCAAACATCAGCTCATCATACCAGTCTACATCCACACTATTAGTTTCATCACCATAGCTATCGATGCCACTCTTCCACAGCAATTCAAATCCATAAAATCAGTCCACATTTCGCTACTCAAATCCAGATAAGCCAAAATATTCTGCACTGCTGCAAAAATCAAACAAAAAAGGCAAACTTAAGCTCATCACACCAGTCTACATCCACACTATCAGTTTCATTACCACAGCTACCGATGCCACTCCTCCACAACAATTCAAATCCACAAAATCAGTCCACATTTCATTGCTCAAATCCAAAAAAGCCAAACTCAGGCTCATCACACCATTCTACATCGACACTTTGATCCATACTATTTGTTCCTTTACCACAGCTATCGATGCCAATCTTCAACAGCCTTTCAAATCCACAAAATCAGTCCACATTTCGTTGCTCAAATCCAAAAAAGCCAAAATCAGGCTCATCACACCATTCTACATCCACACTTTGATCCATACTATATGTTCCTTTACCAAAGCTATCGATGCCAATCCTCAACCGCGTATTAAATCCACAAAATCAGTCCACATTTCGTTACTCAAATCCAAAAAAGCCAAACTTAAGCTTATCACACCAGTCTACATCCACACTATCAGTTTCATCACCATAGCTATCGATGCCACTCCTCCACAGCAATTGAAATCCACAAAATCAGTCCACATATCGCTACTCAAATCCAAAAAAGCCAAACATCAGCTCATCATACCAGTCTACATCCACACTATTAGTTTCATCACCACAGCTATCGATGCCACTCTTCCACAGCAATTGAAATCCACAAAATCAGTCCACATTTCGCTACTCAAGTCCAAATAAGCCAAAATATTCTGCACAGCTGCAAAGATTAAACAAAAAAGCCAAACTTAAACTCATCACACCAGTCTACATCCACACTATCAGTTTCATTACCATGACGATGCCACTCCTTCACAGCAATTCAAATCCACAAAATCAGTCCACATTTCATTGCTCAAATCCAAAAAAGTCAAACTTTGGCTCATCACACCAGTCTACGTCCGCACTTTGATGCACAATATCAGTTTCATCACCATGACGATGCCACTCCTCCACAACAATTCATATCCACAAAATCAGTAGAATTTCGTTGCTCAAATCCAAAAAAGTCAAACTTTAGCTCATCACACCAGTCTACGTTCGCACTTTGATCCACAATATCAGTTTCATCACCATGACGATGCCACTCCTCCACAACAATTCAAATCCACAAAATCAGTCCACATTTCGTTGCTCAAATCCAAAAAAGCCAAACTCAGGCTCATCACACCATTCTACATCCACACTTTGATCCATACTATATGTTCCTTTACCACAGCTATCGATGCCAATCCTCAACAGCAATTCAAATCCACAAAATCAGTCCACATTTCGCTACTCAAATCCAAAAAAGCCAAACTGAAGCTCATCACATCAATCTATATCCACACTATCAGTTTCATTACCACAGCTATCGATGCCACTACTCCACAGCAATTGAAATCCAGAAAATCAGTTCAAATTTCGTTACTCAAATCCAAAAAGCCAAAGTTAAGCTCATCACACCAGTCTACATCCACACTATCAGTTTCATCACCATAGCCATCGATGCGACTCCTCCACAGCAATTGAAATCCACAAAATCAGTCCACAATTCGCTACTGAAATCCAAAAAAGCCAAACATCAGCTCATCATACCAGTTATACATCCCCACTATTAGTTTCATTACCATAGCTATCGATGCCACTCCTCCACAGCAATTCAAATCCACAAAATGAGTCCACATTTCGTTACTCAAATCTAGAAAAGCCAAACTTATTAAGCTCATCACACCAGTCTACATCCACAATATCAGTTTCATCACCACAGCTACCGATGCCACTCCTTCACAGCAATTCAAATCCTCAAAATGAGTCCACATTTTGTTGCTCAAATCCAAAAAAGACGAACTTAAGCTCATCACACCAGTCTACATCCACACTATCAGTTTCATTACCACAGCTACCGATGCCACTCCTTCACAGAAATTCAAATCCACAAAATCAGTCCACATTTCATTGCTCAAATCCAAAAAAGTCAAACTTTGGCTCATCACACCAGTCTACGTCCGCACTCTGATCCACGATATCAGTTTCATCACCATGACGATGCCACTCCTCCACAACAATTCATATCCACAAAATCAGTCAAAATTTCGTTGCTCAAATCCAAAAAAGTCAAACTTTAGCTCATCACACCAGTCTACGTTCGCACTTTGATCCACAATATCAGTTTTATCACCATGACGATGCCACTCCTCCACAACAATTCAAATCCACAAAATCAGTCCACATTTCGTTGCTCAAATCCAAAAAAGCCAAACTCAGGCTCATCACACCATTCTACATCCACACTTTGATCCATACTATATGTTCCTTTACCACAGCTATCGATGCCAATCCTCAACAGCAATTCAAATCCACAAAATCAGTCCACATTTCGCTACTCAAATCCAAAAAAGCCAAACTGAAGCTCATCACATCAATCTATATCCACACTATCAGTTTCATTACCACAGCTATCGATGCCACTACTCCACAGCAATTTAAATCCAGAAAATCAGTTCAAATTTCGTTACTCAAATCCAAAAAGCCAAAGTTAAGCTCATCACACCAGTCTACATCCACACTATCAGTTTCATCACCATAGCCATCGATGCGACTCCTCCACAGCAATTGAAATCCACAAAATCAGTCCACAATTCGCTACTGAAATCCAAAAAAGCCAAACATCAGCTCATCATACCAGTTATACATCCACACTATTAGTTTCATTACCATAGCTATCGATGCCACTCCTCCACAGCAATTCAAATCCACAAAATGAGTCCACATTTCGTTACTCAAATCTAGAAAAGCCAAACTTATTAAGCTCATCACACCAGTCTACATCCACAATATCAGTTTCATTACCACAGCTACCGATGCCACTCCTTCACAGCAATTCAAATCCACAAAATGAGTCCACATTTTGTTGCTCAAATCCAAAAAAGACGAACTTAAGCTCATCACACCAGTCTACATCCACACTATCAGTTTCATTACCACAGCTACCGATGCCACTCCTTCACAGCAATTCAAATCCACAAAATCAGTCCACATTTCATTGCTCAAATCCAAAAAAAGTCAAACTTTGGCTCATCACACCAGTCTACGTCCGCACTTTGATCCACAATATCAATTTCATCACCATGACGATGCCACTCCTCCACAACAATTCATATCCACAAAATCAGTCAAAATTTCGTTGCTCAAATCCAAAAAAAGCCAAACCCAGGCTCATCACACCATTCTACATCCACACTTTGATCCATACTATTTGTTCCTTTACCACAGCTATCGATGCCAATCTTCAACAGCCTTTCAAATCCACAAAATCAGTCCACATTTCGTTACTCAAATCCAAAAAAGCCAAACTTTAGCTCATCACACCATTCTACATCCACACTTTGATCCATACTATAATATGTTCCTTTACCAAAGCTATCGATGCCAATCCTCAACCGCCTATTAAATCCACAAAATCAGTCCAAATTTCGTTAGAAAAATCCAAAAAAGCCAAACTTAAGCTTATCACACCAGTCTACATCCACACTATCAGTTTCATCACCATAGCTATCGATGCCACTCCTCCACAGCAATTGAAATCCACAAAATCAGTCCACATATCGCTACTCAAATCCAAAAAAAGCCAAGACATCAGCTCATCACAGTCTACATCACACACTATTAGTTTCCATCACCACTATCGATGCCACTCTCTCTCCGCAATTGAACAAAATCAGTCCACATTTCGCTACTCAAATCCAAATAAGCCAAAATATTCTGCGCTGCTACACCGATTACCCAAAAAAGCCAAACTTATTTAGCTCATCACACCAGTCTGCATCCACACTATCAGTTTCATCACCACAGCCATCGATGCCACTCCTCCACAGCAATTGAAATCCACCAAATCAGTCCACATTTCGTTACTCAAATCTAGAAAAGCCAAACTTATTATGCTCATCACACCAGTCTACATCCACACTTTGATCCATACTATATGTTCCTTTACCAAAGCTATCGATGCCAATCCTCAACAGCAATTCAAATCCACAAAATCAGTCCACATTTCGTTACTCAAATCCAAAAAAGCCAAACTGAAGCTCATCACACCAGTCTATATCCACACTATCAGTTTCATCACCATAGCCATCGATGCGACTCCTCCACAGCAATTGAAATCCACAAAATCACTCCACAATTCGCTACTCAAATCCAAATAATCCAAACATCAGCTCATCATACCAGTCTACTTCCACACTATTAGTTTCATCACCATAGCTATCGATGCCACTCCTCCACAGCAATTGAAATCCACAAAATCAGTCCACATTTCGTTACGCAAATCCAAAAAAGCCAAACTTAGGCTCATCACACCAATCTACATCCACACTATTAGTTTCATCACTATAGCTATCGATGCCACTCCTCCACAGCAATTGAAATCCACAAAATCAGTCCACATTTCGCTACTCAAATCCAAATAAGCCAAACATCAGCTCATCATACATGTCTACATCCACACTATTAGTTTCATCACCATAGCTATCGATGCCACTCTTCCACAGCAATTCAAATCCACAAAATCAGTCCACATTTCACTACTCAAGTCCAAATAAGCCAAAATATTCTGCACTGCTGCAAAGATTAAACAAAAAAGCCAAACTTTAGCTCATCACACCAGTCTACATCCACACTATGAGTTTCATTACCACAGCTACCGATGCCACTCCTTCACAGCAATTCAAATCCACAAAATCAGTCCACATTTCATTGCTCAAATCCAAAAAAGTCAAACTTTAGCTCATCACACCAGTCTACGTTCGCACTTTGATCCACAATATCAGTTTCATCACCATGACGATGCCACTCCTCCACAACAATTCAAATCCACAAAATCAGTCAAAATTTCGTTGCTCAAATCCAAAAAAGCCAAACTCAGGCTCATCACACCATTCTACATCGACACTGCCACTCCTCCACAGCAATTGAAATCCACAAAATCAGTTCACATTTCGTTACTCAAATCCAAAAAGCCAAAGTTTAGCTCATCACACCAGTCTACATCCACACTATTAGTTTCATCACCATAGCCATCGATGCTACTCCTCCACAGCAATTGAAATCCACAAAATCAGTCCACAATTCGCTACTCAAATCCAAAAAAGACAAACATCAGCTCATCATACCAGTCTACATCCACACTATTAGTTTCATCACCATAACTATCGATGCCACTCCTCCACAGCAATTCAAATCCACAAAATCAGTCCACATTTTGTTGCTCAAATACAAAAAAGCCAAACTTAATCTCATCACACCAGTCTACATCCATAATATCAGTTTCATTACCACAGCTACCGATGCCACTCCTTTGCAGCAATTCAAATCCACAAAATCAGTCCACATTTCGCTACTCAAATCCAAATAAGCCAAAATATTCTGCACTGCTGCTAAAATCAAACAAAAGAGCCAAACTTAAGCTCATCACACCAGTCTACATCCACACTATCAGTTTCATCACCACAGCTATCGATGCCACTCCTTAACAGTAAATGAAATCCACAAAATCAGTCCACATTTCGTTACTCAAATCCAAATGAGCCAAACTCCAGCTTATCATACCAGTCTACATCCACACTATTAGTTTCATCACCATAGCTATCGATGCCACTCCTCCACAGCAATTCAAATCCACAAAATGAGTCCACACTTTGTTGCTCAAATCCAAAAAAGACGAACTTAAGCTCATCACACCAGTCTACATCCACACTATCAGTTTCATTACCACAGCTACCGATGCCACTCGTCCACAACAATTCAAATCCAGAAAAAACTTACCATATTTCGTTGCTCAAATCCAAAAAATAAAAACTTAAGCTCATCACACCAGTCTACATCCACACTATCAGTTTCATTACCACAGCTACCGATGCCACTCCTCCACAGCAATTCAAATCCAGAAAATCCACATTTCATTGCTCGGATCCAAAAAAGCCAAAGTTTAGCTCATCACACCAGTCTACATCCGCACTTTGACGCACAATATCAGTTTCATCACTATAACGATGCCACTCCTCCAAAACAATTCAAATCCACAAAATCAGTCAAAATTTCGTTGCTCAAATCCAAAAAGCCAAACTTTAGCTCATGACACAAGTCTACATCCGCACTGTCAGTTTCATCACCATAGATGTCGATGCTACTCCTCCACAGCAATTCAAATCCAGAAAATCAGTCCACATTTCAATGCTCAAATCCAAAAAAGCCAAACTTTAGCTCATCACACCATTCTACGTCCGCACTTTGATCCACAATATCAGTTTCATCACCATGACGATGCCACTCCTCTACAACAATTCAAATCCACAAAATCAGTCCGTATTTCATTGCTCAAATCCAAAACAGCCAAACTCAGGCTCATCACACCATTCTACATCCACACTTTGATCCACACTATCAGTTTCATCACCATAGATATCGATGACACTTCTCCACAGCAATTTAAATCCACAAAATCAGTCCACATTTCGTTACTCAAATCCGAAAAACCAAACATCAGCTCACGATACCAGTCTACATCCACACTATTAGTTTCATCACCATAGCTATCGATGCGACTCCTCCACAGCAATTGAAATCTACAAAATCAGTCCACATTCCGCTTCTCAAATCCAAATAAGCCAAACATCAGCTCATCATACTAGTCTACATCCACACTGTTAGTTTCATCACCATAGCTATCGATGCCACTCCTCTACAGCAATTGAAATCCAGAAAAAACCGTCCACATTTCATTGCTCGGATCCAAAAAAGCCAAACTTTGGCTAATCACACCAGTCTACATCCGCACTTTGATCCACACTATCAGTTTCATCACCATAGATATCGATGACACTTCTCCACAGCAATTCAAATCCACAAAATCAGTCAACATTTCGTTACTCAAATCCAAAAAACCAAACATCAGCTCACGATACCAGTCTACATCCACACTATCAGTTTCATCACCATAGCTATCGATGCGACTCCTCCACAGCAATTGAAATCCACAAAATCAGTCCACATTTCGCTACTCAAATCCAAATTAGCCAAACATCAGCTCATCATACTAGTCTACATCCACACTGTTAGTTTCATCACCATAGCTATCGATGCCACTATTCCACAGCAATTGAAATCCAGAAAATCAGTTCACATTTCGCTACTAAGATCCAAAAAGCCAAAGTTTAGCTCATCACACCAGTCTACATCCACACTATCAGTTTCATCACCACAACCATCGATGCCACTCCTCCACAGCAATTGAAATCCACCAAATCCGTCCACATTTCGTTACTCAAATCAAGAAAAGCCAAACTTTAGCTTATCACACCAGTCTACATCCACATTATCAGTTTCATTACCACAGCTACCGATGCCACTCCTTCACAACAATTCAAATCCACCAAAATGAGTCCACATTTCATTGCTCAAATCCAAAAAAGACGAACTTAAGCTCATCACACCAGTCTACATCCACACTATCAGTTTCATTACCACAGCTACCGATGCCACTCCTCCACAGCAATTCAAATCCAGAAAAAACCGTCCACATTTCATTGCTCGGATCCAAAAAAGCCAAACTTAAGCTCATCACACCAGTCTACATCCGCACTTTGATCCACAATATCAGTTTCATCACTATAACGATGCCACTCCTCCACAACAATTCAAATCCACAAAATCAGTCAAAATTTCGTTGCTCAAATCCAAAAAGCCAAACTTTAGCTCATTACACCAGTCTACATCCACACTGTCAGTTTCATCACCATAGATGTCGATGCTACTCCTCCACAGCAATTCAAATCCAGAAAATCAGTCCACATTTCAATGCTCAAATCCAAAAAAGCCAAACTTTAGCTCATCACACCATTCTACGTCCGCACTTTGATCCACAATATCAGTTTTATCACCATGACGATGCCACTCCTCTACAACAATTCAAATCCACAAAATCAGTCCACATTTCATTGCTCAAATCCAAAAAAGCCAAACTCAGGCTCATCACAACAGTCTACATCCACACTTTGATCCACACTATCAGTTTCATCACCATAGATATCGATGCCACTCCTCCACAGCAATTCAAATCCACAAAATCAGTCCACATTTCGTTACTCAAATCCAAAAAAGCCAAACATCAGCTCGTGACACCAGTCTACATCCACACTATCAGTTTCATCACCATAGCTATCGATGCCACTCCTCCACAGCAATTGAAATACACAGAATCAGTCCACATTTCGATATTCAAATCCAAATAAGCCAAACATCAGCTCATCATACCAGTCTACATCCACACTATTAGTTCCATCACCATAGCTATCGATGCCACTCTTCCACAGCAATTGAAATCCATAAAATCAGTCCATATTTCGCTACTAAGATCCAAACAAGCCAAAATATTCTGCACTGCTGCAAAACACAAACAAAAAAGACGAACTTGAGCTCATCACACCAGTTTACATCCACACTATCAGTTTCATTACCACAGCCAACGATGCCACTCCTCCACAGCAATTCAAATATAGAAAAAACCGTCCACATTTCATTGCTCAAACCCAAAAAAGCCAAACTTTGGCTCATCACACCAGTCTACGTCAGCACTTTGATCCACACTATCAGTTTCATCACCATGACGATGCCACTCCTCTACAACAATTCAAATCCACAAAATCAGTCCGTATTTCATTGCTCAAATCCAAAAAAGCCAAACTCAGGCTCATCACACCAGTCTACATCCACACTTTGATCCACACTATCAGTTTCATCACCATAGATATCGATGACACTTCTCCACAGCAATTCAAATCCACAAAATCAGTCCACATTTCGTTACTCAAATCCAAAAAACCAAACATCAGCTCACGATACCAGTCTACATCCACACTATCAGTTTCATCACCATAGCTATCGATGCGACTCCTCCACAGCAATTGAAATCCACAAAATCAGTCCACATTTCGCTACTCAAATCCAAATAAGCCAAAAATCAGCTCATCATACTAGTCTACATCCACACTGTTAGTTTCATCACCATAGCTATCGATGCCACTCTTCCACAGCAATTGAAATCCACAAAATCAGTTCACATTTCGCTACTAAGATACAAAAAGCCAAAGTTTAGCTCATCACACCAGTCTACATCCACACTATCAGTTTCATCACCACAACCATCGATGCCACTCCTCCACAGCAATTCAAATCCAGAAAAAACCGTCCACATTTCATTGCTCGGATCCAACAAAGCCAAACTTTGGCTCATCACACCAGTCTACATCCGCACTTTGATCCACAATATCAGTTTCATCACCATGACGATGCCACTCCTCCACAACAATTCAAATCCACAAAATCAGTCAAAATTTCGTTGCTCAAATCCAAAAAGCCAAACTTTAGCTCATTACACCAGTCTACATCCACACTGTCAGTTTCATCAGCATAGATGTCGATGCTACTCCTCCAAAGCAATTCAAATCCAGAAAATCAGTCCACATTTCAATGCTCAAATCCAAAAAAGCCAAACTTTAGCTCATCACACCATTCTACGTCCGCACTTTGATCCACAATATCAGTTTCATCACCATGACGATGCCACTCCTCTACAACAATTCAAATCAACAAAATCAGTCCACATTTCATTGCTCAAATACAAAAAAGCCAAACTCAGGCTCATCACACCAGTCTACATCCACACTTTGATCCACACTATCAGTTTCATCACCATAGATATCGATGCCACTCCTCCACAGCAATTCAAATCCACCAAAATCAGTCCACATTTCATTGCTCAAATCCAAAAAAGACAAACTTAAGCTCATCACACCAGTCTACATCGACACTATCAGTTTCATTACCACAGCTACCGATGCCACTCCTCCAAAGCCTTTTAAATCCACAAAATCAGTCCACATTTTGTTGCTCAAACCCAAAAAAGTCAAACTTTAGCTCATCACACCAGTCTACGTCCGCACTTTGATCCACAATATCAGTTTCATCACCATGACGATGCCACTCCTCCACAACAAGTCAAATCCACAAAATCAGTCCACATTTCATTGCTCAAATCCAAAAAAAGCCAAACTCAGGCTCATCACACTAGTCTACATCCACACTATCAGTTTCATTACCACAGCTACCAATGCCACTCTTCCACAGCAATTCAAATCCACAAAATCAGCCCACATTTCGTTACTCAAATCCAAAAAAGCCAACATATTCTGCGCTGCTGCACCGATTACCCAAAAAAGCCAAACTTAATAAGCTCGTCAAACCAGTCTACATCCACAATATCAGATTCATTACCACAGCTATCGATGTCACTCCTCCACAGCCTTTCAAATCCACAAAATCAGTCCACACTTCGTTACTGAAATCCAAAAAAGCCAAACTTAAGCTTATCACACCAGTCTACATCCACACTATCAGTTTCATTACCACAGCTATCGATGCCACTCCTCCACAGCAATTCAAATCCAGAAAAAACCGTCCACATTTCATTGCTCAAACCCAAAAAAGTCAAACTTTAGCTCATCACACCAGTCTACGTCTGCACTTTGATCCACAATATCAGTTTCATCACCATGACGATGCCTTTCCTCCACAACAAGTCAAATCCACAAAATCAGTCCACATTTCATTGCTCAAATCCAAAAAAAGCCAAACTCAGGCTCATCACACCATTCTACATCCACACTTTGATCCACAATATCAGTTTCATCACCATGACGATGCCACTCCTCCACAACAATTCAAATCCACAAAATCAGTCAAAATTTCGCCGCTCAAATCCAAAAAAGCCAAACTCAGGCTCATCACACCATTCTACATCCACACTTTGATCCATACTATATGTTCCTTTACCACAGCTATCGATGCCAATCCTCAACAGCCTTTCAAATCCACAAAATCAGTCCACATTTCGCTACTCAAATCCAAATAAGCCAAGCATCAGCTCATCATACCAGTCTACATCCACACTATTAGTTTCATCACCATAGCTATCGATGCCACTCTTCCACAGCAATTGAAATCCATAAAATCAGTCCACATTTCGCTACTCAAATCCAAATAACCCAAAATATTCTGCACTGCTGCAAAGATTAAAAAAAAAAGCCAAACTTAAGCTCATCACACCAGTCTACATCCACACTATCAGTATCATTACCACAGCCACCGATGCCACTCCTTCACAGCAATTCAAATCCACAAAATCAGTCCACATTTCATTGATCAAATCCAAAAAAGCCAAACTCAGGCTCATCACACCATTCTACATCCACACTTTGATCCATACTATGTGTTCCTTTACCACAGCTATCGATGCCAATCCTCAACAGCCTTTTAAATCCACAAAATCAGTCCACATTTCGTTACTCAAATCTAGAAAAGCCAAACTAAATAAGCTCATCACACCAGCCTACATCAACACTATCAGTTTCATTACCACAGCTACCGATGCCACTCCTTGACAGCAATTCAAATCCACAAAATCAGTCCGAATTTCATTGATCAAATCCAAAAAAGCCAAACTTTGGCTCATCACACCAGTCTACGTCCGCACTTTGATCCACAATATCAGTTTCATCACCATGACGATGCCACTCCTCCACAACAATTCAAATCCACAAAATCAGTCCACATTTCGTTGCTCAAATCCAAAAAAGCCAAACTCAGGCTCATCACACCATTCTACATCCACACTTTGATCCATACTATATGTTCCTTTACCACAGCTATCGATCCCAATCCTCAACAGCCTTTCAAATCCACAAAATCAGTCCACATTTCGTTACTCAAATCCAAAAAAGCGAAACTTAAGCTTATCACACCAGTCTACATCCACACTGTTAGTTTCATTACCATAGCTATCGATGCCACTCCTCCACGGCAATTCAAATCCAGAACAAACCGTCCACATTTCGTTGCTCAAATCCAAAAAAGCCAAAGTTTAGCTCATCACACCAGTCTACATCCACACTATCAGTTTCATCATCACAGCCATCGATGCGACTCCTCCACAGCAATTGAAATCCACCAAATCAGTCCACATTTCGTTACTCAAACCGAGAAACGCCAAACTCAAGCTCATCACACAAGTCTACATCCATACTATCAGTTCCTTTACCACAGCTATTGATGCCAATCCTCCGCAGCCTTTCAAATCCACAAAATCAGTCCACATTTCGTTACTCAAATCCAAAAAAGCCAAACTTTAGCTTATCAGACCAGTCTACATCCATACTATCAGTTTCATTACCACAGCTACCGATGCCACTCTACACAAACAATTCAAAAATCCAAAAAAAATTCCACATTTCGTTGCTCAAGTCCAAAAAAGCCAAACTTTAGCTCATCACACCATTCTACATCCACACTTTGATCCACACTATCAGTTTCATCAGCATAGATATAGATGACACTATTCCACAGCAATTCAAATCCACAAAATCAGTCCACATTTCGCTACTCAAATCCCAAAAAGCCAAACATCAGCTCATCACACAAATCTACATCCATACTATGAGTTCCTTTACCACAGCTATCGATGCCAATCCTCCACAGCAATTCAAATTCACAAAATCAGTCCACATTTCGTTACTCAAATCCAAAAAAACCAAACTTAAGCTTATCACACCAGTCTACATCCACACTATTAGTTTCATTACCACAGCTATCGATGCCACTCCTCCACAGCAATTGAAATCCACAAAATCAGTTCACATTTCGTTACTCAAATCCAAAAAGCCAAAGTTTAGCTCATCACACCAGTCTACATCCACACTATCAGTTTCATCACCACAGCCATCGATGCCACTCCTCCACAGCAATTCAAATCCACAAAATCAGTTCACATTTCGTTACTCAAATCGAGAAAAACCAAACTTTAGCCTATCACACCAGTCTACATCCACACTATCAGTTTCATTACCACAGCTACCGATGCCACTCCTCCACGGCAATTCAAATCCAGAAAATCAGTCAAAATTTCGTTGCTCAATTCCAAAAAGCCAAACTTTAGCTCATGACACCAGTCTACATCCACACTGTCAGTTTCATCACCATAGCTGTCGATGCCACTCCTCCACAGCAATTCAAATCCACAAAATCAGTCCACATTTCATTGCTCAAATCCAAAAAAGCCAAACTCAGGCTCATCACACCATTCTACAACCACACTTTGATCCACAATATCAATTTCATCACCATGACGATGCCACTCCTCCACAACAATTCAAATCCACAAAATCAGTCAAAATTTCGCCGCTCAAATCAAAAAAAGCCAAACTCAGGCTCATCACACCATTCTACATCCACACTTTGATCCATACTATATGTTCCTTTACCACAGCTATCGATGCCAATCCTCAACAGCCTTTCAAATCCACAAAATCAGTCCACATTTCGTTACTCAAATCCAAAAAAGCCAAACTTAAGCTTATCACACCAGTCTACATCCACACTATCAGATTCATTACCACAGCTACCGATGCCACTCCTTCACAGCAATTCAAATCCACAAAATGAGTCCACATTTTGTTGCTCAAATCCAAAAAAGACAAACTTAAGCTCATCACACCAGTCTACATCCACACTATCAGTTTCATTTACCACAGCTATCTCATCACACCAGTCTACGTCCGCACTTTGATCCACAATATCAGTTTCATCACCATGACGATGCCTTTCCTCCACAACAAGTCAAATCCACAAAATCAGTCCACATTTCATTGCTCAAATCCAAAAAAAGCCAAACTCAGGCTCATCACACCATTCTACATCCACACTTTGATCCACAATATCAGTTTCATCACCATGACGATGCCACTCCTCCACAACAATTCAAATCCACAAAATCAGTCAAAATTTCGCCGCTCAAATCCAAAAAAGCCAAACTCAGGCTCATCACACCATTCTACATCCACACTTTGATCCATACTATATGTTCCTTTACCACAGCTATCGATGCCAATCCTCAACAGCCTTTCAAATCCACAAAATCAGTCCACATTTCGCTACTCAAATCCAAATAAGCCAAGCATCAGCTCATCATACCAGTCTACATCCACACTATTAGTTTCATCACCATAGCTATCGATGCCACTCTTCCACTGCAATTGAAATCCACAAAATCAGTCCACATTTCGCTACTCAAATCCAAATAACCCAAAATATTCTGCACTGCTGCAAAGATTAAAAAAAAAGCCAAACTTAAGCTCATCACACCAGTCTACATCCACACTATCAGTATCATTACCACAGCCACCGATGCCACTCCTTCACAGCAATTCAAATCCACAAAATCAGTCCACATTTCATTGATCAAATCCAAAAAAGCCAAACTCAGGTTCATCACACCGTTCTACATCCACACTTTGATCCATACTATTTGTTCCTTTACCACAGCTATCGATGCCAATCCTCAACAGCCTTTTAAATCCACAAAATCAGTCAACATTTCGTTACTGAAATCTAGAAAAGCCAAACTAAATAAGCTCATCACACCAGCCTACATCCACACTATCAGTTTCATTACCACAGCTACCGATGCCACTCCTTGACAGCAATTCAAATCCACAAAATCAGTCCGAATTTCATTGATCAAATCCAAAAAAGCCAAACTTTGGCTCATCACACCAGTCTACGTCCGCACTTTGATCCACAATATCAGTTTCATCACCATAACGATGCCACTCCTCCACAACAATTCAAATCCACAAAATCAGTCAAAATTTCGTTGCTCAAATCCAAAAAAGCCAAACTCAGGCTCATCACACCATTCTACATCCACACTTTGATCCATACTATATGTTCCTTTACCACAGCTATCGATGCCAATCCTCAACAGCCTTTCAAATCCACAAAATCAGTCCACATTTCGTTACTCAAATCCAAAAAAGCGAAACTTAAGCTTATCACACCAGTCTACATCCACACTGTTAGTTTCATTACCATAGCTATCGATGCCACTCCTCCACGGCAATTCAAATCCAGAACAAACCGTCCACATTTCGTTGCTCAAATCCAAAAAAGCCAAAGTTTAGCTCATCACACCAGTCTACATCCACACTATCAGTTTCATCATCACAGCCATCGATGCGACTCCTCCACAGCAATTGAAATCCACCAAATCAGTCCACATTTCGTTACTCAAACCGAGAAACGCCAAACTCAAGCTCATCACACAAGTCTACATCCATACTATCAGTTCCTTTACCACAGCTATTGATGCCAATCCTCCGCAGCCTTTCAAATCAACAAAATCAGTCCACATTTCGTTACTCAAATCCAAAAAAGCCAAACTTTAGCTTATCAGACCAGTCTACATCCATACTATCAGTTTCATTACCACAGCTACCGATGCCACTCCTACACAACAATTCAAATCCAGAAAAAACCGTCCACATTTCGTTGCTCAAGTCCAAAAAAGCCAAACTTTAGCTCATCACACCAGTCTAACATCCACACTTTGATCACACTATCAGTTTTTCAGCATAGATTAGATATACACTATTCCACAGCACAGCAAGTCAACAAAATCAGTCCACATTTCGTTACTCAAATCCAAAAAAGCCAAAAATCAAATCACACATCACACACACAAATCATACTATGAGTTCCTTTACCACAGCTATCGATGCCACATCTCCAATCAAATCCATCATCAAAAAAAAATCAGTCACATTTCTGTTCAAAAAAAAAAAAAAAAACTACAACTTAACTTATCACATACCTACATCACTACTATCACTTTCATTACCACAGCTATCGATGCCACTCCTCCACAATTGAAATCCATTGAAATCTCATGTCACATTCAGTTACTCAAATCCAAAAAGCCAAAAGTTTAGCTCAGCTCATCATCACATCTCCACACTAATCAGTCATCACCACAGCTATCGTTGTCACTCCTCCAACGCCTTCAAATCCACAAAATCAGTCCACACTTCGTTACTGAAATCCAAAAAAGCCAAACTTAAGCTTATCACACCAGTAACTTTAGCTCATCACACCAGTCTACGTCTGCACTTTGATCCACAATATCAGTTTCATCACCATGACGATGCCTTTCCTCCACAACAAGTCAAATCCACAAAATCAGTCCACATTTCATTGCTCAAATCCAAAAAAAGCCAAACTCAGGCTCATCACACCATTCTACATCCACACTTTGATCCACAATATCAGTTTCATCACCATGACGATGCCACTCCTCCACAACAATTCAAATCCACAAAATCAGTCAAAATTTCGCCGCTCAAATCCAAAAAAGCCAAACTCAGGCTCATCACACCATTCTACATCCACACTTTGATCCATACTATATGTTCCTTTACCACAGCTATCGATGCCAATCCTCAACAGCCTTTCAAATCCACAAAATCAGTCCACATTTCGCTACTCAAATCCAAATAAGCCAAGCATCAGCTCATCATACCAGTCTACATCCACACTATTAGTTTCATCACCATAGCTATCGATGCCACTCTTCCACAGCAATTGAAATCCATAAAATCAGTCCACATTTCGCTACTCAAATCCAAATAACCCAAAATATTCTGCACTGCTGCAAAGATTAAAAAAAAAAGCCAAACTTAAGCTCATCACACCAGTCTACATCCACACTATCAGTATCATTACCACAGCCACCGATGCCACTCCTTCACAGCAATTCAAATCCACAAAATCAGTCCACATTTCATTGATCAAATCCAAAAAAGCCAAACTCAGGCTCATCACACCATTCTACATCCACACTTTGATCCATACTATGTGTTCCTTTACCACAGCTATCGATGCCAATCCTCAACAGCCTTTTAAATCCACAAAATCAGTCCACATTTCGTTACTCAAATCTAGAAAAGCCAAACTAAATAAGCTCATCACACCAGCCTACATCAACACTATCAGTTTCATTACCACAGCTACCGATGCCACTCCTTGACAGCAATTCAAATCCACAAAATCAGTCCGAATTTCATTGATCAAATCCAAAAAAGCCAAACTTTGGCTCATCACACCAGTCTACGTCCGCACTTTGATCCACAATATCAGTTTCATCACCATGACGATGCCACTCCTCCACAACAATTCAAATCCACAAAATCAGTCCACATTTCGTTGCTCAAATCCAAAAAAGCCAAACTCAGGCTCATCACACCATTCTACATCCACACTTTGATCCATACTATATGTTCCTTTACCACAGCTATCGATCCCAATCCTCAACAGCCTTTCAAATCCACAAAATCAGTCCACATTTCGTTACTCAAATCCAAAAAAGCGAAACTTAAGCTTATCACACCAGTCTACATCCACACTGTTAGTTTCATTACCATAGCTATCGATGCCACTCCTCCACGGCAATTCAAATCCAGAACAAACCGTCCACATTTCGTTGCTCAAATCCAAAAAAGCCAAAGTTTAGCTCATCACACCAGTCTACATCCACACTATCAGTTTCATCATCACAGCCATCGATGCGACTCCTCCACAGCAATTGAAATCCACCAAATCAGTCCACATTTCGTTACTCAAACCGAGAAACGCCAAACTCAAGCTCATCACACAAGTCTACATCCATACTATCAGTTCCTTTACCACAGCTATTGATGCCAATCCTCCGCAGCCTTTCAAATCCACAAAATCAGTCCACATTTCGTTACTCAAATCCAAAAAAGCCAAACTTTAGCTTATCAGACCAGTCTACATCCATACTATCAGTTTCATTACCACAGCTACCGATGCCACTCCTACACAACAATTCAAATCCAGAAAAAACCGTCCACATTTCGTTGCTCAAGTCCAAAAAAGCCAAACTTTACACAAAATCAGTCCACATTTCGCTACATCGAGAAAAACCAAACTTTAGCTATATCACCAGTCTACATCCACCACACTAGTCAGTTTTCATTACCACAGCTACCGATGCCACTCCTCCCGGCAAATTCAAAATCAAAAAAAAATCAAAAAAAATTTGCTGCAATTCCAAAAAAGCCAAACTTTAGCTCATGACACCATCTCACATCCACACTGTCATTTTTCATCACCATAGCTTGTCGAGCCCACTCCTCCACAGCAATTCAAATTCCCAAAATCCACATTTCATTCATCAAATCAATCCAAAAAAGCCCAGGCTCATCATCACACTACAACACAACCAACACAACTTCATCAATTTCATCCATGACGTCATGCCACTGCTCCACAACAATTCAAACAAACAAATCAAAAAAAATTTCTAAATCAAAAATCAAAAACAGCCAACTCATGCTCATCAACAATCCACTACATCCACACTTTGATCCATTCTATTACCACTTTAGATTTCCTTATCGATTCCAATCGCTCAACACAATTTCAGTCCCACAAAATCAGTCCACAGTCAAAATTACTCATTACCAAAAAAGGCCAACTTAAAATTAGCCAAACAGTCCTACATTACACACATCACCGTCCACATTTTGTTGCTCAAATCCAAAAAAGACAAACTTAAGCTCATCACACCAGTCTACATCCACACATCAGTTTCATTACCACAGCTATCGATGCCACTCCTCCACGCTCAAATCCAAAAAAGACAAACTTAAGCTCATCACACCAGTCTACGTCCGCACTTTGATCCACAATATCAGTTTCATCACCATGACGATGCCTTTCCTCCACAACAAGTCAAATCCACAAAATCAGTCCACATTTCATTGCTCAAATCCAAAAAAAGCCAAACTCAGGCTCATCACACCATTCTACATCCACACTTTGATCCACAATATCAGTTTCATCACCATGACGATGCCACTCCTCCACAACAATTCAAATCCACAAAATCAGTCAAAATTTCGCCGCTCAAATCCAAAAAAGCCAAACTCAGGCTCATCACACCATTCTACATCCACACTTTGATCCATACTATATGTTCCTTTACCACAGCTATCGATGCCAATCCTCAACAGCCTTTCAAATCCACAAAATCAGTCCACATTTCGCTACTCAAATCCAAATAAGCCAAGCATCAGCTCATCATACCAGTCTACATCCACACTATTAGTTTCATCACCATAGCTATCGATGCCACTCTTCCACTGCAATTGAAATCCACAAAATCAGTCCACATTTCGCTACTCAAATCCAAATAACCCAAAATATTCTGCACTGCTGCAAAGATTAAAAAAAAAAGCCAAACTTAAGCTCATCACACCAGTCTACATCCACACTATCAGTATCATTACCACAGCCACCGATGCCACTCCTTCACAGCAATTCAAATCCACAAAATCAGTCCACATTTCATTGATCAAATCCAAAAAAGCCAAACTCAGGTTCATCACACCGTTCTACATCCACACTTTGATCCATACTATGTGTTCCTTTACCACAGCTATCGATGCCAATCCTCAACAGCCTTTTAAATCCACAAAATCAGTCAACATTTCGTTACTCAAATCTAGAAAAGCCAAACTAAATAAGCTCATCACACCAGCCTACATCCACACTATCAGTTTCATTACCACAGCTACCGATGCCACTCCTTGACAGCAATTCAAATCCACAAAATCAGTCCGAATTTCATTGATCAAATCCAAAAAAGCCAAACTTTGGCTCATCACACCAGTCTACGTCCGCACTTTGATCCACAATATCAGTTTCATCACCATAACGATGCCACTCATCCACAACAATTCAAATCCACAAAATCAGTCAAAATTTCGTTGCTCAAATCCAAAAAAGCCAAACTCAGGCTCATCACACCATTCTACATCCACACTTTGATCCATACTATATGTTCCTTTACCACAGCTATCGATCCCAATCCTCAACAGCCTTTCAAATCCACAAAATCAGTCCACATTTCGTTACTCAAATCCAAAAAAGCGAAACTTAAGCTTATCACACCAGTCTACATCCACACTGTTAGTTTCATTACCATAGCTATCGATGCCACTCCTCCACGGCAATTCAAATCCAGAACAAACCGTCCACATTTCGTTGCTCAAATCCAAAAAAGCCAAAGTTTAGCTCATCACACCAGTCTACATCCACACTATCAGTTTCATCATCACAGCCATCGATGCGACTCCTCCACAGCAATTGAAATCCACCAAATCAGTCCACATTTCGTTACTCAAACCGAGAAACGCCAAACTCAAGCTCATCACACAAGTCTACATCCATACTATCAGTTCCTTTACCACAGCTATTGATGCCAATCCTCCGCAGCCTTTCAAATCCACAAAATCAGTCCACATTTCGTTACTCAAATCCAAAAAAGCCAAACTTTAGCTTATCAGACCAGTCTACATCCATACTATCAGTTTCATTACCACAGCTACCGATGCCACTCCTACACAACAATTCAAATCCAGAAAAAACCGTCCACATTTCGTTGCTCAAGTCCAAAAAAGCCAAACTTTAGCTGATCACACCATTCTACATCCACACTTTGATCCACACTATCAGTTTCATCAGCATAGATATAGATAACACTATTCCACAGCAATTCAAATCCACAAAATCAGTCCACATTTCGTTACTCAAATCCAAAAAAGCCAAACATCAGCTCATCACACAAATCTACATCCATACTATGAGTTCCTTTACCACAGCTATCGATGCCAATCCTCCACAGCAATTCAAATTCACAAAATCAGTCCACATTTCGTTACTCAAATCCAAAAAAACCAAACTTAAGCTTATCACACCAGTCTACATCCACACTATCACTTTCATTACCACAGCTATCGATGCCACTCCTCCACAGCAATTGAAATCCACAAAATCAGTTCACATTTCGTTACTCAAATCCAAAAAGCCAAAGTTTAGCTCATCACACCAGTCTACATCCACACTATCAGTTTCATCACCACAGCCATCGATGCCACTCCTCCACAGCAATTCAAATCCACAAAATCAGTTCACATTTCGTTACTCAAATCGAGAAAAACCAAACTTTAGCCTATCACACCAGTCTACATCCACACTATCAGTTTCATTACCACAGCTACCGATGCCACTCGTTCACAACAATTCAAATCCACAAAATGAGTCCACATTTTGTTGCTCAAATCCAAAAAAGACTAACTTAAGCTCATCACACCATTCTACATCCACACTTTGATCCAAACTGTCAGTTTCATCACCATAGATATCGATGTGAATCCTCCACAGCAATTCAAATCCAGAAAAAACCGTCCACATTTCGTTGCTCAAATCCAAAAAAGCCAAACCTTAGCTCATCACACCAGTCTACGTCCGCACTTTGATCCACAATATCAGTTTCATCACCATGACGATGCCACTCCTCCACAACAATTCAAATCCACCAAATCAGTCCATATTTCGTTACTCAAATCTAGAAAAGCCAAACTTAATCTCATCACACCAGTCTACATCCACACTATCAGTTTCATTACCACAGCTACCGATGCCACTCCTCCACGGCAATTCAAATCCAGAAAATCAGTCAAAATTTCGTTGCTCAATTCCAAAAAGCCAAACTTTAGCTCATGACACCAGTCTACATCCACGCTGTCAGTTTCATCACCATAGCTGTCGATGCCACTCCTCCACAGCAATTCAAATCCACAAAATCAGTCCACATTTCATTGCTCAAATCCAAAAAGGTCAAACTTTAGCTCATCACACCAGTCTACAACCACACTTTGATCCACAATATCAATTTCATCACCATGACGATGCCACTCCTCCACAACAATTCAAATCCACAAAATCAGTCAAAATTTCGTTGCTCAAATCCAAAAAAGCCGAACTCAGGCTCATCACACAATTCTACATCCACACTTTGATCGATACTATATGTTCCTTTACCACAGCTATCAATGCCAATCCTCAACAGCAATTCAAATCCACAAAATGAGTCCACATTTTGTTGCTCAAATCCAAAAAAGCCAAACTTAAGCTTATCACACCAGTCTACATCCACACTATCAGATTCATTACCACAGCTACCGATGCCACTCCTTCACAGCAATTCAAATCCACAAAATCAGTCCACATTTCATTGCTCAAATCCAAAAAAGGCAAACTCAGGCCCATCACACAATTCTACATCCCCACTTTGGTGCATACTATATGTTCCTTTACCACAGCTATCGATGCCAATCGTGAACAGCCTTTCAAATCCACAAAATCAGTCCACATTTCGCTACTCAAATCCAAAAAAGCGAAACTTAAGCTTATCACACCAGTCTACATCCACACTATTAGTTTCATTACCATAGCTATCGATGCCACTCCTCCACAGTAATTCAAATCCAGAACAAACCGTCTACATTTCGTTGCTCAAATCCAAAAAAGCCAAAGTTTAGCTCATTACACCAGTCTACATCCACACTATCAGTTTCTTCACCATAGCTATCGATGCCACTCCTCCACAGCAATTTAAATCCAGAAAAAAGCGTCCACATTTCATTGCTTTAATCCAAAAAAGCCAAAATATTCTGCGCTGCTGCACCGATTACCCAAAAAAAGGCAAACTTAAGCTCATCACACAAGTCTACATCCATACTATCAGTTCCTTTGCCACAGCTATCGATGCCAATCCTCCGCAGATTTTCAAATTCACAAAATCAGTCCACATTTCGTAGCTCAAATCCAAAAAAGCCGAACTCAGGCTCATCACACAATTCTACATCCACACTTTGATCGATACTATATGTTCCTTTACCACAGCTATCAATGCCAATCGTCAACAGCCTTTCAAATCCACAAAATCAGTCCACATTTCGTTACTCAAATCCAAAAAGCCAAACTTAAGCTTATCACACCAGTCTACATGCACACTATCAGATTCATTACCACAGCTGCCGATGCCGCTCCTTCACAGCAATTCAAATCCACAAAATGAGTCCACATTTTGTTGCTCAAATCCAAAAAAGACAAACTTAAGCTCATCACACCAGTCTACATCCACACTATCAGTTTCATTACCACAGCTATCGATGCCACTCCTCCACAGCAATTCAAATCCAGAAAAAACCGTCCACATTTCGTTGCTCAAATCCAAAAGAGCCAAAGTTTAGCTCATCACACCAGTCTACATCCACACTATCAGTTTCATCACCATAGCCATCGATGCCACTCCTCTACAGCAATTCAAATGCACAAAATCAGTCCACATTTCATTGCTCAAATCCAAAAAAGCCAAACTCAGGCTCATCACACCATTCTACAACCACACTTTGATCCACAATATCAGTTTCATCACCATGACGATGCCACTCCTCCACAACAATTCAAATCCACAAAATCAGTCAAAATTTCGCCGCTCAAATCCAAAAAAGTCAAACTCAGGCTCATCACACCATTCTACATCCACACTTTGATCCATACTATATATTCCTTTACCACAGCTATCGATGCCACTCCCCCACAGCAATTGAAATCCACAAAATCAGTTCACATTTCGTTACTCAAATCCAAAAAGCCAAAGTTTAGCTCATCACACCAGTCTACATCCACACTATTAGTTTCATTACCATAGCTATCGATGCCACTCTTCCACAGCAATTGAAATTCACAAAATCAGTCAACATTTCGCTACTCAAACCCAAATAAGCCAAAATCTTCTGCACTGCTGCAAAGATTAAAAAAAAGCCAAACTTCAGCTCATCACACCAGTCTACATCCACACTATCAGTATCATTACCACAGCCACCGATGCCACTCCTTCACAGCAATTGAAATCCACAAAATCAGTTCACATTTCGTTACTCAAATCCAAAAAGCCAAAGTTTAGCTCATCACACCAGTCTACATCCACACTATCAGTTTCATCACCATAGCCATCGATGCCACTCCTCCCCAGCAATTCAAATCCACCAAATCAGTCTACATTTCGTTACTCAAATCGAGAAAAGCCAAACTTTAGCTTATCACACCAGTCTACATCCACACTATCAGTTTCATTACCACAGCTACCGATGCCACTCCTTCACAGCAATTCAAATCCTCCAAAATGAGTCCACATTTCATTGCTCAAATCCAAAAAAGCCAAACTTTAGCTCATCACACCAGTCTACATCCGCACTTTGATCCACAATATCAGTTTCATCACCATAACGATCCCTTTCCTCCACAACAATTCAAATCCACAAAATCAGTCAAAATTTCGTTGCTCAAATCCAAAAAGCCAAACTTTAGCTCATGACACCAGTCTGCATCCACACTGTCAGTTTCATCACCATAGCTGTCGATGCCACTCCTCCACAGCAATTCAAATCCACAAAATCAGTCCACATTTCATTGCTCAAATCCAAAAAAGTCAAACTTTAGCTCATCACACCAGTCTACGTCCGCACTTTGATCCACAATATCAGTTTCATCACCATGACGATGCCTTTCCTCCACAACAATTCAAATCCACAAAATCAGTCCACATTTCATTGCTCAAATCCAAAAAAAGCCAAACTCAGGCTCATCACACCATTCTACATCCACACTTTGATCCACAATATCAGTTTCATCACCATGACGATGCTACTCCTCCACAACAATTCAAATCCACAAAATCAGTCAAAATTTCGTTGCTCAAATCTAAAAAAGCCTACCTCAGGCTCATCACACCATTCTACATCCACACTTTGATCCATACTATATGTTCCTTTACCACAGCAATCGATGCCAATCCTCAACAGCCTTTCAAATCCACAAAATCAGTCCATATTTCGTTACTCAAATCCAAAAAAGCCAAACTTAAGCTTATCACACCAGTCTACATCCAACCTATTAGTTTCATTACCATAGCTATCGATGCCACTCCTCCACAGCAATTCAAATCCAGAACAAACCGTCCACATTTCGTTGCTCAAATTTAAAAAAGCCAAAGTTTAGCTCATCACACCAGTCTACATCCACACTATCAGTTTCATCACCACAGCCATCGATGCCACTCCTCCACAGCAAAATTCAAATCACAAAAGTCCCACACATTCGTACTCAAATCAACAAAAAAAAAAAAAGAAGCTTATCACACACACTCTAGTCCATACTACAGTTTACTTTCCCCAGCTATCGATGCTCGATGCCACTCCTCCACAGCAATTCAAAAATATAAAACAGTTTCGTTACTCAAACAAAAAAAGCCAAGCCAAACTTTAGCTATCAGACCAGTCTACATCCATACTATCAGTTTCATTTACCCTACTACCGATACCACTCCACCACAACAATTCAAATCCAGAAAAAAACGGTCCCATTTTCGTTCACAATAAAGCCAAAAAAAGCAAACTATCGCTATCT
This sequence comes from Prostheceraeus crozeri, assembly GCA_907163375.1. Taxonomy (NCBI): domain Eukaryota; kingdom Metazoa; phylum Platyhelminthes; order Polycladida; family Euryleptidae; genus Prostheceraeus; species Prostheceraeus crozeri. The sequence goes on from CAJQUW010007154.1 coordinate 127,819, forward strand.
CACACCATTCTACATCCACACTTTGATCCACACTATCAGTTTCATCACCATAGATATAGATGCCAATCCTCCACAGCAATTCAAATCCACAAAATCAGTCCACATTTCGTTACTCAAATCCAAAAAAACCAAACTTAAGCTTATCACACCAGTCTACATCCACACTATCAGTTTCATTACCACAGCTATCGATGCCACTCCTCCACAGCAATTGAAATCCACAAAATCAGTTCACATTTCGTTACTCAAATCCAAAAAGCCAAAGTTTAGCTCATCACACCAGTGTACATCCACACTATCAGTTTCATCACCACAGCCATCGATGCCACTCCTCCACAGCAATTCAAATCCACAAAATCAGTTCACATTTCGTTACTCAAATCGAGAAAAACCAAACTTTAGCCTATCACACCAGTCTACATCCACACTATCAGTTTCATTACCACAGCTACCGATGCCACTCGTTCACAACAATTCAAATCCACAAAATGAGTCCACACTTTGTTGCTCAAATCCAAAAAAGACGAACTTAAGCTCATCACACCATTCTACATCCACACTTTGATCCACACTGTCAGTTTCATCACCATAGATATCGATGACACTCCTTCACAGCAATTCAAATCCAGAAAAAACCGTCCACATTTCGTTACTCAAATCCAAAAAAGCCAAACTTAAGCTTATCACACCAGTCTACATCCACACTATTAGTTTCATCACCATAGCCATCGATGCCATTCCTCCACAGCAATTCAAATCCACAAAATCAGTCCACATTTCATTGCTCAAATCCAAAAAAAGCCAAACTTTAGCTCATCACACCAGTCTACATCCGCACTTTGATCCACAATATCAGTTTCATCACCATAACGATGCCACTCCTCCACAACAATTCAAATCCACCAAATCAGTCAAAATTTCGTTGCTCAATTCCAAAAAGCCAAACTTTAGCTCATGACACCAGTCTACATCCACACTGTCAGTTTCATCACCATAGCTGTCGATGCCACTCCTCCACAGCAATTCAAATCCACAAAATCAGTCCACATTTCATTGCTCAAATCCAAAAAAGCCAAACTCAGGCTCATCACACCATTCTACATCCACACTTTGATCCATACTATATGTTCCTTTACCACAGCTATCGATGCCAATCGTCAACAGCCTTTCAAATCCACAAAATCAGTCCACATTTCGTTACTCAAATCCAAAAAAGCCAAACTTAAGCTTATCACACCAGTCTACATCCACACTATTAGTTTCATTACCGTAGCTATCGATGCCACTCCTCCACAGTAATTCAAATCCAGAACAAACCGTCCACATTTCTTATTGTCATAGTGAAAAATCCACTTTTTCTCTCCTTCAGAGTTTATTGACCAAGTTATGAGGTTATTTACAATAAAATAATTAAAAGGCCAACGCTTCGTGCCACTGACACTTCGATGAGCCGACTTCTGCAAAACAGCATTTGATGACACGCATTAAATATGGAAGCAACGAAACAGAGTTCAGGTGGCCTACTGCGTAGTTAGAAATTAGGGAGCTCGTATTTGCGGTAAATGGCTGGTGCAAGAGATTTGATCAATCGAGCTTCGGTCAGCCTGCAATCCACTGCGCTATGACTTTTGTCCAAGATATCGATATCGAAGTGAGAGATGGAGATGTCACTGAACTGGTGCACTTTCATACCGTGTTCGTAAAGGGCATTTCTTTTGTTCTTATTGATCAAATCTCTTCTATGCTCATTATAGCGTTTGGTAAACGGACGGTTGGTTTGGCCTATATAAAAATCGTCACATAAATTACATTTCAGCTTATAAACTAAAAACCGGTCCCCACAGGAATAGTTTTGTGGTAAAAGAGAGCAGAGATGACAGGAATTGTGTTTCTTATTAATCCGATTTCTCTTATTAATTACTGTTTCTAGAGTGGGACCAGGTTTGCTGACGATTTTGATAGGAAGATCACACTGTTTAGCGAGTTTATTTAATTTTCTGTTGCAGCTATCACTAACAAAATTTATTGTGCAGGGAACAGATGCTTTGTTAATTTTTTTATTTTTATATTTGGTTTTTCTATTTATGTCTCGATTAGTAAAGCCATTCTGCCTAAATCGGTTGTTAAGGCTCGTCATAGCTTCTTGTTTTTTATTTTCGTCCGAACATCTACTAGCTACATTAGTTTGGCTATTCTTGATGTAGTTCGATTTTACATTATGTGGGACCCAGCTGTGTTTATTGAGAGAAATACCAGAGTGCATTTCTTTGGTGTACCATTTGTATTCTATCTTATTGTTATTTATTCGAATACTAGTATCTAAAAAGTTTAGATAGTCTTCTTTGGGCACTTCTGTGGTGAATTTTATGTCTTCCGAGACAGAGTTAAAAACTTCAGTTATGGTATTGATGTCATGGCTATCATTTTTGTGAAAAGGGCCTATGATGATATCATCAATGTACCGGGCATAAAAAAAAATGAAAGTGCACCAGTTCAGTGACATCTCCATCTCTCACTTCGATATCGATATCTTGGACAAAAGTCATAGCGCAGTGGATTGCAGGCTGACCGAAGCTCGATTGATCAAATCTCTTGCACCAGCCATTTACCGCAAATACGAGCTCCCTAATTTCTAACTACGCAGTAGGCCACCTGAACTCTGTTTCGTTGCTTCCATATTTAATGCGTGTCATCAAATGCTGTTTTGCAGAAGTCGGCTCATCGAAGTGTCAGTGGCACGAAGCGTTGGCCTTTTAATTATTTTATTGTAAATAACCTCATAACTTGGTCAATAAACTCTGAAGGAGAGAAAAAGTGGATTTTTCACTATGACAATAAGCAACAGCCTCCTGTTCTTGACCATCAATTGGATCGTCCACATTTCGTTGCTCAAATCCAAAAAAGCCAAAGCTTAGCTCATTACACCAGTCTACATCCACACTATCAGTTTCATCACCATAGCCATCGATGCCACTCCTCCACAGCAATTTAAATCCAGAAAAAACCGTCCACATTTCATTGCTCAAATCCAAAAAAGCCAAAATATTCTGCGCTGCTGCACCGATTACCCAAAAAAGCCAAACTTAAGCTCATCACACAAGTCTACATCCATACTATCAGTTCCTTTACCACAGCTATCGATGCCAATCCTCCGCAGCCTTTCAAATCCACAAAATCAGTCCACATTTCGTTGCTCAAATCCAAAAAAGCCGAACTCAGGCTCATCACACAATTCTACATCCACACTTTGATCGATACTATATGTTCCTTTACCACAGCTATCAATGCCAATCCTCAACAGCCTTTCAAATCCACAAAATCAGTACACATTTCGTTACTCAAATCCAAAAAAGGCAAAAACTTAAGCTTATCACACCAGTCTACATCCACACTATCAGATTCATTACCACAGCTATCGATGCCACTCCTCCAGAGTAATTGAAATCCACAAAATCAGTTCACATTTCCTTGCTCAAATCCAAAAAAGCCAAAGTTTAGCTCATCACACCAGTCTACATCCACACTATCAGTTTCATCACCATAGCCATCGATGCCACTCCTCCACAGCAATTCAAATCCAGAAAAAACCATCCACATTTCATTGCTCAAATCCAAAAAAGCCAAACTTTGGCTCATCACACCATTCTACGTCCGCACTTTGATCCACAATATCAGTTTCATCACCATGACGATGCCACTCCTCTACATCAATTCAAATGCACAAAATCAGTCCACATTTCATTGCTCAAATCCAAAAAATCCAAACTCAGGCTCATCACACCATTCTACAACCACACTTTGATCCACAATATCAGTTTCATCACCATGACGATTCCACTCCTCCACAACAATTCAAATCCACAAAATCAGTCAAAATTTCGTAGCTCAAATCCAAAAAAGCCAAACTCAGGCTCATCACACCATTCTACATCCACACTTTGATCCATACTATATGTTCCTTTACCACAGCTATCGATGCGAATCCTCAACAGCCTTTAAAATCCACAAAATCAGTCCACATTTCGCTACTGAAATCCATATAAGCCAAACATCAGCTCATCATACCAGTCTACATCCACACTTTTACTTTCATCACCATAGCTATCGATGCCACTCCTCTACAGTAATTCAAATCCAGAACAAACCGTCCACATTTCGTTGCTCAAATCCAAAAAAGCCAAAGTTTAGCTCATTACACCAGTCTACATCCACACTATCAGTTTCATCACCATAGCCATCGATGCCACTCCTCCACAGCAATTTAAATCCAGAAAAAACCGTCCACATTTCATTGCTCAAATCCAAAAAAGCCAAAATATTCTGCGCTGCTGCACCGATTACCCAAAAAAGCCAAACTTTAGCTTATCACACCAGTCTACATCAACACTATCAGTTTCATTACCACAGCTATCGATGTCACTCCTCCACAGCAATTCAAATCCACAAAATCAGTCCACATTTCGTTGCTCAAATCCAAAAAAGCCGAACTCAGGCTCATCACACAATTCTACATCCACACTTTGATCGATACTATATGTTCCTTTACCACAGCTATCAATGCCAATCCTCAACAGCCTTTCAAATCCACAAAATCAGTCCAAATTTCGTTACTCAAATCCAAAAAAGCCAAACTTAAGCTTATCACACCAGTCTACATCCACACTATCAGATTCATTACCACAGCTACCGATGCCACTCCTTCACAGCAATTCAAATCCACAAAATGAGTCCACATTTTGTTGTTCAAATCCAAAAAAGCCAAAGTTTAGCTCATCACACAAGTCTACATCCACACTATCAGCTTCATTACCACAGCTATCGATGCTACTCCTAAATCCACAAAATCAGTCCACATTTCGCTACTCAAATCCATATAAGCCAAACATCAGCTCATCATACCAGTCTACATCCACACTATTAGTTTCATCACCATAGCTATCGATGCCACTCTTCCACAGCAATTGAAATCCACAAAATCAGTCCACATTTCGCTACTCAAATCCAAATAAGCCAAAACATTCTGCACTGCTGCAAAGATTAAACAAAAAAGCCAAACTTTAGCTCATCACACCAGTCTACATCCACACTATCAGTATCATTACCATAGCCACCGATGCCACTCCTTCACAGCAATTCAAATCCACAAAATCAGTCCACATTTCATTGATCAAATCCAAAAAAGCCAAAGTTTAGCTCATCACACCAGTCTACATCCACACTATCAGTTTCATCACCATAGCCATCGATGCCACTCCTCCACAGCAATTCAAATCCAGAAAAAACCATCCACATTTCATTGCTCAAATCCAAAAAAGCCAAACTTTGGCTCATCACACCATTCTACGTCCGCACTTTGATCCATACTATATGTTCCTTTACCGCAGCTATCGATGCCAATCCTCAACAGCCTTTCAAATCCACAAAATCAGTACACATTTCGTTACTCAAATCCAAAAAAGGCAAAAACTTAAGCTTATCACACCAGTCTACATCCACACTATCAGATTCATTACCACAGCTATCGATGCCACTCCTCCACAGCAATTGAAATCCACAAAATCAGTTCACATTTCCTTGCTCAAATCCAAAAAAGCCAAAGTTTAGCTCATCACACCAGTCTACATCCACACTATCAGTTTCATCACCATAGCCATCGATGCCACTCCTCCACAGCAATTCAAATCCAGAAAAAACCATCCACATTTCATTGCTCAAATCCAAAAAAGCCAAACTTTGGCTCATCACACCATTCTACGTCCGCACTTTGATCCACAATATCAGTTTCATCACCATGACGATGCCACTCCTCTACATCAATTCAAATGCACAAAATCAGTCCACATTTCATTGCTCAAATCCAAAAAATCCAAACTCAGGCTCATCACACCATTCTACATCCACACTTTGATCCATACTATATGTTCCTTTACCACAGCTATCGATGCGAATCCTCAACAGCCTTTAAAATCCACAAAATCAGTCCACATTTCGCTACTGAAATCCATATAAGCCAAACATCAGCTCATCATACCAGTCTACATCCACACTATTACTTTCATCACCATAGCTATCGATGCCACTCCTCTACAGTAATTCAAATCCAGAACAAACCGTCCACATTTCGTTGCTCAAATCCAAAAAAGCCAAAGTTTAGCTCATTACACCAGTCTACATCCACACTATCAGTTTCATCACCATAGCCATCGATGCCACTCCTCCACAGCAATTTAAATCCAGAAAAAACCGTCCACATTTCATTGCTCAAATCCAAAAAAGCCAAAATATTCTGCGCTGCTGCACCGATTACCCAAAAAAGCCAAACTTAAGCTCATCACACAAGTCTACATCCACACTATCAGTTTCATTACCACAGCTATCGATGCCAATCCTCCGCAGCCTTTCAAATCCACAAAATCAGTCCACATTTCGTTGCTCAAATCCAAAAAAGCCGAACTCAGGCTCATCACACAATTCTACATCCACACTTTGATCGATACTATATGTTCCTTTACCACAGCTATCAATGCCAATCCTCAACAGCCTTTCAAATCCACAAAATCAGTCCAAATTTCGTTACTCAAATCCAAAAAAGCCAAACTTAAGCTTATCACACCAGTCTACATCCACACTATCAGATTCATTACCACAGCTACCGATGCCACTCCTTCACAGCAATTGAAATCCACAAAATGAGTCCACATTTTGTTGTTCAAATCCAAAAAAGCCAAAGTTTAGCTCATCACACCAGTCTACATCCACACTATCAGCTTCATTACCACAGCTATCGATGCTACTCCTAAATCCACAAAATCAGTCCACATTTCGCTACTCAAATCCATATAAGCCAGACATCAGCTCATCATACCAGTCTACATCCACACTATTAGTTTCATCACCATAGCTATCGATGCCACTCTTCCACAGCAATTGAAATCCACAAAATCAGTCCACATTTCGCTACTCAAATCCAAATAAGCCAAAACATTCTGCACTGCTGCAAAGATTAAACAAAAAAGCCAAACTTTAGCTCATCACACCAGTCTACATCCACACTATCAGTATCATTACCATAGCCACCGATGCCACTCCTTCACAGCAATTCAAATCCACAAAATCAGTCCACATTTCATTGATCAAATCCAAAAAAGCCAAACTCAGGTTCATCACACCATTCTACATCCACACTTTGATCCATACTATATGTTCCTTTACCGCAGCTATCGATGCCAATCCTCAACAGCCTTTCAAATCCACAAAATCAGTCCACATTTCGTTACTCAAATCCAAAAAAGCCAAACTTAAGCTTATCATACCAGTCTACATCCACACTATCAGTTTCATTACCACAGCTATCGATGCCACTCCTCCACAGCAATTGAAATCCACAAAATCAGTTCACATTTCGTTAGTCAAATGCAAAAAGCCAAAGTTTAGCTCATCACACCAGTCTACATCCACACTATCAGTTTCATCACCATAGCCTTCGATGCCACTCCTCCCCAGCAATTCAAATCCACCAAATCAGTCCACATTTCATTGCTCAAATCCAAAAAAGCCAAACTTTGGCTCATCACACCAGTCTACATCCGCACTTTGATCCACAATATCAGTTTCATCACCATATCGATGCCACTCCTCCACAACAATTCAAATCCACAAAATAAGTCAAAATTTCGTTGCTCAATTCCAAAAAGCCAAACTTTAGCTCATGACACCAGTCTACATCCACACTGTCAGTTTCATCACCGTAGCTGTCGATGCCACTCCTCCACAGCAATTCAAATCCACAAAATCAGTCCACATTTCATTGCTCAAATCCAAAAAAGCCAAACTCAGGCTCATCACACAATCCTACATCCCCACTTTGATCCATACTATATGTTCCTTTACCACAGCTATCGATGCCAATCCTCAACAGCCTTTCAAATCCACAAAATCAGTCCATATTTCGTTACTCAAATCCAAAAAAGCCAAACTTAAGCTTATCACACTAGTCTACATCCACACTATTAGTTTCATTACCATAGCCATCGATGCCATTCCTCCACAGCAATTCAAATCCACCAAATCAGTCCATATTTCGTTACTCAAATCGAGAAAAGCGAAACATTAGCTTATCACACCAGTCTACATCCACACTATCAGTTTCATTACCACAGCCACCGATGCCACTCCTTCACAGCAATTCAAATCCACCAAATCAGTCCACATTTCATTGCTCAAATCCAAAAAAGCCAAACTTTACCTCATCACACCAGTCTACATCCGCACTTTGATCCACAATATCAGTTTCATCACCATAACGATGCCACTCCTCCACAACAATTCAAATCCACCAAATCAGTCAAAATTTCGTTGCTCAATTCCAAAAAGCCAAACTTTAGCTCATGACACCAGTCTACATCCACACTGTCAGTTTCATCACCATAGCTGTCGATGCCACTCCTCCACAGCAATTCAAATCCACAAAATCAGTCCACATTTCATTGCTCAAATCCAAAAAAGCCAAACTCAGGCTCATCACACCATTCTACATCCACACTTTGATCCATACTATATGTTCCTTTACCACAGCTATCGATGCCAATCGTCAACAGCCTTTCAAATCCACAAAATCAGTCCACATTTCGTTACTCAAATCCAAAAAAGCCAAACTTAAGCTCATCACACCAGTCTACATCCACACTATCAGTTTCATCACCATAGCCATCGATGCCACTCCTCCACAGCAATTTAAATCCAGAAAAAACCGTCCACATTTCATTGCTCAAATCCAAAAAAGCCAAAATATTCTGCGCTGCTGCACCGATTACCCAAAAAAGCCAAACTTAAGCTCATCACACAAGTCTACATCCACACTATCAGTTTCATTACCACAGCTATCGATGCCAATCCTCCGCAGCCTTTCAAATCCACAAAATCAGTCCACATTTCGTTGCTCAAATCCAAAAAAGCCGAACTCAGGCTCATCACACCATCCTACATCCGCACTTTGATCCACACTGTCAGTTTCATCACCATAGATATCGATGACACTCCTCCACAGCAATTCAAATCCAGAAAAACCGTCCATATTTCGTTACTCAAATCCAAAAAAGCCAAACTTAAGCTCGTCACACTAGTCTACATCCACACTATTAGTTTCATCACCATAGCCATCGATGCCATTCCTCCACAGCAATTCAAATCCACCAAATCAGTCCATATTTCGTTACTCAAATCGAGAAAAGCCAAACATTAGCTTATCACACCAGTCTACATCCACACTATCAGTTTCATTACCACAGCCACCGATGCCACTCCTTCACAGCAATTCAAATCCATCAAATCAGTCCACATTTCATTGCTCAAATCCAAAAAAGCCAAACTTTAGCTCATCACACCAGTCTACATCCGCACTTTGATCCACAATATCAGTTTCATCACCATAACGATGCCACTCCTCCACAACAATTCAAATCCACCAAATCAGTCAAAATTTCGTTGCTCAATTCCAAAAAGCCAAACTTTAGCTGATGACACCAGTCTACATCCACACTGTCAGTTTCATCACCATAGCTGTCGATGCCACTCCTCCACAGCAATTCAAATCCACAAAATCAGTCCACATTTCATTGCTCAAATCCAAAAAAGCCAAAGTTTAGCTCATCACACCATTCTACATCCACACTTTGATCCATACTATATGTTCCTTTACCACAGCTATCGATGCCAATCGTGAACAGCCTTTCAAATCCACGAAATCAGTCCACATTTCGTTACTCAAATCCAAAAAAGCCAAACTTAAGCTTATCACACCAGTCTACATCCACACTATTAGTTTCATTACCATAGCTATCGATGCCACTCCTCCACAGTAATTCAAATCCAGAACAAACCGTCCACATTTCGTTGCTCAAATCCAAAAAAGCCAAAGTTTAGCTCATTACACCAGTCTACATCCACACTATCAGTTTCATCACCATAGCCATCGATGCCACTCCTCCACAGCAATTTAAATCCAGAAAAAACCGTCCACATTTCATTGCTCAAATCCAAAAAAGCCAAAATATTCTGCGCTGCTGCACCGATTACCCAAAAAAGCCAAACTTAAGCTCATCACACAAGTCTACATCCATACTATCAGTTCCTTTACCACAGCTATCGATGCCAATCCTCCGCAGCCTTTCAAATCCACAAAATCAGTCCATATTTCGTTGCTCAAATCCAAAAAAGCCGAACTCAGGCTCATCACACAATTCTATATCCACACTTTGATCGATACTATATGTTCCTTTACCACAGCTATTAATGCCAATCCTCAACAGCCTTTCAAATCCACAAAATCAGTCCACATTTCGTTACTCAAATCCAAAAAAGCCAAACTTAAGCTTATCACACCAGTCTACATCCACACTATTACATTCATTACCACAGCTACCGATGCCACTCCTTCACAGCAATTCAAATCCAAAAAATGAGTCCACATTTTGTTGCTCAAATCCAAAAAAGACAAACTTAAGCTCATCACACCAGTCTACATCCACACTATCAGTTTCATTACCACAGCTATCGATGCCACTCCTCCACAGCAATTCAAATCCAGAAAAAACCGTCCACATTTCATTGCTCAAATCCAAAAAAGCCAAAGTTTAGCTCATCACACCAGTCTACATCCACACTATCAGTTTCATCACCATAGCCATCGATGCCACTCCTCCACAGCAATTCAAATCCAGAAAAAACCGTCCACATTTCATTGCTCAAATCCAAAAAAGCCAAACTTTGGCTCATCACACCAGTCTACGTCCGCACTTTGATCCACAATATCAGTTTCATCACCATGACGATGCCACTCCTCTACAGCAATTCAAATGCACAAAATCAGTCGACATTTCATTGCTCAAATCCAAAAAAGCCAAACTCAGGCTCATCACACCATTCTACAACCACACTTTGATCCACAATATCAGTTTCATCACCATGACGATGCCACTCCTCCACAACAATTCAAATCCACAAAATCAGTCAAAATTTCGCCGCTCAAATCCAAAAAAGCCAAACTAGGCTCATCACACCATTCTACATCCACACTTTGATCCATACTATATGTTCCTTTACCACAGCTATCGATGCGAATCCTCAACAGCCTTTCAAATCCACAAAGTCAGTCCACATTTCGTTACTCAAATCCATATAAGCCAAACATCAGCTCATCATACCAGTCTACATCCACACTATTAGTTTCATTACCATAGCTATCGATGCCACTCCTCTACAGTAATTCAAATCCAGAACAAACCGTCCACATTTCGTTGCTCAAATCCAAAAAAGCCAAAATATTCTGCGCTGCTGCACCGATTACCCAAAAAAACCAAACTTAAGCTCATCACACAAGTCTACATCCATACTATCAGTTCCTTTACCACAGCTATCGATGCCAATCCTCCGCAGCCTTTCAAATCCACAAAATCAGTCCACATTTCGTTGCTCAAATCCAAAAAAGCCGAACTCAGGCTCATCACACAATTCTACATCCACACCTTGATCGATACTATATGTTCCTTTACCACAGCTATCAATGCCAATCCTCAACAGCCTTTCAAATCCACAAAATCAGTACACATTTCGTTACTCAAATCCATATAAGCCAAACATCAGCTCATCATACCAGTCTACATCCACACTATTAGTTTCATTACCATAGCTATCGATGCCACTCCTCTACAGTAATTCAAATCCAGAACAAACCGTCCACATTTCGTTGCTCAAATCCAAAAAAGCCAAAATATTCTGCGCTGCTGCACCGATTACCCAAAAAAACCAAACTTAACCTCATCACACAAGTCTACATCCATACTATCAGTTCCTTTACCACAGCTATCGATGCCACTCCTTCACAGCAATTCAAATCCACAAAATGAGTCCACATTTTGTTGCTCAAATCCAAAAAAGCCAAAGTTTAGCTCATCACACCAGTCTACATCCACACTATCAGTTTCATTACCACAGCTATCGATGCCACTCCTAAATCCACAAAGTCAGTCCACATTTCGCTACTCAAATCCAAAAAAGCCAAAATATTCAGCTCATCATACCAGTCTACATCCACACTATTAGTTTCATCACCATAGCTATCGATGCCACTCTTCCACAGCAATTGAAATCCACAAAATCAGTCCACATTTCGCTACTCAAATCCAAATAAGCCAAAATATTCTGCACTGCTGCAAAGATTAAACAAAAAAGCCAAACTTTAGCTCATCACACCAGTCTACATCCGCAATGTCAGTTTCATCACCATAGCTGTCGATGCCACTCCTCCACAGCAATTCAAATCCACAAAATCAGTCCACATTTCCTTGCTCAAATCCAAAAAAGCCAAAGTTTAGCTCATCACACCAGTCTACATCCACACTATCAGTTTCATCACCATAGCCATCGATGCCACTCCTCCACAGCAATTCAAATCCAGAAAAAACCGTCCACATTTCATTGCTCAAATCCAAAAAAGCCAAACTCAGGCTCATCACACCAGTCTACGTCCGCACTTTGATCCACAATATCAGTTTCATCACCATGACGATGCCACTCTTCCACAGCAATTGAAATCCATAAAATCAGTCCACATTTCGCTACTCAAATCCAAATAAGCCAAAATATTCTGCACTGCTGCAAAGATTAAACAAAAAAGCCAAACTTAAGCTCATCACACCAGTCTACATCCACACTATCAGTATCATTACGACAGCCACCGATGCCACTCCTTCACAGCAATTCAAATCCACAAAATCAGTCCACATTTCGTTACTCAAATCCAAAAAAGCCAACCTCAGGCTCATCACACCATTCTACATCCACACTTTGATCCATACTATATGTTCCTTTACCGCAGCTATCGATGCCAATCCTCAACAGCCTTTCAAATCCACAAAATCAGTCCACATTTCGTTACTCAAATCCAAAAAAGCCAAAGTTTAGCTCATCACACCAGTCTACATCCACACTATCAGTTTCATCACCATAGCCTTCGATGCCACTCCTCCCCAGCAATTCAAATCCACCAAATCAGTCCACATTTCATTGCTCAAATCCAAAAAAGCCAAACTTTAGCTCATCACACCAGTCTACATCCACACTATCAGTTTCATTACCACAGCTATCGATGCCACTCCTCCACAGCAATTTAAATCCAGAACAAACCGTCCACATTTCCTTGCTCAAATCCAAAAAAGCCAAAGTTTAGCTCATCACACCAGTCTACATCCACACTATCAGTTTCATCACCATAGCCATCGATGCCACTCCTCCACAGCAATTCAAATCCAGAAAAAACCGTCCACATTTCATTGCTCAAATCCAAAAAAGCCAAACTCAGGCTCATCATACCAGTCTACGTCCGCACTTTGATTCACAATATCAGTTTCATCACCATGACGATGCCACTCCTCTACAGCAATTCAAATGTACAAAATCAGTCCACATTTCATTGCTCAAATCCAAAAAAGCCAAACTCAGGCTCATCACACCATTCTACAACCACACTTTGATCCACAATATCAGTTTCATCACCATGACGATGCCACTCCTCCACAACAATTCAAATCCACAAAATCAGTCAAAATTTCGCCGCTCAAATACAAAAAAGCCAAACTCAGGCTCATCACACCATTCTACATCCACACTTTGATCCATACTATATGTTCCTTTACCACAGCTATCGATGCGAATCCTCAACAGCCTTTCAAATCCACAAAGTCAGTCCACATTTCGCTACTCAAATCCATATAAGCCAAACATCAGCTCATCATACCAGTCTACATCCACACTATTAGTTTCATTACCATAGCTATCGATGCCACTCCTCCACAACAATTCAAATCCACCAAATCAGTCAAAATTTCGTTGCTCAATTCCAAAAAGCCAAACTTTAGCTCATGACACCAGTCTACATCCACACTGTCAGTTTCATCACCATAGCTGTCGATGCCACTCCTCCACAGCAATTCAAATCCACAAAATCAGTCCACATTTCATTGCTCAAATCCAAAAAAGCCAAACTCAGGCTCATCACACCATTCTACATCCACACTTTGATCCATACTATATGTTCCTTTACCACAGCTATCGATGCCAATCGTCAACAGCCTTTCAAATCCACAAAATCAGTCCACATTTCGTTACTCAAATCCAAAAAAGCCAAACTTAAGCTCATTACACCAGTCTACATCCACACTATCAGTTTCATCACCATAGCCATCGATGCCACTCCTCCACAGCAATTTAAATCCAGAAAAAACCGTCCACATTTCATTGCTCAAATCCAAAAAAGCCAAAATATTCTGCGCTGCTGCACCGATTACCCAAAAAAGCCAAACTTAAGCTCATCACACAAGTCTACATCCATACTATCAGTTCCTTTACCACAGCTATCGATGCCAATCCTCCGCAGCCTTTCAAATCCACAAAATCAGTCCACATTTCGTTGCTCAAATCCAAAAAAGCCGAACTCAGGCTCATCACACAATTCTACATCCACACTTTGATCGATACTATATGTTCCTTTACCACAGCTATCAATGCCAATCCTCAACAGCCTTTCAAATCCACAAAATCAGTCCACATTTCGTTACTCAAATCCAAAAAAGCCAAACTTAAGCTTATCACACCAGTCTACATCCACACTATCAGATTCATTACCACAGCTACCGATTCCACTCCTTCACAGCAATTCAAATCCACAAAATGAGTCCACATTTTGTTGCTCAAATCCAAAAAAGCCAAAGTTTAGCTCATCTCACCAGTCTACATCCACACTATCAGTTTCATTACCACAGCTACCGATGCCACTCCTAAATCCACAAAATCAGTCCACATTTACTTGCTCAAATCCATATAAGCCAAACATCAGCTCATCATACCAGTCTACATCCACACTATTAGTTTCATCACCATAGCTATCGATGCCACTCTTCCACAGCAATTGAAATCCACAAAATCAGTCCACATTTCGCTACTCAAATCCAAATAAGCCAAAATATTCTGCACTGCTGCAAAGATTAAACAAAAAAGCCAAACTAAAGCTCATCATACCAGTCTACATCCACACTATCAGTATCATTACCACAGCCACCGATGCCACTCCTTCACAGCCTTTCAAATCCACAAAATCAGTCCACATTTCATTGATCAAATCCAAAAAAGCCAAACTCAGGCTCATCACACCATTCTACATCCACACTTTGATCCATACTATATGTTCCTTTACCATAGCTATCGATGCCACTCCTCTACAGTAATTCAAATCCAGAACAAACCGTCCACATTTCGTTGCTCAAATCCAAAAAAGCCAAAATATTCTGCGCTGCTGCACCGATTACCCAAAAAAACCAAACTTAAGCTCATCACACAAGTCTACATCCATACTATCAGTTCCTTTACCACAGCTATCGATGCCAATCCTCCGCAGCCTTTCAAATCCACAAAATCAGTCCACATTTCGTTGCTCAAATCCAAAAAAGCCGAACTCAGGCTCATCACACAATTCTACATCCACACTTTGATCGATACTATATGTTCCTTTACCACAGCTATCAATGCCAATCCTCAACAGCCTTTCAAATCCACAAAATCAGTCCACATTTCGTTACTCAAATCCAAAAAAGCCAAACTTAAGCTTATCACACCAGTCTACATCCACACTATCAGATTCATTACCACAGCTACTGATGCCACTCCTTCACAGCAATTCAAATCCACAAAATGAGCCCACATTTTGTTGCTCAAATCCAAAAAAGACAAACTTAAGATCATCACACCAGTCTACATCCACACTGTCAGTTTCATTACCACAGCTATCGATACCACTCCTCCACAGCAATTCAAATCCAGAACCAACCGTCCACATTTACTTGCTCAAATCCAAAAAAGCCAAAGTTTAGCTCATCACACCAGTCTACATCCACACTATCAGTTTCATCACCATAGCCATCGACGCCACTCCTCCACAGCAATTCAAATCCAGAAAAAACCATCCACATTTCATTGCTCAAATCAAAAAAAGCCAAACTCAGGCTCATCACACCATTCTACATCCACACTTTGATCCATACTATATGTTCCTTTACCACAGCTATCGATGCCAATCCTCAACAGCCTTTCAAATCCACAAAATCAGTCCACATTTCGCTACTCAAATCTATATAAGCCAAACATCAGCTCATCATACCAGTCTACATCCACACTATTAGTTTCATCACCATAGCTATCGATGCCACTCTTCCACAGCAATTGAAATCCACAAAATCAGTCCACATTTCGCTACTCAAATCCAAATAAACCAAAATATTCTGCACTGCTGCAAAGACTAAACAAAAAAGCCAAATTTAAGCTCATCACACCAGTCTACATCCACACTATCAGTATCATTACCACAGCCACCGATGCCACTCCTTCACAGCAATTCAAATCCACAAAATCAGTCCACATTTCATTGATCAAATCCAAAAAAGCCAAACTCAGGCTCATCACACCATTCTACATCCACACTTTGATCCATACTATATGTTCCTTTACCGCAGCTATCGATGCCAATCCTCAACAGCCTTTCAAATCCACAAAATCAGTCCACATTTCGTTACTCAAATCCAAAAAAGCCAAAGTTTAGCTCATCACACCAGTCTACATCCACACTATCAGTTTCATTACCACAGCCACCGATGCCACTCCTCCACAGCCTTTCAAATCCACAAAATCAGTCAAAATTTCGTTGCTCAAATCCAAAAAAGCCAAACTCAGGCTCATCACACCATTCTACATCCACACTTTGATCCATACTATATGTTCCTTTACCACAGCTATCGATGCCAATCCTCAACATCCTTTCAAATCCAGAACAAACCGTCCACATTTCGTTGCTCAAATCCAAAAAAGCCAAAGTTTAGCTCATCACACCAGTCTACATCCACACTATCAGTTTCATCACCACAGCCATCGATGCCACTCCTCCGCAGCAATTCGAATCCACCAAATCAGTCCACATTTCGTTACTCAAACCGAGAAACGCCAAACTCTAACTTATCACACCAGTCTACATCCACACTATCAGTTTCATCACCACAGCTACCGATGCCACTCCTTCACAGCAATTCAAATCCACAAAATGAGTCCACATTTCGTTGCTCAAATCCAAAAAAGACGAACTTAACCTCATCACACAAGTCTACATCCACACCATCAGTCTCATTACCACAGCTACCGATGCCACTCCTCCAAAGCAATTTGAATCCAGAAAAAACCGTCCACATTTCGTTGCTTAAATCGAAAAAAGCCAAAATATTCTGCGCTGCAGCAGCGACTTTACTCAAATCCAAAAAGCCAAAGTTTAGCACATCACACCAGTCTACATCCACACTATCAGTTTCATCACCACAGCCATCGATGCCACTCCTCCACAGCCATTCAAATTCACAAATTCAGTCAAAATTTCGTTGCTCAAATCCAAAAAGCCAAACTTTAGCTCATGACACCAGTCTACATCCACACTGTCAGTTTCATCACCATAGCTGTCGATGCCACTCCTCCACAGCAATTCAAATCCACAAAATCAGTCCACATTTCGTTACTGAAATCCAAAAAGCCAAACTTAAGCTTATCACACCAGTCTACATCCACACTATTAGTTTCATCACCATAGCCATCGATGCCATTCCTCCACAGCAATTCAAATCCACCAAATCCGTCCATATTTCGTTACTCAAATCTAGAAAAGCCAAACTTATTGAGCTCATCACACCAGTCTACATCCACACTATCAGTTTCATTACCACAGCTACCGATGCCACTCCTCCACAGAAATTGAAATGCACAAAATCTGTCCACATTTCGTTGCTCGAATCCAAAAAAGACGAACTTAAGCTCATCACACAAGTCTACATCCATACTGCCAGTTCCTTCACCACAGCTATCGATGCCGCTCCTTCACAGCCTCTCAAATCCACAAAATCAGTCCCCATTTCGTTGCTCAAATTCAAAAAAGACGAACTTAACCTCATCACACCAGTCTACATCCACACTATCAGTTTCATTACCACAGCTACCGATGCCACTCCTCCACAGCAATTTAAATCCAGAAAAAACCGTTCACATTTCGTTGCTCAAATCCAAAAAAGCCAAAATATTCTGCGCTGCTAAACCCATTACCAAAAATAGCCAAACTTAAGCTCATCACACAAGTCTACATCCATACTATATGTTCCTTTACCACAGCTATCGATGCCAATCCTCCACAGCAATTCAAATCCACAAAATCAGTCAACATATCGTTACTCAAATCCAAAAAAGCCAAACTTAAGCTCATCACACCAGTCTACATCCACACGATCAGTTTCATTGCCACAGCTATCGATGCCGCTCCTCCACAGCAATTGAAATCCACAAAATCAGTCCACATTTCGTTGCTCGAATACAAAAAAGACGAACTTAAGCTCCTCACACCAGTCTACATCCA
Source organism: Prostheceraeus crozeri (assembly GCA_907163375.1). NCBI lineage: Eukaryota > Metazoa > Platyhelminthes > Polycladida > Euryleptidae > Prostheceraeus > Prostheceraeus crozeri. The sequence goes on from CAJQUW010007154.1 coordinate 146,306, forward strand.
CACTATTAGTTTCATTACCACAGCTACCGTTGCCACTCCTCCACAGCTATTCAAATCCAGAAAAAACCGTCCACATTTCGTTGCTCAAATCCAAAAAAGCCAAACTTTAGCTCATCAACCCAGTCTCTGTCCGCACTTTGATCCACGATATCGGTTTCATCACCATAACGATGCCACTCCCAAACAACAATTCAAATCCACAAAATCAGTCAAAATTTCGTTGCTCAAATCCAAAAAGCCAAACTTTATCTCATGACACCAGTCTACATCCACACTGTCAGTTTCATCACCATAGATATCGATGCCACTCCTCCACAGCAATTCAAATCCATAGAATCAGTCCACATTTCGTTACTCAAATCCAAAAAAACCAAACTTTAGCTCATCACACCAATCTACATCCATACTATCAGTTTCATTACCACAGCTACCGATGCCACTCCTCCACAACAATTCAAATCCAGAAAAAACCGTTCACATTTCGTTGCTGAAGTCCAAAAAAGCCAAACTTTAGCTCATCACACCAGTCTACGTCCGCACTTTGATCCACAATATCAGTTTCATCACCATAGATATAGATGACACTATTCCACAGCAATTCAAATCCACAAAATCAGTCCACATTTCGTTACTCAAATCCAAAAAAGCCAAAAATCAGCTCATCCCACAAGTCTACATCCACACTATCAGTTCCTTTACCACAGCTATCGATGCCGATCCTCCACAGCAATTCAAATCCAAAAAATCAGTCCACATATCGTTACTCAAATCCAAAAAAGCCAAACTTAAGCTCATCACACCAGTCTACATCCACACTATCAGTTTCATTACCACAGCTATCGATGCCGCTCCTCCACAGCAATTGAAATCCACAAAATCAGTCCACATTTCGTTGCTCGAATACAAAAAAGACGAACTTAAGCTCATCACACCAGTCTACATCCACACTATTAGTTTCATTACCACAGCTACCGATGCCACTCCTCCACAGCAATTCAAATCCAGAAAAAACCGTCCACATTTCGTTGCTCAAATCCAAAAAAGCCAAACTTTAGCTCATCACACCAGTCTCTGTCCGCACTTTGATCCACGATATCGGTTTCATCACCATAACGATGCCACTCCTAAACAACAATTCAAATCCACAAAATCAGTCAAAATTTCGTTGCTCAAATCCAAAAAGCCAAACTTTATCTCATGACACCAGTCTACATCCACACTGTCAGTTTCATCACCATAGATATCGATGCCACTCCTCAACAGCAGTTGAAATGCACAAAATCAGTCCACATTTCGTTACTCAAATCGAGAAAAGCCAAACTTAATAAGCTCATCACACCAGCCTACATCCACACTATCAGTTTCATTACCACAGCTAGCGATGCCACTCCTTCACAGCAATTGAAATGCACAAAATCAGTCCACATTTCGCTACTCAAATCCAAAAAAGCCAAAATCTTCTGCGCTGCTGCACCGATTACCCAAAAAAGCCAAACATCAGCTCATCGCACAAGTCTACATCCATACTATCAGTTCCTTTACCACAGCTATCGATGCCAATTCTCCACAGCCTCTCAAATCCACAAAATCAGTCCTCATTTCGTTGCTCGAATACAAAAAAGACGAACTTAAGCTGATCACACCAGTCTACATCCACACTGTCAGTTTCATTACCACAGCCACCGATGCCACTCTTCCACAGCAATTCCAATCCGGAAAAAACCATCCACATTTCGTTGCTCAAATCCAAAAACCAAACTTTAGCTCATCAGACCAGTCTACGTCGCCCTTTGATCCACAATATCAGTTTCATCACCATGACGATGCCACTCCTCCACAACAATTCAATTCCACAAAATCAGTCAAAATTTCGTTGCTCAAATCCAAAAAGCCAAACTTTAGCTCATGACACCAATCTACATCCAGACTGTCAGTATCATCACCATAGCTGTCGATGCCACTCCTCAACAGCAATTCAAATCCATAAAATCAGTCCACATTTCATTGCTCAAATCCAAAAAAGCCAAACTCTGGCTCATCAACCCTTTCTACATCCGCACGTTGATCCACACTATCAGTTTCATCACCACAGCCATCGATGCCACTCCTCAACAGCAATTCAAATCCACAAAATCAGTCCTTATTTCGTTACTCAAATCCAAATAAGCCAAACTTTAGCTCATCACACCAGTCTACATCCACACTATAAGTTTCATCACAACAGCCATCGATGCCACTCCTCCACAGCAATTAAAATGCACAAAATCAGTCCACATTTCGTTACTCAAATCGAAAAAAGCCAAACTTAATAAGCTCATTACAACAGCCCACATCCACACTATCAGTTTTTATCACCACAGCCATCGATGCCACTCCTCCACAGCAATTGAAATCCACAAAATCAGTCCACATTACGTTACTCAAATCCAAAAAACCCAAAATATTCTGCGCTGCTGCACCGATTACCAAAAAAGCCAAACTTAAGCTCATCACACAAGTCTACATCCATACTGTCAGTTCCTTCACCACAGCTATCGATGCCAATCCTCCACAGCCTTTCAAATCCACAGAATCAGTCCACATTTCGTTACTCAAATCAAAAAAGCCAAACTTAAGCTTATCATTCCAGTCAACATCCACACTATCAGTTTCATTACCACAGCTATCGATACCACTCCTCCACAGCAATTGAAATCCATAAAATCAGTTCACATTTCGTTACTCAAATCCAAATAGCCAAAGTTTAGCTCATCACACCAGTCTACATCCACACTGTCAGTTTCATAACCACAGCTACCGATGCCACTCCTCCACAGCAATTCAAATCCAGAAAAATCCGTCCACATTTCGTTGCTCAAATCCAAAAAAGCCAAACTTTAGCTCATCACACCAGTCTACGTCCGCACTTTGATCCACAATATTAGTTTCATCACCATGACGATGCCACTCCTCCACAAAAATTCAAATCTACAAAATCAGTCAAAATGTCGTTACTCAAGTCCAAAAAAGCCAAAATATTCTGCACTGCTGCACCGATTAAACAAAAAAGCCAAACTTAATAAGCTCATCACACCAGTCTACATCCACACTATCAGGTACATCACCACAGCCATCGATGCCACTCCTCCTCAGCAATTCAAATCGAAAAAATCAGTCCACATTTCGTTACTCAAATCTAGAAAAGCCAAACTTATTAAGCTCATCACACCAGTCTACATCCACACTGTCAGTTTCATCACCACAGATATCGATGCCACTCCTACACAGCAATTCAAATCCACAAAATCAGTCCAGATTTTGTTGCTCAAATCCAAAAAAGCCAAAATATTCCGCGCTGCTGCACCGATTACCCAAAAAGGCCAAACTTAATTAGATCATCACACCAGTCTACATCCATAGTATCAGATTCATTACCACAGCTATCGATGTCACTCCTCCACAGCAATTGAAATCCAGAAAATCAGTCCACATTTCGTTGCTCAAATCCATAAAAGGCAAACTTATTAATCTCATCACACCAGTCTACATCCACACTATCAGTTTCATTACCACAGCTACCGATGCCACTCCTCCACAGCAATTCAAATCCACCAAATCAGTCCACATTTCGTTACTCAAATCCAAAAAAGACAAAATATTCTGCACTGCTGCACCGATTAAACAAAAAAGCCAAACTTAAGCTCATCACACCAGTCTACATCCACACTATCAGTTTCATTACCACAGCCATCGATGCCACTCCTCCAAATCAATTGAAATCCACAAAATCAGTCCACATTTCGCTACTCAAATCCAAATAAGCCAAAATATTCTGCACTGCTGCACCGATTAAACAAAAAAGCGAAACTTTAACTCATCACACCAGTCTACATCCACACTATCAGTTTCATTACCACAGCTACCAATGCCAATCCTCCACAGCCTTTCAAATCCACAAAATCAGTCCACATTTCATTGCTGAAATCCAAAAAAGCCAAACTCTGGCTCATCACACCATTCTACATCCACACCTTGATCCGCACTATCAGTTTCCTCACCATAGATATCGATGACACCCCTCCACAGTAATTTAAATCCACAAAATCAGTCCACATTTCGTTACTCAAATCCAAAAAAGCCAAACTTAAGCTTACGACACCAGTCTACATCCACACTATCAGTTTCATTACCACAGCTATTGATGCCACTCCTCCACAGCAATTCAAATCCATAAAAAACCGTCCACATTTCGTTGCTCAAATCCAAAAAGCCAAACTTTAGCTCATGACACCAGTCTACATCCACACTGTCAGTTTCATTACCATAGCTGTCGATGCCACTCCTCCACAACAATTCAAATCCATAAAATCAGTCCACATTTCATTGCTCAAATCCAAAAAAGCCAAACTCTGGCTCATCACACCATTCTACATCCGCACGTTGATCCACACTATCAGTTTCATCACCACAGCCATCGATGCCAATCCTCAACAGCAATTGAAATCCACAAAATCAGTCCACATTTCGTTGTTCAAATCCAAAAAAGCCAAACTTTAGCTCATCACACCAGTCTACATCCGCACTTTCATCCACAACATCAGTTTCATCACCATAACGATGCTACTCCTCCACAACAATTCAAATCCACAAGATCAGTCCACATTTCGTTACTCAAATCCAAAAAAAGCCAACATATTCTTCGCTGCTGCACCGATTACCCAAAAAGCCAAACATCAGCTCATCACACAAGTCTACATCCATACTATTAGTTCCTTTACCACTGCTATCGATGCCATTCCTCCACAGCAGTCCAGATTTCGTTACTTAAATCTAGAAAAGCCAAACTTAAGCTCATCACACAAGTCTACACCCGTAATATCAGTTCCTTTACCACAGCTATCGATGCCACTCCTCCAAAGTAATTCAAATGCACAAAATCAGTCCACATTTCGTTACTAAAATCCAAAAAAGCCAAAATATTCTGCACTGCTGCACCGATTACACAGAAATGCCAAACTTGATAAGCTCATCACACCAGTCTACATCCACACTATCAGTTTCATCACCACAGCCATCGATGCCACTCCTCCACAGCAATTGAAATCCACCAAATCAGTCAACATTTCGTTACTCAAATCGAGAAAAGCCAAACTTAATAAGCTCATCACATCAGCCTAAGTCCACACTATCAGTTTCATTACCGCAGCTACCGATGCCACTCCTCCACACCAATTGAAATGCACCAAATCAGTCCACATTTCGCTACTCAAATCTAGAAAAGTCAAACTTATTAAGCTCATCACACCAGTCTACATCCACTCCATCATTTTCATCGCCAAGCCATCGATGCCACTCCTCCACAGCAATTGAAATCCAGAAAATCAGTCCACATTTCGTTGCTCAAATCCAAAAAAGCCAAACTTTAGCTCATCACACCCGTCTACGTCCGCACTTTGATCCACAATATCAGTTTCATCACCATGACGATGCCACTCCTCAACAACAATTCAAATCCAATAAATCAGTCCACATTTCGTTGCTCAAATCCAAAAAGCCAAACTTTAGCTCATGACACCAGTCTACATCCACACTGTCAGTTTCATCACCATAGCTGTCGATGCCACTCCTCCACAGCAATTCAAATCCACAAAATCAGTCCACATTTCATTACTCAAATCCAAAAAAGCCAAAATATTCCGCGCTGCTGCACCGATTACCCAAAAAAGCCAATTTTAATAAGCTCATCACACAAGTATACATCCATACTATCAGATTCATTACCACAGCTATCGATGTCACTCCTCCACAGCAATTAAAATCCACAAAATCAGTCCACATTTCGTTACTCAAATCCAAAAAAGCCAAAATATTCTGCGCTGCTCCACCGATTACCCAAAAAAGCCAAACTTATTTAGCTCATCACACCAGTCTGCATCCACACTATCAGTTTCATCACCACAGCCATCGATGCCACTCCTCCACAGCAATTGAAATCCACCAAATCAGTCCACATTTCGTTACTCAAATCTAGAAAAGCCAAACTTATTATGCTCATCACACCAGTCTAGATCCACACTATCAGTTTCATTACCAGAGCTACCGATGCCACTCCTCCACAGCAATCCAGATTTCGTTACTTAAATCTAGAAAAGCCAAACTTAAGCTCATCACACCAGTCTACACCCATAATATCAGTTCCTTTACCACAGCTATCGATGCCACTCCTCCACACTAATTCAAATCCACAAAATCAGTCCACATTTCGTTACTCAAATCCAAAAAAGCCAAAATATTCTTCGCTGCTGCACCGATCACACGAAAAAGCCAAAAATCAGCTGATCACACAAGTCTACATCCACACTATCAGTTTCATTACCACAGCCATCGATGCCACTCCTCCACAGCAATTCAAATCGAAGAAATCAGTCCACATTTCGTCACTCAAATCCAAAAAAGCCAAAGTATTCTGCGCTGCTGCACCGATCATACGAAAAAGCCGAATTTAAGCTCATCACACCAGTTTCATCCACACTATCATTTTCATCACCACAGCCATCGATGCCACTCCTCTACAGCAATTGAAATCCACAAAATCAGTCCACATTTCGTATCTCAAATCCAAAAAAGCAAAATATTCCGCTCTGCTGAACCGATTACTCGAAAAAGCCAAACATCAGCTCATCGCACCAAACTGCACCAACACTATCAATTTCATCACCATAGCTGTCGATGCCACTCCTCCACAGCAATTGAAATCCGCCAAATCAGTCCACATTTCTTTACTCAAATCTAGAAAAGCCAAACTTAAGCTCATCACACCAGTCTACATCCACACTATCAGTTTCATTACCACAGCTACCGATGCCACTCCTCCACAACAATTGAAATCCACACTCTCTGTCCACATTTGGTTACTCAAATCCAAAAAAGGATAAAATATTCTGCGCTGCTGCACCGATTACACGAAAAAGCCAAACATCAGCTTATCACACCTGCCTACATCCACACTATCAGTTTCATCACCACAGCCATCGATGCCACCCCTCCATGGCAATTGAAATCCACCAAATCAGTCCACATTACGTTACTCAAATCTAGAAAAGCCAAACTTAAGCTCATCACACCAGTCTATATCCACACTGTCATTTTTATCGCCACAGCCATCGATGCCACTCCTCCACAGCAATTGAAATCCACCAAATCAGTCCACATTTCGTTACTCAAATCCAAAAAAGAAAGATATTCCGCTCTGCTGAACCGATTACTCGAAAAAGCCAAACATCAGCTCATCGCACCAAACTGCACCAACACTATCAATTTCATCACCATAGCTGTCGATGCCACTCCTCCACAGCAATTGAAATCCGCCAAATCAGTCCACATTTCTTTACTCAAATCTAGAAAAGCCAAACTTAAGCTCATCACACCAGTCTACATCCACACTATCAGTTTCATTACCACAGCTACCGATGCCACTCCTCCACAACAATTGAAATCCACACTCTCTGTCCACATTTGGTTACTCAAATCCAAAAAAGCAAAATATTCCGCTCTGCTGCACCGATTACACGAAAAAGCCAAACATCAGCTCATCGCACCAAACTGCACCAACACTATCAGTTTCATCACCACAGCCATCGATGCCACTCCTCCACAGCAATTGAAATCCACACTGTCAGTCCACATTTCGTTACTCAAATCTAGAAAAGCCAAACTTAAGCTCATCACACCAGTCAATATCCATAATATCAGTTAGTTTACCGCAGCTATCGATGCCACTCCTCCACAGCAATTCAAATCCACAAAATCAGTCCACATTTCGTTACTCAAATCCAAAAAAGCCAAAATATTCTGCACTGCTGCACCGATTACACAAAAAAGCCAAACTTAATAAGCTCATCACACCAGTCTACATCCACACTATCATTAATCACCATAGCTATCGATGCCACTCTTCCATAGCAATTCCAATCCACAAAATCAGTCCACATTTCGTTACTTAAATCTAGAAAAGCCAACATATTCTGCGCTGCTGCACCGATTACCCAAAAAAGCAAAACTGATGCTCATCACACCTGCCTACATCCATACTATCAGTTTCTTTACCACAGCTATCGATGCCAATCCTCCACAGCAGTCCACATTTCGTTACTTAAATCTAGAAAAGCCAAACTTAAGCTTATCACACCAGTCTACATCCATAATATCAGTTCCTTTACCACAGCTGTCGATGCCACTCCTCCACAGCAATTCAAATCCACAAGTCAGTCCACATTTCGTTACTCAAATCCAAAAAAGCCAAAATATTCTGCGCTGCTGCACCGATTACACGAACAAGCCAAACATCAGCTCATCACACCAAACTGCACCAACACTATCAGTTTCATCACCACAGCCATCGATGCCACTCCTACACAGTAATTGAAATCCACCAAATCAGTCCACATTTCGTTACTCAAATCTAGAAAAGCCAAACTTATGCTTATCACACCAGTCTACATCCATACTATCATTTTCATCGCCACAGCCATCGATGCCACTCCTCCACAGCAATTGAAATCCACCAAATCAGTCCACATTTCGTTACTCAAATATAAAAAAGCCAAAATATTCCGCACTGCTGCACCGATTACACGAAAAAGCCAAACATCAGCTCATCAAACCAAACTACACCCACACCATCAGTTTCATCACCACAGCCATCGATGCCATTACTCCACAGCAATTCAAATCCACACTGTCAGTCCACATTTCTTTACTTAAATCCAGAAAAGCCGAACATCAGCTCATCATACAAGTCTACTTCCACACTATTAGTTTCATCACCATAGCTATCGATGCCACTCCTCCACGGCAATTCAAATCCACAAAATCAGTCCACATTTCGTTATTCAAGTCCAAAAAAGCCAAAATATTCTGCACTGCTGCACCGATTAAACAAAAAAGCCAAACTTAATAAGCTCATCACACCAGTCTACATCCACACTATCAGTTACATCACCACAGCCATCGATGCCACTCCTCCACAGCAATTCAAATCGAAGAAATCAGTCCACATTTCGTTACTCAAATCTAGAAAAGCCAATATTATTAAGCTCATCACACCTGTCTACATCCACTCTATCATTTTCATCGCCACAGACATCGATGCCACTCCTCCACAGCAATTGAACTCCACCAAATCAGTCCACATTTCGTTACTTAAATCCAAAAAAGAAAGATATTCCGCTCTGCTGCACCGATTACACGAAAAAGCCAAACATCAGCTCATCACACCAAGCTGCACCAACACTATCAGTTTCATCACCACAGCCATCGATGCCACTCCTCCACAGCAATTGAAATCCACAAAATCAGTCCACATTTCGTTACTCAAATCTAGAAAAGCCAAACTTAAGCTCATCACACCAGTCAACATCCATAATATCAGTTAGTTTACCACAGCTATAGATGCCACTCCTCCACAGCAATTCAAATGCACAAAATCAGTCCACATTTCGTTACTAAAATCCAAAAAAGCATAAAATATTCTGCGCTGCTGCACCGATTAAACAAAAAAGCCAAACTTAATAAGCTCATCACACCAGTCTACAGCCACACTATCAGTTACATCACAACAGCCATCGATGCCACTCCTCCACAGCAATTCAAATCGAAAAAATCAGTCCACATTTCGTTACTCAAATCTAGAAAAGCCAGACTTATTAAGCTCATCACACCTGTCTACATCCACTCTATCATTTTCATCGCCACAGCCATCGATGCCACTCCTCCACAGCAATTCAAATCAACCAAATCAGTCCACATTTCGTTACTCAAATCCAAAAAAGAAAAATATTCCCCTCTGCTGCACCGATTACACGATTAAGCCAAACATCAGCTCATCACACCAAGCTGCACCAACACTATCAGTTTCATCACCACAGCCATCGATGCCACTCCTCCACAGCAATTGAAATCCACACTGTCAGTCCACATTTCGTTACTCAAATCTAGAAAAGCAAAACTTAAGCTCATCACACCAGTCAATATCCATAATATCAGTTAGTTTACCACAGCTATCGATGCCACTCCTCCACAGCAATTCAAATGCACAAAATCAGTCCACATTTCGTTACTAAAATCCAAAAAAGCCAAAATATTCTGCACTGCTGCACCGACTACACAAAAAAGCCAAACTTAATAAGCTCATCACACCAGTCTACATCCACACTATCAGTTTCATCAACACAGCCATTGATGGCACTCCTCCACAGCAATTGAAATCCACAAAATCAGTCCACATTTCGTTACTCAAATCTAGAACAGCCAAGCTTAAGTTCATCACACCAGTCTACATCCATACTATTAGTTTTATCGCCACAGCCATCGATGCCACTCCTCCACAGCAATTGAAATCCACAAAATCAGTCCACATTTCGTTACTCAAGTCCAAAAAAGCCAAAATATTCTGCACTGCTGCACCGATTAAACAAAAAAGCCAAACTTAATAAGCTCATCACACCAGTCTACATCCACACTATCAGTTACATCACCACAGCCATCGATGCCACTCCTCCTCAGCAATTCAAATCGAAAAAATCAGTCCACATTTCGTTACTCAAATCTAGAAAAGCCAAACTTATTAAGCTCATCACACCTGTCTACATCCACTCTATCATTTTCATCGCCACAGCCATCGATGCCACTCCTCCACAGCAATTGAAATCCACCAAATCAGTCCACATTTCGTAACTCAAATCCAAAAAAGAAAGATATTCCGCTCTGCTGCACCGATTACACGAAAAAGCCAAACATCAGCTCATCACACCAAGCTGCACCAACACTATCAGTTTCATCACCACAGCCATCGATGCCACTCCTCCACAGCAATTGAAATCCACAAAATCAGTCCACATTTCGTTACTCAAATCTAGAAAAGCCAAACTTAAGCTCATCACACCAGTCAACATTCATAATATCAGTTAGTTTACCACAGCTATCGATGCCACTCCTCCACAGCAATTCAAATGCACAAAATCAGTCCACATTTCGTTACTCAAATCACAAAAAGCCAAAATATTCTGCACTGCTGCACCGATTAAACAAAAAAGCCAAACTTAATAAGCTCATCACACCAGTCTACAGCCCCACTATCATTTTCATCACCACAGCCATCGATGCCACTCCTCTACAGCAATTGAAATCCACAAAAACGGTCCACATTTCGTTACTCAAATCCAAAAAAGCCAAAATATTCTGCGCTGCTGCACCGATTACACGAACAAGCCAAACATCAGCTCATCACACCAAACTGCACCAACACTATCAGTTTCATCACCACAGCCATCGATGCCACTCCTCCACAGCAATTGAAATCCACCAAATCAGTCCACATTTCGTTACTCAAATCTAGAAAAGCCAAACTTCAGCTGATCACACCAGTCAACATCCATAATATCGGTTAGTTTACCACAGCTATCGATGCCACTCCTCCACAGCAATTGAAATCCACCAAATCAGTCCACATTTCGTTACTCAAATCCAAAAAAATACAAAATATTCCGTGCTGCAGCACCGATTACACGAAAAAGTCAAACATCAGCTCATCACACCAGTCTACAGCCACACTATCAGTTTCATCACCACAGCCATCGATGCCACTCCTCCACAGCACTCCACATTTCGTTACTTAAATCTAAAAAAACCAAACTTAAGCTCATCACACCAGTCTACATCCACTCTATAATTTTCATCGCCACAGCCATCGATGCCACTCCTCCACAGCAATTGAAATCATCCAAATCAGTCCACATTTCGTTACTTAAATCTAAAAAAACCAAACTTAAGCTCATCACACCAGTCTACATCCATAATATCAGTTCCTTTACTACAGCTATCGATGCCACTCCTCTACAGCAATTCAAATCCACAAAATCAGTTCACATTTCGTTACTCAAGTCCAAAAAAGCCAAAATATTCTGCACTGCTGCACCGATTAAACAAAAAAGCCAAACTTAATAAGCTCATCACACCAGTCTACATCCACACTATCAGTTTCATCACCACAGCCATCGATGGCACTCCTCCACAGCAATTGAAATCCACCAAATCAGTCCACATTTCGTTACTAAAATCCAAAAAAAATAAAATAATCCGTGCTGCTGCACCGATTACACGAAAAAGTCAAACATCAGCTCATCACACCGGTCTACAGCCACACTATCAGTTTCATCACCACAGCCATCGATGCCACTCCTCCACAGCAATTGAAATCCACACTGTCAGTCCACATTTCTTTACTCAAATCAAGAAAAGCCAAACTTATTATGCTCATCACACCAGTCTACATCCACACTATCAGTTTCATTACCACAGCTACCGATGCCACTCCTCTACAGTAATTCAAATCCACAAAATCAGTCCACATTTCGTTACTCAAATCCAAAAAATCCGAAATATTCTGCGCTGCTGCACCGATTACACGAAAAAGCCAAACATCAGCTTATCACACCTGCCTACATCCACACTATCAGTTTCATCACCACAGCCATCGATGCCACTCCTCCACAGCAATTGAAATCCACCAAATCAGTCCACATTTCGTTACTCAAATCTAGAAAAGCCAAACTTAAGCCCATCACTCCAGTCTACATCCACACTGTGATTTTTATCGCCACAGCCATCGATGCCACTCCTCCACAGCAATTGAAATCCACAAAATCAGTTCACATTTCGTTACTCAAATCCAAAAAGCCAAAGTTTAGCTCATCACACCAGTCTACATCCACATTATCAGTTTCATCACCACAGCCATCGATGCCACTCCTCCACAGCAATTGAAATCCACACTGTCAGTCCACATTTCTTTACTCAAATCCAGAAAAGCAAAACATAAGCTCATCATACCAGTCTACTTCCACACTATTAGTTTCATCACCATACCTATCGATGCCACTCCTCCACGGCAATTGAAATCCACCAAATCAGTCCACATTTTGTTACTCAAATCCAAAAAAGCCAAAATATTCTGCACTGCTGCACCGATTAAACAAAAAAGCAAAACTTAATAAGCTCATCACACCAGTCCACATCCACACTATCAGTTTCATCACCACAGCCATCGATGCCACTCCTCCACAGCAATTCAAATCGAAGAAATCAGTCGACATTTCGTTACTCACATGTAGAAAAGCCAAACTTATTAAACTCATCACACCAGTCTACATCCACTCTATCATTTTCATCGCCACAGCCATCGATGCCACTCCTCCACAGCAATTGAAATCCACCAAATCAGTCCATATTTCGTTACTCAAATCCAAAAAAGAAAAATATTCCGCTCTGCTGCACCGATTACACGAAAAAGCCAAACATCAGCTCATCACACCAAACTGCACCAACACTATCAGTTTCAACACCACAGCCGTCGATGCCACTCCTCCACAACAATTGAAATCCACACTGTCGGTCCACATTTCGTTACTCAAATCTAGAAAAGCCAAACTTAAGCTCATTACACCAGTCAACATCCATAATATCAGTTAGTTTACCACAGCTATCGATGCCACTCCTCCACAGCAATTCAAATCCACAAAATCAGTCCACATTTCGTTAATCAAGTCCAAAAAAGCCAAAATATTCGGCGCATCTGCACCGATCACACGAAAAAGCCGAACTTAAGCTCATCACACCAGTCTACATCCACACTATCAGTTTCATTTCAGTTTCAAAATCAGTCTACATCAGTTAGTTTACCACAGCCATAGATGCCACTCCTCCACAGCAATTGAAATCCACACTGTCAGTCCACATTTCTTTACTCAAATCCAGAAAAGCCAAACATCAGCTCATCTTACCAGTCTACTTCCACGCTATTAGTTTCATCACCATACCTATCGATGCCACTCCTCCACAGCAATTCAAATCCACAAAATCAGTCCAGATTTCGATACTCAAATCCAAAAAAGCCAAAATATTCTGCGCTGCTGCACCGATCACACGACAAAGCCGAGCATCAGCCAATCACACCAAGCTGCACCAACACTATCAGTTTCATCACCACAGCCATCGATGCCACTCCTCCACAGCAATTGAAATCCACAAAATCAGTCCACATTTCGTTACTCAAATCTAGAAAAGCCAAACTTAAGCTCATCACACCAGTCAACATCCATAATATCAGTTAGTTTACCACAGCTACCGATGCCACTCCTCCATAGCAATTGAAACCCACCAAATCAGTCCACATTTCGTTACTAAAATCCAAAAAAGCATAAAATATTCTGCGCTGCTGCACCGATTAAACAAAAAAGCCAAACTTAATAAGCTCATCACACCAGTCTACAGCCACACTATCAGTTACATCACAACAGCCATCGATGCCACTCCTCCACAGCAATTGAAATCCACACTGTCAGTCCACATTTCGTTACTCAAATCTAGAAAAGCCAAACTTATTAAACTCATCACACCAGTCTACATCCACTCTATCATTTTCATCGCCACAGCCATCGATGCCACTCCTCCACAGCAATTCAAATCAACCAAATCAGTCCACATTTCGTTACTCAAATCCAAAAAAACAAAATATTCCGTGCTGCTGCACCGATTACACGAAAAAGTCAAACATCAGCTCATCACACCAAGCTGCACCAACACTATCAGTTTCATCACCACAGCCATCGATGCCACTCCTCCACAGCAATTGAAATCCACACTGTCAGTCCACATTTCGTTACTCAAATCTAGAAAAGCAAAACTTAAGCTCATCACACCAGTCAATATCCATAATATCAGTTAGTTTACCACAGCTATCGATGCCACTCCTCCACAGCAATTCAAATGCACAAAATCAGTCCACATTTCGTTACTAAAATCCAAAAAAGCCAAAATATTCTGCACTGCTGCACCGACTACACAAAAAAGCCAAACTTAATAAGCTCATCACACCAGTCTACATCCACACTATCAGTTTCATCAACACAGCCATTGATGCCACTCCTCCACAGCAATTGAAATCCACAAAATCAGTCCACATTTCGTTACTCAAATCTAGAACAGCCAAGCTTAAGTTCATCACACCAGTCTACATCCATACTATTAGTTTTATCGCCACAGCCATCGATGCCACTCCTCCACAGCAATTGAAATCCACAAAATCAGTCCACATTTCGTTACTCAAGTCCAAAAAAGCCAAAATATTCTGCACTGCTGCACCGATTAAACAAAAAAGCCAAACTTAATAAGCTCATCACACCAGTCTACATCCACACTATCAGTTACATCACCACAGCCATCGATGCCACTCCTCCTCAGCAATTCAAATCGAAAAAATCAGTCCACATTTCGTTACTCAAATCTAGAAAAGCCAAACTTATTAAGCTCATCACACCTGTCTACATCCACTCTATCATTTTCATCGCCACAGCCATCGATGCCACTCCTCCACAGCAATTGAAATCCACCAAATCAGTCCACATTTCGTAACTCAAATCCAAAAAAGAAAGATATTCCGCTCTGCTGCACCGATTACACGAAAAAGCCAAACATCAGCTCATCACACCAAGCTGCACCAACACTATCAGTTTCATCACCACAGCCATCGATGCCACTCCTCCACAGCAATTGAAATCCACAAAATCAGTCCACATTTCGTTACTCAAATCTAGAAAAGCCAAACTTAAGCTCATCACACCAGTCAACATTCATAATATCAGTTAGTTTACCACAGCTATCGATGCCACTCCTCCACAGCAATTCAAATGCACAAAATCAGTCCACATTTCGTTACTCAAATCACAAAAAGCCAAAATATTCTGCACTGCTGCACCGATTAAACAAAAAAGCCAAACTTAATAAGCTCATCACACCAGTCTACAGCCCCACTATCATTTTCATCACCACAGCCATCGATGCCACTCCTCTACAGCAATTGAAATCCACAAAAACGGTCCACATTTCGTTACTCAAATCCAAAAAAGCAAAATATTCCGCTCTGCTGCACCGATTACACGAAAAAGCCAAACATCAGCTCATCACACCAAGCTGCACCAACACTATCAGTTTCATCACCACAGCCATCGATGCCACTCCTCCACAGCAATTGAAATCCACACTGTCAGTCCACATTTCGTTACTCAAATCTAGAAAAGCCAAACTTCAGCTGATCACACCAGTCAACATCCATAATATCGGTTAGTTTACCACAGCTATCGATGCCACTCCTCCACAGCAATTGAAATCCACCAAATCAGTCCACATTTCGTTACTCAAATCCAAAAAAAACAAAATATTCCGTGCTGCAGCACCGATTACACGAAAAAGTCAAACATCAGCTCATCACACCAGTCTACAGCCACACTATCAGTTTCATCACCACAGCCATCGATGCCACTCCTCCACAGCACTCCAGATTTCGTTACTTAAATCTAAAAAAACCAAACTTAAGCTCATCACACCAGTCTACATCCACTCTATAATTTTCATCGCCACAGCCATCGATGCCACTCCTCCACAGCAATTGAAATCATCCAAATCAGTCCACATTTCGTTACTTAAATCTAAAAAAACCAAACTTAAGCTCATCACACCAGTCTACATCCATAATATCAGTTCCTTTACTACAGCTATCGATGCCACTCCTCTACAGCAATTCAAATCCACAAAATCAGTCCACATTTCGTTACTCAAGTCCAAAAAAGCCAAAATATTCTGCACTGCTGCACCGATTAAACAAAAAAGCCAAACTTAATAAGCTCATCACACCAGTCTACATCCACACTATCAGTTTCATCACCACAGCCATCGATGGCACTCCTCCACAGCAATTGAAATCCACCAAATCAGTCCACATTTCGTTACTAAAATCCAAAAAAAATAAAATAATCCGTGCTGCTGCACCGATTACACGAAAAAGTCAAACATCAGCTCATCACACCGGTCTACAGCCACACTATCAGTTTCATCACCACAGCCATCGATGCCACTCCTCCACAGCAATTGAAATCCACACTGTCAGTCCACATTTCTTTACTCAAATCAAGAAAAGCCAAACTTATTATGCTCATCACACCAGTCTACATCCACACTATCAGTTTCATTACCACAGCTACCGATGCCACTCCTCTACAGTAATTCAAATCCACAAAATCAGTCCACATTTCGTTACTCAAATCCAAAAAATCCGAAATATTCTGCGCTGCTGCACCGATTACACGAAAAAGCCAAACATCAGCTTATCACACCTGCCTACATCCACACTATCAGTTTCATCACCACAGCCATCAATGCCACTCTTCCACAGCAATTGAAATCCACCAAATCAGTCCACATTTCGTTACTCAAATCTAGAAAAGCCAAACTTAAGCCCATCACTCCAGTCTACATCCACACTGTGATTTTTATCGCCACAGCCATCGATGCCACTCCTCCACAGCAATTGAAATCCACCAAATCAGTCCACATTTCGTTACTCAAATCCAAAAAAAACAAAATATTCCGTGCTGCTCCACCGATTACACGAAAAAGTCAAACATCAGCTCATCACACCAGTCTACAGCCACATTATCAGTTTCATCACCACAGCCATCGATGCCACTCCTCCACAGCAATTGAAATCCACACTGTCAGTCCACATTTCTTTACTCAAATCCAGAAAAGCAAAACATAAGCTCATCATACCAGTCTACTTCCACACTATTAGTTTCATCACCATACCTATCGATGCCACTCCTCCACGGCAATTGAAATCCACCAAATCAGTCCATATTTTGTTACTCAAATCCAAAAAAGCCAAAATATTCTGCACTGCTGCACCGATTAAACAAAAAAGCAAAACTTAATAAGCTCATCACACCAGTCCACATCCACACTATCAGTTTCATCACCACAGCCATCGATGCCACTCCTCCACAGCAATTCAAATCGAAGAAATCAGTCGACATTTCGTTACTCACATGTAGAAAAGCCAAACTTATTAAACTCATCACACCAGTCTACATCCACTCTATCATTTTCATCGCCACAGCCATCGATGCCACTCCTCCACAGCAATTGAAATTTACCAAATCAGTCCATATTTCGTTACTCAAATCCAAAAAAGAAAAATATTCCGCTCTGCTGCACCGATTACACGAAAAAGCCAAACATCAGCTCATCACACCAAACTGCACCAACACTATCAGTTTCAACACCACAGCCGTCGATGCCACTCCTCCACAACAATTGAAATCCACACTGTCGGTCCACATTTCGTTACTCAAATCTAGAAAAGTCAAACTTAAGCTCATTACACCAGTCAACATCCATAATATCAGTTAGTTTACCACAGCTATCGATGCCACTCCTCCACAGCAATTCAAATCCACAAAATCAGTCCACATTTCGTTAATCAAGTCCAAAAAAGCCAAAATATTCGGCGCATCTGCACCGATCACACGAAAAAGCCGAACTTAAGCTCATCACACCAGTCTACATCCACACTATCAGTTTCATTACCACAGCTACCGATGCCACTCCTCCACAGCAATTGAAATCCACAAAATCAGTCCACATTTCGTTACTCAAATCCAAAAAAGCCGAAATATTCTGCGCTGCTGCACCGATTACACGAAAAACCAAACATCAGCTTATCACACCTGCCTACATCCACACTATCAGTTTCATCACCACAGCCATCAATGCCACTCTTCCACAGCAATTGAAATCCACCAAATCAGTCCACATTTCGTTACTCAAATCTAGAAAAGCCAAACTTATTAAACTCATCACACCAGTCTACATCCACTCTATCATTTTCATCGCCACAGCCATCGATGCCACTCCTCCACAGCAATTGAAATCCACCAAATCAGTCCACATTTCGTTACTCAAATCCAAAAAAACAAAATATTCCGCTCTGCTGCACCGATTACACGAAAAAGTCAAACATCAGCTCATCACACCAAGCTGCACCAACACTATCAGTTTCATCACCACAGCCATCGATGCCACTCCTCCACAGCAATTGAAATCCACACTGTCAGTCCACATTTCTTTACTCAAATCCAGAAAAGCCAAACATCAGCTCATCATACCAGTCTACTTCCACGCTATTAGTTTCATCACCATACCTATCGATGCCACTCCTCCACAGCAATTCAAATCCACAAAATCAGTCCAGATTTCGATACTCAAATCCAAAAAAGCCAAAATATTCTGCGCTGCTGCACCGATCACACGACAAAGCCGAGCATCAGCTCATCACACCAGTCTACATCCACACTATCAGTTTCATCACAACAGCCATCGATGCCACTCCTCCACAGCAATTTAAATCCACAAAATATGTCCACATTTCGTTACTCAAATCCAAAAAACCAAAAATCTGCTCATCATACCAGTCTACTTCCACACTATTAGTTTCATCACCATAGCTATCGATGCCACTCCTCCACAGCCATTGAAATCCACAAAATTAGTCCACATTTCGTTACTCAAATCCAAAAAAGCCAAAAATCTGCTCATCATACCAGTCTACTTCCACACTATTAGTTTCATCACCATAGCTATCGATGCCACTCCTCCACGGCAATTGAAATCCACCAAATCAGTCCACATTTTGTTACTCAAATCCAAAAAAGCCAAAATATTCTGCACTGCTGCACCGATTACACAAAAAAGCCAAACTTAATAAGCTCATCACACCAGTCTACATCCACACTATCAGTTTCATCACCACAGCCGTCGATGCCACTCCTCCACAGCAATTCAAATCGAAGAAATCAGTCCACATTTCGTTACTCACATCTAGAAAAGCCATACTTATTAAACTCATCACACCAGTCTACATCCACTCTATCATTTTCATCGCCACAGCCATCGATGCCACTCCTCCACAGCAATTGAAATCCACCAAATCAGTCCATATTTCGTTACTCAAATCCAAAAAAACAAAAATATTCTGTACTGCTGCACCGATCACACGAAAAAGCCGAACTTAAGCTCATCACACCAGTCTACATCCACACTATCAGTTTCATTACCACAGCTACCGATGCCACTCCTCTACAGCAATTCAAATCCACAAAATCAGTCCACATTTCGTTACTCAAATCCAAAAAAGCCGAAATATTCTGCGCTGCTGCACCGATTACACGAAAAAGCCAAACATCAGCTTATCACACCTGCCTACATCCACACTATCAGTTTCATCACCACAGCCATCAATGCCACTCTTCCACAGCAATTGAAATCCACCAAATCAGTCCACATTTCGTTACTCAAATCTAGAAAAGCCAACCTTAAGCCCATCACTCCAGTCTACATCCACACTGTCATTTTTATCGCCACAGCCATCGATGCCACTCCTCCACAGCAATTGAAATCCACCAAATCAGTCCACATTTCGTTACTCAAATCCAAAAAAAACAAAATATTCCGTGCTGCTCCACCGATTACACGAAAAAGTCAAACATCAGCTCATCACACCAGTCTACAGCCACATTATCAGTTTCATCACCACAGCCATCGATGCCACTCCTCCTCAGCAATTGAAATCCACACTGTCAGTCCACATTTCTTTACTCAAATCCAGAAAAGCAAAACATAAGCTCATCATACCAGTCTACTTCCACACTATTAGTTTCATCACCATACCTATCGATGCCACTCCTCCACGGCAATTGAAATCCAACAAATCAGTCCACATTTCGTTACTCAAATCCAAAAAAGCCAAAATATTCTGCACTGCTGCACCGATTAAACAAAAAAGCCAAACTTAATAAGCTCATCACACCAGTCCACATCCAAACTATCAGTTTAATCACCACAGCCATCGATGCCACTCCTCCAAAGCAATTCAAATCGAAGAAATCAGTCCACATTTCGTTACTCACATGTAGAAAATCCAAACTTATTAAACTCATCACACCAGTCTACATCCACTCTATCATTTTCATCGCCACAGCCATCGATGCCACTCCTCCACAGCAATTGAAATCCACCAAATCAGTCCATATTTCGTTACTCAAATCCAAAAAAGAAAAATATTCCGCTCTGCTGTACCGATTACACGAAAAAGCCAAACATCAGCTCATCACACCAAACTGCACCAACACTATCAGTTTCAACACCACAGCCATCAATGCCACTCCTCCACAGCAATTGAAATCCACACTGTCAGTCCACATTTCTTTACTCAAATCCAGAAAAGCCAAACATCAGCTCATCATACCAGTCTACTTCCACACTATTAGTTTCATCACCATACCTATCGATGCCACTCCTCCACAGCAATTCAAATCCACAAAATCAGTCCAGATTTCGATACTCAAATCCAAAAAAGCCAAAATATTCTGCGCTGCTGCACCGATCACACGACAAAGCCGAACATCAGCTCATCACACCAGTCTACATCCACACTATCATTTTCATCACAACAGCCATCGATGCCACTCCTCCACAGCAATTCAAATCCACAAAATCAGTCCACATTTCGTTACTCAAATCCAGAAAAGCAAAACATAAGCTCATCATACCAGTCTACTTCCACACTATTAGTTTCATCACCATACCTATCGATGCCACTCCTCCACGGCAATTGAAATCCACCAAATCAGTCCACATTTCGTTACTCAAATCCAAAAAAGCCAAAATATTCTGTACTGCTGCACCGATTACACAAAAAAGCCAAACTTAATAAGCTCATCACACCAGTCCTCATCCACACTATCAGTTTCATCACCACAGCCATCGATGCCACTCCTCCACAGCAATTCAAATCCACAAAATCAGCCCACATTTCGTTACTCAAATCCAAAATGCCGAAATATTCTGCGCTGCTGCACCGATTACACGAAAAAGCCAAACATCAGCTTATCACACCTGCCTACATCCACACTATCAGTTTCATCACCACAGCCATCAATGCCACTCTTCCACAGCAATTGAAATCCACCAAATCAGTCCACATTTCGTTACTCAAATCTAGAAAAGCCAAACTTAAGCTCATCACACCAGTCTACATCCACACTGTCATTTTTATCGCCACAGCCATCGATGCCACTCCTCCACAGCAATTGAAATCCACCAAATCAGTCCACATTTCGTTACTCAAATCCAAAAAAAAACAAAATATTCCGTGCTGCTCCACCGATTACACGAAAAAGTCAAACATCAGCTAATCACACCAGTCTACAGCCACACTATCAGTTTCATCACCACAGCCATCGATGCCACTCCTCCTCAGCAATTGAAATCCACACTGTCAGTCCACATTTCTTTACTCAAATCCAGAAAAGCAAAACATAAGCTCATCATACCAGTCTACTTCCACACTATTAGTTTCATCACCATACCT
Organism: Prostheceraeus crozeri; assembly: GCA_907163375.1. Lineage (NCBI taxonomy): Eukaryota > Metazoa > Platyhelminthes > Polycladida > Euryleptidae > Prostheceraeus > Prostheceraeus crozeri. The sequence continues at coordinate 168,603 of CAJQUW010007154.1, forward strand.
ATCGATGCCACTCCTCCACGGCAATTGAAATCCAACAAATCAGTCCACATTTCGTTACTCAAATCCAAAAAAGCCAAAATATTCTGCACTGCTGCACCGATTAAACAAAAAAGCCAAACTTAATAAGCTCATCACACCAGTCCACATCCACACTATCAGTTTCATTACCACAGCCATCGATGCCACTCCTCCAAAGCAATTCAAATCGAAGAAATCAGTCCACATTTCGTTACTCACATGTAGAAAATCCAAACTTATTAAACTCATCACACCAGTCTACATCCACTCTATCATTTTCATCGCCACAGCCATCGATGCCACTCCTCCACAGCAATTGAAATCCACCAAATCAGTCCATATTTCGAACCCCAAATCCAAAAAAGAAAAATATTCCGCTCTGCTGCACCGATTGCACGAAAAAGCCAAACATCAGCTCATCACACCAAACTGCACCAACACTATCAGTTTCAACACCACAGCCATCAATGCCACTCCTCCACAGCAATTGAAATCCACACTGTCAGTCCACATTTCTTTACTCAAATCCAGAAAAGCCAAACATCAGCTCATCATACCAGTCTACTTCCACACTATTAGTTTCATCACCATACCTATCGATGCCACTCCTCCACAGCAATTCAAATCCACAAAATCAGTCCAGATTTCGATACTCAAATCCAAAAAAGCCAAAATATTCTGCGCTGCTGCACGATCACACGACAAAGCCGAACATCAGCTCATCACACCAGTCTACATCCACACTATCATTTTCATCACAACAGCCATCGATGCCACTCCTCCACAGCAATTCAAATCCACAAAATCAGTCCACATTTCGTTACTCAAATCCAGAAAAGCAAAACATAAGCTCATCATACCAGTCTACTTCCACACTATTAGTTTCATCACCATACCTATCGATGCCACTCCTCCACGGCAATTGAAATCCACCAAATCAGTCCACATTTCGTTACTCAAATCCAAAAAAGCCAAAATATTCTGCACTGCTGCACCGATTACACAAAAAAGCCAAACTTAATAAGCTCATCACACCAGTCCTCATCCACACTATCAGTTTCATCACCACAGCCATCGATGCCACTCCTCCACAGCAATTCAAATCCACAAAATCAGCCCACATTTCGTTACTCAAATCCAAAATGCCGAAATATTCTGCGCTGCTGCACCGATTACACGAAAAAGCCAAACATCAGCTTATCACACCTGCCTACATCCACACTATCAGTTTCATCACCACAGCCATCAATGCCACTCTTCCACAGCAATTGAAATCCACCAAATCAGTCCACATTTCGTTACTCAAATCTAGAAAAGCCAAACTTAAGCTCATCACACCAGTCTACATCCACACTGTCATTTTTATCGCCACAGCCATCGATGCCACTCCTCCACAGCAATTGAAATGCACAAAATCAGTCCACATTTCGTTACTCAAATCCAAAAAAAAACAAAATATTTCGTGCTGCTCCACCGATTACACGAAAAAGTCAAACATCAGCTCATCACACCAGTCTACATCCACACTATCATTTTCATCACAACAGCCATCGATGCCACTCCTCCACAGCAATTCAAATGCACAAAATCAGTCCACATTTCGTTACTCAAATCCAAAAAAGCCTAACTGAAGCTCATCACACCAGTCTACATCCACACTATTAGTTTCATCACCATACCTATCGATGCCACTCCTCCACGGCAATTGAAATCCACCAAATCAGTCCACATTTCGTTACTCAAATCCAAAAAAGCCAAAATATTCTGCACTGCTGCACCGATTACACAAAAAAGCCAAACTTAATAAGCTCATCACACCAGTCCTCATCCATACTATCAGTTTCATCACCACAGCCATCGATGCCACTCCTCCACAGCAATTCAAATCCACAAAATCAGCCCACATTTCGTTACTCAAATCCAAAATGCCGAAATATTCTGCGCTGCTGCACCGATTACACGAAAAAGCCAAACATCAGCTTATCACACCTGCCTACATCCACACTATCAGTTTCATCACCACAGCCATCAATGCCACTCTTCCACAGCAATTGAAATCCACCAAATCAGTCCACATTTCGTTACTCAAATCTAGAAAAGCCAAACTTAAGCTCATCACACCAGTCTACATCCACACTGTCATTTTTATCGCCACAGCCATCGATGCCACTCCTCCACAGCAATTGAAATCCACCAAATCAGTCCACATTTCGTTACTCAAATCCAAAAAAAAACAAAATATTCCGTGCTGCTCCACCGATTACACGAAAAAGTCAAACATCAGCTCATCACACCAGTCTACAGCCACATTATCAGTTTCATCACCACAGCCATCGATGCCACTCCTCCACAGCAATTGAAATCCACACTGTCAGTCCACATTTCTTTACTCAAATCCAGAAAAGCAAAACATAAGCTCATCATACCAGTCTACTTCCACACTATTAGTTTCATCACCATACCTATCGATGCCACTCCTCCACGGCAATTGAAATCCACCAAATCAGTCCACATTTTGTTACTCAAATCCAAAAAAGCCAAAATATTCTGCACTGCTGCACCGATTACACAAAAAAGCCAAACTTAATAAGCTCATCACACCAGTCCACATCCACACTATCAGTTTCATCACCACAGCCATCGATGCCACTCCTCCAAAGCAATTCAAATCGAAGAAATCAGTCCACATTTCGTTACTCACATCTAGAAAAGCCAAACTTATTAAACTCATCACACCAGTCTACATCCACTCTATCATTTTCATCGCCACAGCCATCGATGCCACTCCTCCACAGCAATTGAAATCCACCAAATCAGTCCATATTTCGTTACTCAAATCCAAAAAAGAAAAATATTCCGCTCTGCTGCACCGATTACACGAAAAAGCCAAACATCAGCTCATCACACCAAACTGCACCAACACTATCAGTTTCAACACCACAGCCGTCGATGCCACTCCTCCACAGCAATTGAAATCCACACTGTCGGTCGACATTTCGTTATTCAAATCCACAAAAGCCAGACTTAAGCTCATCACACCAGTCAACATCCATAATATCAGTTAGTTTACCACAGCTATCGATGCCACTCCTCCACAGCAATTCAAATCCACAAAATCAGTCCACATTTCGTTAATCAAGTCCAAAAAAGCCAAAATATTCTGCGCTGCTGCACCGATCACACGAAAAAGCCGAACTTAAGCTCACCACACCAGTCTACATCCACACTATCAGTTTCATCACCACAGCCATCAATGCCACTCCTCCACAGCAATTGAAATCCACCAAATCAGTCCACATTTCGTTACTCAAATCTAGAAAAGCCAAACTTAAGCTCATCACACCAGTCTACATCCACACTGTCATTTTTATCGTCACAGCCATCGATGCCACTCCTCCACAGCAATTGAAATCCACCAAATCAGTCCACATTTCGTTACTCAAATCCAAAAAAGCAAAATATTCCGCTCTGCTGCACCAATTGCACGAAAAAGCCAAACATCAGCTCATCACACCAAACTGCACCAACACTATCAGTTTCATCACCACAGCCATCGATGCCACTCCTCCACAGCAATTGAAATCCACACTGTCAGTCCACATTTCTTTACTCAAATCCAGAAAAGCAAAACATAAGCTCATCATACCAGTCTACTTCCACACTATTAGTTTCATCACCATACCTATCGATGCCACTCCTCCACGGCAATTGAAATCCACCAAATCAGTCCACATTTCGTTACTCAAGTCCAAAAAAGCCAAAATATTCTGCGCTGCTGCACCTATCACACGAAAAAGCCAAATTTAAGCTCATTACACAAGTCTACATCCACACTATCATTTTCATCACCACAGCCATCGATGCCACTCCTCCACAGCAATTCAAATCGAAGAAATCAGTCCACATTTCGTTACTCACATCTAGAAAAGCCAAACTTATTAAACTCATCACACCAGTCTACATCCACTCTATCATTTTCATCGCCACAGCCATCGATGCCACTCCTCCACAGCAATTGAAATCCACCAAATCAGTCCACATTTCGTTACTCAAATCCAAAAAAAACAAAATATTCCGTGCTGCTGCACCGATTACACGAAAAAGTCAAACATCAGCTCATCACACCAGTCTACAGCCACACTATCAGTTTCATCACCACAGCCATCAATGCCACTCCTCCACAGCAATTGAAATCCACACTGTCAGTCCACATTTCTTTACTCAAATCCAGAAAAGGCAAACATAAGCTCATCATACCAGTCTACTTCCACACTATTAGTTTCATCACCATACCTATCGATGCCACTCCTCCACCGCAATTCAAATCCACAAAATCAGTCCAGATTTCGATACTCAAATCCAAAAAAGCCAAAATATTCTGCGCTGCTGCACCGATCACACGACAAAGCCGAACATCAGCTCATCACACCAGTCTACATCCACACTATCATTTTCATCACAACAGCCATCGATACCATTCCTCCACAGCAATTCAAATCCACAAAATCAGTCCACATTTCGTTACTCAAATCCAGAAAAGCAAAACATAAGCTCATCATACCAGTCTACTTCCACACTATTAGTTTCATCACCATACCTATCGATGCCACTCCTCCACGGCAATTGAAATCCACCAAATCAGTCCACATTTTGTTACTCAAATCCAAAAAAGCCAAAATATTCTGCACTGCTGCACCGATTACACAAAAAAGCCAAACTTAATAACTTCATCACACCAGTCCACATCCACACTATCACTTTCATCACCACAGCCATCGATGCCACTCCTCCACAGCAATTCAAATCGAAGAAATCAGTCCACATTTCGTTACTCACATCTAGAAAAGCCAAACTTATTAAACTCATCACACCAGTCTACATCCACTCTATCATTTTCATCGCCACAGCCATCGATGCCACTCCTCCACAGCAACTGAAATCCACCAAATCAGTCCATATTTCGTTACTCAAATCCAAAAAAGTAAAATATTCCGCTCTGCTGCACCGATTACACGAAAAAGCCAAACATCAGCTCATCACACCGAACTGCACCAACACTATCAGTTTCAACACCACAGCCGTCGATGCCACTCCTCCACAGCAATTGAAATCCACACTGTCGGTCCACATTTCGTTACTCAAATCCACAAAAGCCAAACTTAAGCTCATCACACCAGTCAACATCCATAATATCAGTTAGTTTACCACAGCTATCGTTGCCACTCCTCCACAGCAATTCAAATCCACAAAATCAGTCCACATTTCGTTAATCAAGTCCAAAAAAGCCAAAATATTCGGCGCATCTGCACCGATCACACGAAAAAGCCAAACTTAAGCTCATCACACCAGTCTACATCCATACTATTAGTTTTATCGCCACAGCCATCGATGCCACTCCTCCACAGCAATTGAAATCCACCAAATCAGTCCACATTTCGTTACTCAAATCCAAAAAAAACAAAATATTCCGTGCTGCTGCACCGATTACACGAAAAAGTCAAACATCAGCTCATCACACCAGTCTACAGCCACACTATCAGTTTCATCACCACAGCCATCAATGCCACTCCTCCACAGCAATTGAAATCCACACTGTCAGTCCACATTTCTTTACTCAAATCCAGAAAAGCCAAACATCAGCTCATCATACCAGTCTACTTCCACACTATTAGTTTCATCACCATACCTATCGATGCCAATCCTCCACCGCAATTCAAATCCACAAAATCAGTCCAGATTTCGATACTCAAATCCAAAAAAGCCAAACTTAAGCTTATCACACAAGTCTACATCCACACTATCAGTTTCATTACCACAGCTATCGATGCCACTCCTCCACAGCAATTGAAATGCACAAAATCAGTCCACATTTCGTTACGCAAATCCAAAAAAGCCTAACTGAAGCTCATCACACAAGTCTACATCCAAATTATCATTTTCATCGCCACAGCCATCGATGCCACTCCTCCACGGCAATTGAAATCCACCAAATCAGTCCACATTTTGTTTCTAAAATCCAAAAAAGCCAAAATATTCTGCACAGCTGCACCGATTACACAAAAAAGCCAAACTTAATAAGCTCATCACACCAGTCCTCATCCACACTATCAGTTTCATCACCACAGCCATCGATGCCACTCCTCCACAGCAATTGAAATCCACCAAATCAGTCCACATTTCGTTACTCAAATCCAAAAAAAACAAAACATTCCGTGCTGCAGCACCGATTACACGAAAAAGTCAAACATCAGCTCATGACACCAGTCTACAGCCACACTATCAGTTTCATCACCACAGCCATCGATGCCACTCCTCCACAGCAATTGAAATCCACACTGTCAGTCCACATTTCTTCACTCAAATCCAGAAAAGCCAAACATCAGCTCATCATGCCAGTCTAATTCCACACTATTAGTTTCATCACCATAGCTATCGATGCCACTCCTCCACAGCAATTCAAATCCACAAAATCAGTCCACATTTCGATACTCAAATCCAAAAAAGCCAAAATATTCTGCGCTGCTGCACCGATCACACGACAAAGCCGAACATCAGCTCATCACACCAGTCTACATCCACACTATCATTTTCATCACAACAGCCATCGATGCCACTCCTCCACAGCAATTCAAATCCACAAAATCAGTCCACATTTCGTTACTCAAATCCAAAAAAGCCAAACATCTGCTCATCATACCAGTCTACTTCCACACTATTAGTTTCATCCCCATAGCTATCGATGCCACTCCTCCACAGCCATTGAAATCCACAAAATTAGTCCACATTTCGTTACTCAAATCTAGAAAAGCCAAACTTAAGCTTATCACACAAGTCTACATCCACACTATCAGTTTCATTACCACAGCTATCGATGCCATTCCTCCACAGCAATTGAAATGCACAAAATCAGTCCACATTTCGTTACGCAAATCCAAAAAAGCCAAACTGAAGCTCATCACACAAGTCTACATCCACACTATCAGTTTCATCACCACAGTCATCGATGCCACTCCTCCGCGGCAATTGAAATCCACAAAATTAGTTCACATTTAGTTACTCAAATCCAAAAAGCCAAAGTTTAGCTCATCAAACCAGTCTACATCCACGCTATCAGTTTCATTACCACACCTACCGATGCCACTCCTCCACAGCAATTGAAATCCAGAAAAAACCGTCCACATTTCATTGCTCAAATCCAAAAAAGCCAAACTTTAGCTCATCACACCAGTCTACGTCCGCACTTCGATCCACAATATCAGTTTCATCACCATGACGATGCCACTCCTTCACAACAATTCAAGTCCACAAAATCAGTCACAATTTCGTTGCTCAAATCCAAAAAGCCAAACTTTAGCTCATCACACCAGTCTACATCCACACTATCAGTTTCATTACCACAGCTACCGATGCCACTCCTCCACAGCAATTCAAATCCACAAAATCAGTCCAAATTTCGTTACTCAAATCTACAAAAGCCAAACTTATTAAACTCATCACACCAGTCTACATCCACTCTATCATTTTCATCGCCACAGCCATCGATGCCACTCCTCCACAGCTATTGAAATCCACCAAATCAGTCCACATTTCGTTACTCAAATCCAAAAAAGAAAAATATTCCGCTCTGTTAAAGCGATTACACGAAAAAGCCAAACATCAGCTCATCACACCAAACTGCACCAACACTATCAGTTTCATTACCACAGCCATCGATGCCACTCTTTCACAGCAATTGAAATCCACACTGTCAGTCCACATTTCTTTACTCAAATCTAGAAAAGCCAAACTTAAGCTCATCACACCAGTCAACATCCATAATATCAGTTAGTTTACCACAGCTATCGATGCCACTTCTCCACAGCAATTGAAATCCACACTGTCGGTCCACATTTCGTTACTCAAATCTAGAAAAGCCAAACATAAGCTCATCACACCAGTCAACATCCATAATATCAGTTTCATCACCACAGCTATCGATGCCACTCCTCCACACTAATTCAAATCCAATAAATCAGTGCACATTTCGTTACTCAAGTCCAAAAAGCCAAAATATTCTGCGCTGCTGCATCGATCACACGAAAAAGCCGAATTTAAGCTCATCACACCAGTCTACATCCACACTATCAGTTTCATTATCACAGCTACCGATGCCACTCCTCCACAGCAATTGAAATCCACCAAATCAGTCCACATTTCGTTACTCAAATCTAAAAAAGCCGAAATATTCTGCGCTGCTGCACCGATTACACGAAAAAGCCAAACATCAGCTTATCACACCTGCCTACATCCACACTATCAGTTTCATCACCACAGCCATCAATGCCACTCCTCCACAGCAATTGAAATCCACCAAATCAGTCCACATTTCGTTACGCAAATCCAAAAAAGCCTAACTGAAGCTCATCACACCAGTCTACATCCACACTGTCATTTTTGTCGCCACAGCCATCGATGCCACTCCTCCACAGCAATTGAAATCCACCAAATCAGTCCACATTTCGAAACTCAAATCCAAAAAAGCAAAATATTCCGCTCTGCTGCACCAATTGCACGAAAAAGCCAAACATCAGCTCATCACACCAGTCTACATCCAAACTATCAGTTTCATCACCACAGCCATCGATGCCACTCCTCCACAGCAATTGAAATCCACACTGTCAGTCCACATTTCGTTACTCAAATCCAAAAAAGCCAAACATCTGTTCATCATACTAGTCTACTTCCACACTATTAGTTTCATCACCATAGCTATCGATGCCACTCCTCCACAGCCATTGAAATCCACAAAATTAGTCCATATTTCGTTATTCAAATCTAGAAAAGCCAAACTTAAGCTTATCACACAAGTCTACATCAACACTATCAGTTTCATTACCACAGCTATCGATGCCACTCCTCCACAGCAATTGAAATGCACAAAATCAGTCCACATTTCCTTACGCAAATCCAGAAAAGCCAAACTTAAGCTCATCACACAAGTATACATCCGTAATATCAGTTAGTTTACCACAGCTATCGATGCCACTCCTCCACAGCAATTGAAATGCACAAAATCAGTCCACATTTCTTTACTCAAATCCAAAAAAGCCAAAATATTCTGCGCTGCTGCACCGATCACACGAAAAAGCCGAACCTCAGCTCATCACACCAGTCTACATCCACACTATCATTTTCATCACAACAGCCATCGATGCCACTCCTCCACAGCAATTCAAATCCACAAAATCAATCCACATTTCGCTACTCAAATCCAAAAAAGCCAAACATCTGTTCATCATACCAGTCTACTTCCACACTATTAGTTTCATCACCATAGCTATCGATGCCACTCCTCCACAGCCATTGAAATCCACAAAATTAGTCCATATTTCGTTATTCAAATCTAGAAAAGCCAAACTTAAGCTTATCACACAAGTCTACATCAACACTATCAGTTTCATTACCACAGCTATCGATGCCACTCCTCCACAGCAATTGAAATCCACCAAATCAGTCCACATTTCGTTACTCAAATCCAGAAAAGCAAAAATATTCTGCACTGCTGCACCGATTACACAAAAAAGCCAAACTTAATAAGCTCATCACGCCAGTCCACATCCACACTATCAGTTTCATCACCACAGCCATCGATGCCACTCCTCCACAGCAATTCAAATCCACAAAATCAGTTCACATTTCGTTACTCAAATCCAAAAAGCCAAAGTTTAGCTCATCACACCAGTCTACATCCACACTATCAGTTTCATTACCACAGCTACCGATGCCACTCCTCCACAGCAATTGAAATCCAGAAAAAAACCGTCCACATTTCGTTGCTCAAATCCAAAAAAGCCAAACTTTAGCTCATCACACCAGTCTACGTCCGCAATTTGATCCACAATATCAGTTTCATCACCATGACGATGCCACTCCTCCACAACAATTCAAATCCACAAAATCAGTCACAATTTCGTTGCTCAAATCCAAAAAGCCAAACTTAATAAGCTCATCACACCAGTCTACATCCACACTATCAGTTTCATCACCACAGCCATCGATGCCACTCCTCCACGGCAATTGAAATCCACCAAATCAGTCCACATTTCGCTACTGAAATCTAGAAAAGCCAAAGTTTAGCTCATCATACCAGTCTACATCCACTCTATCATTTTCATCGCCAAAGCCATCGATGCCACTCCTCCACAACAATTGAAAAAACAGTCCACATTTCGTTACTCAAATCTAGAAAAGCCAAACTTAAGCTCATCACACCAGTCAACATCCATAATATCAGTTAGTTTACCACAGCTATCGATGCCACTCCTCCACAGCAATTCAAATCCACAAAATCAGTCCACATTTCGTTACTCAAATCCAAAAAAGCCAAAATATTCTGCGCAGCTGCACCGATCACACGAAAAAGCCGAACATTAGCTCATCACACAAGTCTACATCCACACTATCATTTTCATCACCACAGCCATCGATGCCACTCCTCTACAGCAATTGAAATCCACAAAATCAGTCCACATTTCGTTACTCAAATCCAAAAAAGCCAAAATATTCTGCACTGCTGCACCGACTACACAAAAAAGCCAAACTTAATAAGCTCATCACACCAGTCTACATCCACACTATCAGTTTCATCAACACAGCCATTGATGCCACTCCTCCACAGCAATTGAAATCCACAAAATCAGTCCACATTTCGTTGCTCAAATCCAGAAAAGCCAAACTCATTAAGCTCATCACACCTGTCTACATCCACACTATCAGTTTCATTACCACAGCTACCGATGCCACTCTCCACAGCAATTCAAATCCACAAAATCAGTCCACATTTCGTTACTCAAGTCCAAAAAAGCCAAAATATTCTGCACTGCTGCACCGATTAAACAAAAAAGCCAAACTTAAAAAGCTCATCACAACAGTCTACATCCTCCCTATCAGTTTCATCACCACCGCCATCGATGCCACTCCTCCACAGCAATTGAAATCCACACTGTCAGTCCACATTTCGTTACTCAAATCTAGAAAAGCCAAACTTCAGCTCATCACACCAGTCTACATCCACACTGTCATTTTTATCGCCACAGCCATCGATGCCACTCCTCCACAGCAATTGAAATCCACCAAATCAGTCCACATTTCGTTGCTCAAATCTAGAAAAGCCAAACTTATTAAGCTCATCACACCAGTCTACATCCACTCTATCATTTTCATCGCCACAGCCATCGATGCCACTCCTCCACAGCAATTGAAATGCACAAAATCAGTCCACATTTCGTTACGCAAATCCAAAAAAGCCAAACTGAAGCTCCTCACACAAGTCTGCATCCATACTATCAGTTCCTGTACCACAGCTATCGATGCCAATCCTCCAAATCAGTCCAGATTTCGTTACTCAAATCCAAAAAAGCCGAAATATTCTGCGCTGCTGCACCAATTACACGAAAAAGCCAAACATCAGCTTATCACACCTGCCTACATCCACACTATCAGTTTCATCACCACAGCCATCAATGCCACTCCTCCACAGCAATTGAAATCCACCAAATCAGTCCACATTTCGTTGCTCAAATCTAGAAAAGCCAAACTTATTAAGCTCATCACACCAGTCTACATCCACTCTATCATTTTCATCGCCACAGCCATCGATGCCACTCCTCCACAGCAATTGAAATGCACAAAATCAGTCCACATTTCGTTACGCAAATCCAAAAAAGCCAAACTGAAGCTCATCACACAAGTCTACATCCATACTATCAGTTCCTTTACCACAGCTATCGATGCCAATCCTCCACAAATCAGTCTAGATTTCGTTAATTAAATCTAGAAAAGCCAAAATTTTCTGCGCTGCTGCAACGATCACACGAAAAAGCCGAACATTAGCTCATCACACAAGTCTACATCCACACTATCATTTTCATCACCACAGCCATCGATGCCACTCCTCCACAGCAATTCAAATCCACAAAATCAGTTCACATTTCGTTACTCAAATCCAAAAAGCCAAAGTTTAGCTCATCACACCAGTCTACATCCACACTATCAGTTTCATTACCACAGCTACCGATGCCACTCCTCCACAGCAATTCAAATCCACAAAATCAGTCCACATTTCGTTGCTCAAATCCAAAAAGCCAAACTTAAGCTCATCACACCAGTCTACATCCGCACGTTGATCCACACTATCAGTTTCATCACCATGACGATGCCACTCCTCCACAACAATTCAAATCCACAAAATCAGTCACAATTTCGTTGCTCAAATCCAAAAAGCCAAACTTTAGCTCATGACACCAGTCTACATCCACACTATCAGTTTCATCACCACAGCCATCGATGCCACTCCTCCACGGCAATTGAAATCCACCAAATCAGTCCACATTTCGCTACTGAAATCTAGAAAAGCCAAACTTATTAAGCTCATCATACCAGTCTACATCCACTCTATCATTTTCATCGCCAAAGCCATCGATGCCACTCCTCCACAGCAATTCAAATCCACAAAATCAATCCACATTTCGCTACTCAAATCCAAAAAAGCCAAACATCTGTTCATCATACCAGTCTACTTCCACACTATTAGTTTCATCACCATAGCTATCGATGCCACTCCTCCACAGCCATTGAAATCCACAAAATTAGTCCATATTTCGTTATTCAAATCTAGAAAAGCCAAACTTAAGCTTATCACACAAGTCTACATCAACACTATCAGTTTCATTACCACAGCTATCGATGCCACTCCTCCACAGCAATTGAAATCCACCAAATCAGTCCACATTTCGTTACTCAAATCCAGAAAAGCAAAAATATTCTGCACTGCTGCACCGATTACACAAAAAAGCCAAACTTAATAAGCTCATCACGCCAGTCCACATCCACACTATCAGTTTCATCACCACAGCCATCGATGCCACTCCTCCACAGCAATTCAAATCCACAAAATCAGTTCACATTTCGTTACTCAAATCCAAAAAGCCAAAGTTTAGCTCATCACACCAGTCTACATCCACACTATCAGTTTCATTACCACAGCTACCGATGCCACTCCTCCACAGCAATTGAAATCCAGAAAAAACCGTCCACATTTCGTTGCTCAAATCCAAAAAAGCCAAACTTTAGCTCATCACACCAGTCTACGTCCGCAATTTGATCCACAATATCAGTTTCATCACCATGACGATGCCACTCCTCCACAACAATTCAAATCCACAAAATCAGTCACAATTTCGTTGCTCAAATCCAAAAAGCCAAACTTAATAAGCTCATCACACCAGTCTACATCCACACTATCAGTTTCATCACCACAGCCATCGATGCCACTCCTCCACGGCAATTGAAATCCACCAAATCAGTCCACATTTCGCTACTGAAATCTAGAAAAGCCAAAGTTTAGCTCATCATACAGTCTACATCCACTCTATCATTTTCATCGCCAAAGCCATCGATGCCACTCCTCCACAACAATTGAAAAAATCAGTCCACATTTCGTTACTCAAATCTAGAAAAGCCAAACTTAAGCTCATCACACCAGTCAACATCCATAATATCAGTTAGTTTACCACAGCTATCGATGCCACTCCTCCACAGCAATTCAAATCCACAAAATCAGTCCACATTTCGTTACTCAAATCCAAAAAGCCAAAATATTCTGCGCAGCTGCACCGATCACACGAAAAAGCCGAACATTAGCTCATCACACAAGTCTACATCCACACTATCATTTTCATCACCACAGCCATCGATGCCACTCCTCTACAGCAATTGAAATCCACAAAATCAGTCCACATTTCGTTACTCAAATCCAAAAAAGCCAAAATATTCTGCACTGCTGCACCGACTACACAAAAAAGCCAAACTTAATAAGCTCATCACACCAGTCTACATCCACACTATCAGTTTCATCAACACAGCCATTGATGCCACTCCTCCACAGCAATTGAAATCCACAAAATCAGTCCACATTTCGTTGCTCAAATCCAGAAAAGCCAAACTCATTAAGCTCATCACACCTGTCTACATCCACACTATCAGTTTCATTACCACAGCTACCGATGCCACTCCTCCACAGCAATTGAAATCCACAAAATCAGTCCACATTTCGTTACTCAAGTCCAAAAAAGCCAAAATATTCTGCACTGCTGCACCGATTAAACAAAAAAGCCAAACTTAAAAAGCTCATCACAACAGTCTACATCCTCCCTATCAGTTTCATCACCACCGCCATCGATGCCACTCCTCCACAGCAATTGAAATCCACACTGTCAGTCCACATTTCGTTACTCAAATCTAGAAAAGCCAAACTTCAGCTCATCACACCAGTCTACATCCACACTGTCATTTTTATCGCCACAGCCATCGATGCCACTCCTCCACAGCAATTGAAATCCACCAAATCAGTCCACATTTCGTTGCTCAAATCTAGAAAAGCCAAACTTATTAAGCTCATCACACCAGTCTACATCCACTCTATCATTTTCATCGCCACAGCCATCGATGCCACTCCTCCACAGCAATTGAAATGCACAAAATCAGTCCACATTTCGTTACCCAAATCCAAAAAAGCCAAACTGAAGCTCCTCACACAAGTCTGCATCCATACTATCAGTTCCTGTACCACAGCTATCGATGCCAATCCTCCAAATCAGTCCAGATTTCGTTACTCAAATCCAAAAAAGCCGAAATATTCTGCGCTGCTGCACCAATTACACGAAAAAGCCAAACATCAGCTTATCACACCTGCCTACATCCACACTATCAGTTTCATCACCACAGCCATCAATGCCACTCCTCCACAGCAATTGAAATCCACCAAATCAGTCCACATTTCGTTGCTCAAATCTAGAAAAGCCAAACTTATTAAGCTCATCACACCAGTCTACATCCACTCTATCATTTTCATCGCCACAGCCATCGATGCCACTCCTCCACAGCAATTGAAATGCACAAAATCAGTCCACATTTCGTTACGCAAATCCAAAAAAGCCAAACTGAAGCTCATCACACAAGTCTACATCCATACTATCAGTTCCTTTACCACAGCTATCGATGCCAATCCTCCAAATCAGTCTAGATTTCGTTAATTAAATCTAGAAAAGCCAAAATTTTCTGCGCTGCTGCAACGATCACACGAAAAAGCCGAACATTAGCTCATCACACAAGTCTACATCCACACTATCATTTTCATCACCACAGCCATCGATGCCACTCCTCCACAGCAATTCAAATCCACAAAATCAGTTCACATTTCGTTACTCAAATCAAAAAAGCCAAAGTTTAGCTCATCACACCAGTCTACATCCACACTATCAGTTTCATTACCACAGCTACCGATGCCACTCCTCCACAGCAATTGAAATCCAGAAAAAACCGTCCACATTTCGTTGCTCAAATCCAAAAAAGCCAAACTTTAGCTCATCACACCAGTCTACGTCCGCAATTTGATCCACAATATCAGTTTCATCACCATGACGATGCCACTCCTCCACAACAATTCAAATCCACAAAATCAGTCACAATTTCGTTGCTCAAATCCAAAAAGCCAAACTTTAGCTCATGACACCAGTCTACATCCACACTATCAGTTTCATCACCACAGCCATCGATGCCACTCCTCCACGGCAATTGAAATCCACCAAATCAGTCCACATTTCGCTACTGAAATCTAGAAAAGCCAAACTTATTAAGCTCATCATACCAGTCTACATCCACTCTATCATTTTCATCGCCAAAGCCATCGATGCCACTCCTCCACAACAATTGAAAAAACAGTCCACATTTCGTTACTCAAATCTAGAAAAGCCAAACTTAAGCTCATCACACCAGTCAACATCCATAATATCAGTTAGTTTACCACAGCTATCGATGCCACTCCTCCACAGCAATTCAAATCCACAAAATCAGTCCACATTTCGTTACTCAAGTCCAAAAAAGCCAAAATATTCTGCGCAGCTGCACCGATCACACGAAAAAGCCGAACATTAGCTCATCACACAAGTCTACATCCACACTATCATTTTCATCACCACAGCCATCGATGCCACTCCTCTACAGCAATTGAAATCCACAAAATCAGTCCACATTTCGTTACTCAAATCCAAAAAAGCCAAAATATTCTGCACTGCTGCACCGACTACACAAAAAAGCCAAACTTAATAAGCTCATCACACCAGTCTACATCCACACTATCAGTTTCATCAACACAGCCATCGATGCCACTCCTCCACAGCAATTCAAATCCACAAAATCAGTTCACATTTCGTTACTCAAATCCAAAAAGCCAAAGTTTAGCTCATCACACCAGTCTACGTCCGCACTTTGATCCACAATATCAGTTTCATCACCATGACGATGCCACTCCTCCACAACAATTCAAATCCACAAAATCAGTCCACATTTCGTTACTCACATCTAGAAAAGCCAAATTTATTAAACTCATCACACCAGTCTACATCCACTCTATCATTTTCATCGCCACAGCCATCGATGCCACTCCTCCACAGCAATTGAAATCCACCAAATCAGTCCATATTTCGTTACTCAAATCCAAAAAGAAAAATATTCCGCTCTGCTGCACCGATTACACGAAAAAGGCAAACATCAGCTCATCACACCAAACTGCACCAACACTATCAGTTTCAACACCACAGCCGTCAATGCCACTCCTCCACAGCAATTGAAATCCACACTGTCGGTCCACATTTCGTTACTCAAATCTACAAAAGCCAAACTTAAGCTCATCACACCAGTCAACATCCATAATATCAGTTAGTTTACCACAGCTATCGATGCCACTCCTCCACAGCAATTCAAATCCACAAAATCAGTCCACATTTCGTTACTCAAGTCCAAAAAAGCCAAAATATTCTGCGCTGCTGCACCGATCACACGAAAAAGCCGAATTTGAAGCTCATCACACCAGTCTACATCCACACTATCATTTTCATCACCACAGCCATCGATGCCACTCCTCTACAGCAATTTAAATCCACACTGTCAGTCCACATTTCGTTACTCAAATCCAAAAAAGCCAAAATATTCTGCACTGCTGCACCGATTACACAAAATAGCCAAACTTAATAAGCTCATCACACCAGTCTACATCCACACGATCAGTTTGGTCACCACAGCTACCTATGCCACTCCTCCACAGCAATTGAAATCCACAAAATCAGTCCAGATTTCGTTACTCAAATCCAATACAGCCGAAATATTCTGCACAGCTGCACCGATTACACAACAAAGCCAAACTTAATAAGCTCATCACACCAGTCTACGTCCGCACTTTGATCCACAATATCAGTTTCATCACCATGACGATGCCACTCCTCCACAACAATTCAAATCCACAAAATCAGTCCACATTTCGTTACTCACATCTAGAAAAGCCAAATTTATTAAGCTCATCACACCAGTCTACATCCACACTATCAGTTTCATTACCACAGCCATCGACGCCACTCCTCCACAGCAATTGAAATGCACAAAATCAGTCCACATTTCGTTACGCAAATCCAAAAAAGCCAAAGTTTAGCTCATCACACCAGTCTACATCCACACTATCAGTTTCATCACCACAGCCATCGATGCCACTCCTCCACAGCAATTCAAATCCACAAAATCAGTTCACATTTCGTTACTCAAATCCAAAAAGCCAAAGTTTAGCTCATCACACCAGTCTACATCCACACTTTGATCCACAATATCAGTTTCATCACCATGACGATGCCACTCCTCCACAACAATTCAAATCCACAAAATCAGTCCACATTTCGTTACTCACATCTAGAAAAGCCAAATTTATTAAACTCATCACACCAGTCTACATCCACTCTATCATTTTCATCGCCACAGCCATCGATGCCACTCCTCCACAGCAATTGAAATCCACCAAATCAGTCCATATTTCGTTACTCAAATCCAAAAAAGAAAAATATTCCGCTCTGCTTCACCGATTACACGAAAAAGGCAAACATCAGCTCATCACACCAAACTGCACCAACACTATCAGTTTCAACACCACAGCCGTCAATGCCACTCCTCCACAGCAATTGAAATCCACACTGTCGGTCCACATTTCGTTACTCAAATCTACAAAAGCCAAACTTAAGCTCATCACACCAGTCAACATCCATAATATCAGTTAGTTTACCACAGCTATCGATGCCACTCCTCCTCAGCAATTCAAATCCACAAAATCAGTCCACATTTCGTTACTCAAGTCCAAAAAAGCCAAAATATTCTGCGCTGCTGCACCGATCACACGAAAAAGCCGAATTTGAAGCTCATCACACCAGTCTACATCCACACTATCATTTTCATCACCACAGCCATCGATGCCACTCCTCTACAGCAATTTAAATCCACACTGTCAGTCCACATTTCGTTACTCAAATCCAAAAAAGCCAAAATATTCTGCACTGCTGCACCGATTACACAAAATAGCCAAACTTAATAAGCTCATCACACCAGTCTACATCCACACGATCAGTTTGGTCACCACAGCTACCTATGCCACTCCTCCACAGCAATTGAAATCCACAAAATCAGTCCAGATTTCGTTACTCAAATCCAATACAGCCGAAATATTCTGCACAGCTGCACCGATTACACAAAAAAGCCAAACTTAATAAGCTCATCACACCAGTCTACGTCCGCACTTTGATCCACAATATCAGTTTCATCACCATGACGATGCCACTCCTCCACAACAATTCAAATCCACAAAATCAGTCCACATTTCGTTACTCACATCTAGAAAAGCCAAATTTATTAAACTCATCACACCAGTCTACATCCACTCTATCATTTTCATCGCCACAGCCATCGATGCCACTCCTCCACAGCAATTGAAATCCACCAAATCAGTCCATATTTCGTTACTCAAATCCAAAAAAGAAAAATATTCCGCTCTGCTGCACCGATTACACGAAAAAGGCAAACATGAGCTCATCACACCAAACTGCACCAACACTATCAGTTTCAACACCACAGCCGTCGATGCCACTCCTCCACAGCAATTGAAATCCACACTGTCGGTCCACATTTCGCTACTCAAATCTACAAAAGCCAAACTTAAGCTCATCACACCAGTCAACATCCATAATATCAGTTAGTTTACCACAGCTATCGATGCCACTCCTCCTCAGCAATTCAAATCCACAAAATCAGTCCACATTTCGTTACTCAAGTCCAAAAAAGCCAAAATATTCGGCGCATCTGCACCGATCACACGAAAAAGCCGAATTGAAGCTCATCACACCAGTCTACATCCACACCATCATTTTCATCACCACAGCCATCGATGCCACTCCTCCACAGCAATTGAAATTCACAAAATCAGTCCAGATTTCGTTACTCAAATCCAATACAGCCGAAATATTCTGCACAGCTGCACCGATTACACAAAAAAGCCAAACTTAATAAGCTCATCACACCAGTCTACATCCACACTGAAAGTTTCATCACCACAGCCATCGATGCCACTCCTCCACAGCAATTGAAATCCACAAAATCAGTCCACATTTCGTTGCTCAAATCCAGAAAAGCCAAACTTATTAAGCTCATCACACCAGTCTACATCCACACTATCAGTTTCATTACCACAGCTACCGATGCCACTCCTCCACAGCAATTGAAATCCACAAAATCAGTCCACATTTCGTTACTCAAGTCCAAAAAAGCCAAAATATTCTGCGCTGCTGCACCGATCACACGAAAAAGCCGAACTTAAGCTCATCACACCAGTCTACATCCACACTATCAGTTACATTACCACAGCTACCGATGCCACTCCTCCACAGCAATTCAAATCCACAAAATCAGTCCACATTTCGTTACTCAAATCCAAAAAAGCCGAAATATTCTGCGCTGCTGCACCGATTACACGAAAAAGCCAAACATCAGCTTATCACACCTGCCTACATCCACACTATCAGTTTCATCACCACAGCCATCAATGCCACTCCTTCACAGCGATTGAAATCAACCAAATCAGTCCACATTTCGTTACGCAAATCCAGAAAAGCCAAACTTAAGCTCATCACACCAGTCTACATCCACACTATCAGTTTCATTACCACAGCCATCGACGCCACTCCTCCACAGCAATTGAAATGCACAAAATCAGTCCACATTTCGTTACGCAAATCCAAAAAAGCCAAACCGAAGCTCATCACACAAGTCTACATCCACACTATCAGTTTCATCACCACAGCCATCGATGCCACTCCTCCACAGCAATTCAAATCCACAAAATCAGTTCACATTTCGTTACTCAAATCCAAAAAGCCAAAGTTTAGCTCATCACACCAGTCTACGTCCGCACTTTGATCCACAATATCAGTTTCATCACCATGACGATGCCACTCCTCCACAACAATTCAAATCCACAAAATCAGTCCACATTTCGTTACTCACATCTAGAAAAGCCAAATTTATTAAACTCATCACACCAGTCTACATCCACTCTATCATTTTCATCGCCACAGCCATCGATGCCACTCCTCCACAGCAATTGAAATCCACCAAATCAGTCCATATTTCGTTACTCAAATCCAAAAAAGAAAAATATTCCGCTCTGCTGCACCGATTACACGAAAAAGGCAAATATCAGCTCATCACACCAAACTGCACCAACACTATCAGTTTCAACACCACAGCCGTCAATGCCACTCCTCCACAGCAATTGAAATCCACACTGTCGGTCCACATTTCGTTACTCAAATCTACAAAAGCCAAACTTAAGCTCATCACACCAGTCAACATCCATAATATCAGTTAGTTTACCACAGCTATCGATGCCACTCCTCCTCAGCAATTCAAATCCACAAAATCAGTCCACATTTCGTTACTCAAGTCCAAAAAAGCCAAAATATTCTGCGCTGCTGCACCGATCACACGAAAAAGCCGAATTTGAAGCTCATCACACCAGTCTACATCCACACTATCATTTTCATCACCACAGCCATCGATGCCACTCCTCTACAGCAATTTAAATCCACACTGTCAGTCCACATTTCGTTACTCAAATCCAAAAAAGCCAAAATATTCTGCACTGCTGCACCGATTACACAAAATAGCCAAACTTAATAAGCTCATCACACCAGTCTACATCCACACCATCATTTTCATCACCACAGCCATCGATGCCACTCCTCCACAGCAATTGAAATTCACAAAATCAGTCCAGATTTCGTTACTCAAATCCAATACAGCCGAAATATTCTGCACAGCTGCACCGATTACACAAAAAAGCCAAACTTAATAAGCTCATCACACCAGTCTACATCCACACTGAAAGTTTCATCACCACAGCCATCGATGCCACTCCTCCACAGCAATTGAAATCCACAAAATCAGTCCACATTTCGTTGCTCAAATCCAGAAAAGCCAAACTTATTAAGCTCATCACACCAGTCTACATCCACACTATCAGTTTCATTACCACAGCTACCGATGCCACTCCTCCACAGCAATTGAAATCCACAAAATCAGTCCACATTTCGTTACTCAAGTCCAAAAAAGCCAAAATATTCTGCGCTGCTGCACCGATCACACGAAAAAGCCGAACTTAAGCTCATCACACCAGTCTACATCCACACTATCAGTTACATTACCACAGCTACCGATGCCACTCCTCCACAGCAATTCAAATCCACAAAATCAGTCCACATTTCGTTACTCAAATCCAAAAAAGCCGAAATATTCTGCGCTGCTGCACCGATTACACGAAAAAGCCAAACATCAGCTTATCACACCTGCCTACATCCACACTATCAGTTTCATCACCACAGCCATCAATGCCACTCCTTCACAGCGATTGAAATCAACCAAATCAGTCCACATTTCGTTACGCAAATCCAGAAAAGCCAAACTTAAGCTCATCACACCAGTCTACATCCACACTATCAGTTTCATTACCACAGCCATCGACGCCACTCCTCCACAGCAATTGAAATGCACAAAATCAGTCCACATTTCGTTACGCAAATCCAAAAAAGCCAAACTGAAGCTCATCACACAAGTCTACATCCACACTATCAGTTTCATCACCACAGCCATCGATGCCACTCCTCCACAGCAATTCAAATCCACAAAATCAGTTCACATTTCGTTACTCAAATCCAAAAAGCCAAAGTTTAGCTCATCACACCAGTCTACGTCCGCACTTTGATCCACAATATCAGTTTCATCACCATGACGATGCCACTCCTCCACAACAATTCAAATCCACAAAATCAGTCCACATTTCGTTACTCACATCTAGAAAAGCCAAATTTATTAAACTCATCACACCAGTCTACATCCACTCTATCATTTTCATCGCCACAGCCATCGATGCCACTCCTCCACAGCAATTGAAATCCACCAAATCAGTCCATATTTCGTTACTCAAATCCAAAAAAGAAAAATATTCCGCTCTGCTGCACCGATTACACGAAAAAGGCAAACATCAGCTCATCACACCAAACTGCACCAACACTATCAGTTTCAACACCACAGCCGTCAATGCCACTCCTCCACAGCAATTGAAATCCACACTGTCGGTCCACATTTCGTTACTCAAATCTACAAAAGCCAAACTTAAGCTCATCACACCAGTCAACATCCATAATATCAGTTAGTTTACCACAGCTATCGATGCCACTCCTCCTCAGCAATTCAAATCCACAAAATCAGTCCACATTTCGTTACTCAAGTCCAAAAAAGCCAAAATATTCTGCGCTGCTGCACCGATCACACGAAAAAGCCGAATTTGAAGCTCATCACACCAGTCTACATCCACACTATCATTTTCATCACCACAGCCATCGATGCACTCCTCTACAGCAATTTGAATCCACACTGTCAGTCCACATTTCGTTACTCAAATCCAAAAAGCCAAAATATTCTGCACTGCTGCACCGATTACACAAAATAGCCAAACTTAATAAGCTCATCACACCAGTCTACATCCACACGATCAGTTTGGTCACCACAGCTACCTATGCCACTCCTCCACAGCAATTGAAATCCACAAAATCAGTCCAGATTTCGTTACTCAAATCCAATACAGCCGAAATATTCTGCACAGCTGCACCGATTACACAAAAAAGCCAAACTTAATAAGCTCATCACACCAGTCTACATCCACACTGAAAGTTTCATCACCACAGCCATCGATGCCACTCCTCCACAGCAATTGAAATCCACAAAATCAGTCCACATTTCGTTGCTCAAATCCAGAAAAGCCAAACTTATTAAGCTCATCACACCAGTCTACATCCACACTATCAGTTTCATTACCACAGCTACCGATGCCACTCCTCCACAGCAATTCAAATCCACAAAATCAGTCCACATTTCGTTAATCAAGTCCAAAAAAGCCAAAATATTCTGCGCTGCTGCACCGATCACACGAAAAAGCCGAACTTAAGCTCATCACACCAGTCTACATCCACACTATCAGTTACATTACCACAGCTACCAATGCCACTCCTCCACAGCAATTCAAATCCACAAAATCAGTCCACATTTCGTTACTCAAATCCAAAAAAGCCGAAATATTCTGCGCTGCTGCACCGATTACACAAAAAAGCCAAACATCAGCTTATCACACCTGCCTACATCCACACTATCAGTTTCATCACCACAGCCATCAATGCCACTCCTTCACAGCGATTGAAATCCACCAAATCAGTCCACATTTCGTTACTCAAATCTAGAAAAGCCAAACTTAATCTCATCACACCAGTCTACATCCACACTATCAGTTTCATTACCACAGCCATCGACGCCACTCCTCCACAGCAATTGAAATGCACAAAATCAGTCCACATTTCGTTACGCAAATCCAAAAAAGCCAAAGTTTAGCTCATCACACCAGTCTACATCCACACTATCAGTTTCATCACCACAGCCATCGATGCCACTCCTCCACAGCAATTCAAATCCACAAAATCAGTTCACATTTCGTTACTCAAATCCAAAAAGCCAAAGTTTAGCTCATCACACCAGTCTACATCCACACTATCAGTTTCATTACCACAGCTACCGATGCCACTTCTCCACGGCAATTGAAATCCACCAAATCAGTCCATATTTCGTTACTCACATCTAGAAAAGCCAAACTTATTAAACTCATCACACCAGTCTACATCCACTCTATCATTTTCATCGCCACAGCCATCGATGCCACTCCTCCACAGCAATTGAAATCCACCAAATCAGTCCATATTTCGTTACTCAAATCCAAAAAAGAAAAATATTCCGCTCTGCTGCACCGATTACACGAAAAAGGCAAACATCAGCTCATCACACCAAACTGCACCAACACTATCAGTTTCAACACCACAGCCGTCAATGCCACTCCTCCACAGCAATTGAAATCCACACTGTCGGTCCACATTTCGTTACTCAAATCTACAAAAGCCAAACTTAAGCTCATCACACCAGTCAACATCCATAATATCAGTTAGTTTACCACAGCTATCGATGCCACTCCTCCTCAGCAATTCAAATCCACAAAATCAGTCCACATTTCGTTACTCAAGTCAAAAAAAGCCAAAATATTCTGCGCTGCTGCACCGATCACACGAAAAAGCCGAATTGAAGCTCATCACACCAGTCTACATCCACACTATCATTTTCATCACCACAGCCATCGATGCCACTCCTCTACAGCAATTTAAATCCACACTGTCAGTCCACATTTCGTTACTCAAATCCAAAAAGCCAAAATATTCGGCACTGCTGCACCGATTACACAAAATAGCCAAACTTAATAAGCTCATCACACCAGTCTACATCCACACGATTAGTTTCATCACCACAGCTACCTATGCCACTCCTCCACAGCAATTGAAATCCACAAAATCAGTCCACATTTCGTTACTCAAATCCAAAAAAGCCGAAATATTCTGCACTGCTGCACCGATTACACAAAAAAGCCAAACTTAATAAGCTCATCACACCAGTCTACATCCACACTGAAAGTTTCATCACCACAGCCATCGATGCCACTCCTCCACAGCAATTGAAATCCACAAAATCAGTCCACATTTCGTTGCTCAACTCCAGAAAAGCCAAACTTATTAAGCTCATCACACCAGTCTACATCCACACTGAAAGTTTCATTACCACAGCTACCGATGCCACTCTCCACAGCAATTGAAATCCACAAAATCAGTCCACATTTCGTTACTCAAATCCAAAAAAGCCGAAATATTCTGCGCTGCTGCACCGATCACACGAAAAAGCCGAACTTAAGCTCATCACACCAGTCTACATCCACACTATCAGTTACATTACCACAGCTACCGATGCCACTCCTCCACAGCAATTCAAATCCACAAAATCAGTCCACATTTCGTTACTCAAATCCAAAAAAGCCGAAATATTCTGCGCTGCTGCACCGATTACACAAAAAAGCCAAACATCAGCTTATCACACCTGCCTACATCCACACTATCAGTTTCATCACCACAGCCATCAATGCCACTCCTTCACAGCGATTGAAATCCACCAAATCAGTCCACATTTCGTTACTCAAATCTAGAAAAGCCAAACTTAATCTCATCACACCAGTCTACATCCACACTATCAGTTTCATTACCACAGCCATCGACGCCACTCCTCCACAGCAATTGAAATGCACAAAATCAGTCCACATTTCGTTACGCAAATCCAAAAAAGCCAAAGTTTAGCTCATCACACCAGTCTACATCCACACTATCAGTTTCATCACCACAGCCATCGATGCCACTCCTCCACAGCAATTCAAATCCACAAAATCAGTTCACATTTCGTTACTCAAATCCAAAAAGCCAAAGTTTAGCTCATCACACCAGTCTACATCCACACTATCAGTTTCATTACCACAGCTACCGATGCCACTCCTCCACAGCAATTGAACTCCAGAAAAAACCGTCCACATTTCGTTGCTCAAATCCAAAAAATAAAAATATTCCGCTCTGCTGCACCGATTACACGAAAATGGCAAACATGAGCTCATCACACCAAACTGCACCAACACTATCAGTTTCAACACCACAGCCGTCAATGCCACTCCTCCACAGCAATTGAAATCCACACTGTCGGTCCACATTTCGTTACTCAAATCCAGAAAAGCCAAACTTATTAAGCTCATCACACCAGTCTACATCCACACTATCAGTTTCATTACCACAGCTACCGATGCCACTCCTCCACAGCAATTGAAATCCACAAAATCAGTCCACATTTCGTTACTCAAGTCCAAAAAAGCCAAAATATTCTGCGCTGCTGCACCGATCACACGAAAAAGCCGAACTTAAGCTCATCACACCAGTCTACATCCACACTATCAGTTACATTACCACAGCTACCGATGCCACTCCTCCACAGCAATTCAAATCCACAAAATCAGTCCACATTTCGTTACTCAAATCCAAAAAAGCCGAAATATTCTGCGCTGCTGCACCGATTACACGAAAAAGCCAAACATCAGCTTATCACACCTGCCTACATCCACACTATCAGTTTCATCACCACAGCCATCAATGCCACTCCTTCACAGCGATTGAAATCAACCAAATCAGTCCACATTTCGTTACGCAAATCCAGAAAAGCCAAACTTAAGCTCATCACACCAGTCTACATCCACACTATCAGTTTCATTACCACAGCCATCGACGCCACTCCTCCACAGCAATTGAAATGCACAAAATCAGTCCACATTTCGTTACGCAAATCCAAAAAAGCCAAACTGAAGCTCATCACACAAGTCTACATCCACACTATCAGTTTCATCACCACAGCCATCGATGCCACTCCTCCACAGCAATTCAAATCCACAAAATCAGTTCACATTTCGTTACTCAAATCCAAAAAGCCAAAGTTTAGCTCATCACACCAGTCTACGTCCGCACTTTGATCCACAATATCAGTTTCATCACCATGACGATGCCACTCCTCCACAACAATTCAAATCCACAAAATCAGTCCACATTTCGTTACTCACATCTAGAAAAGCCAAATTTATTAAACTCATCACACCAGTCTACATCCACTCTATCATTTTCATCGCCACAGCCATCGATGCCACTCCTCCACAGCAATTGAAATCCACCAAATCAGTCCATATTTCGTTACTCAAATCCAAAAAAGAAAAATATTCCGCTCTGCTGCACCGATTACACGAAAAAGGCAAACATCAGCTCATCACACCAAACTGCACCAACACTATCAGTTTCAACACCACAGCCGTCAATGCCACTCCTCCACAGCAATTGAAATCCACACTGTCGGTCCACATTTCGTTACTCAAATCTACAAAAGCCAAACTTAAGCTCATCACACCAGTCAACATCCATAATATCAGTTAGTTTACCACAGCTATCGATGCCACTCCTCCTCAGCAATTCAAATCCACAAAATCAGTCCACATTTCGTTACTCAAATCCAAAAAAGCCAAAATATTCTGCGCTGCTGCACCGATCACACGAAAAAGCCGAATTTGAAGCTCATCACACCAGTCTACATCCACACTATCATTTTCATCACCACAGCCATCGATGCCACTCCTCTACAGCAATTTAAATCCACACTGTCAGTCCACATTTCGTTACTCAAATCCAAAAAAGCCAAAATATTCTGCACTGCTGCACCGATTACACAAAATAGCCAAACTTAATAAGCTCATCACACCAGTCTACATCCACACGATCAGTTTGGTCACCACAGCTACCTATGCCACTCCTCCACAGCAATTGAAATCCACAAAATCAGTCCAGATTTCGTTACTCAAATCCAATACAGCCGAAATATTCTGCACAGCTGCACCGATTACACAAAAAAGCCAAACTTAATAAGCTCATCACACCAGTCTACGTCCGCACTTTGATCCACAATATCAGTTTCATCACCATGACGATGCCACTCCTCCACAGCAATTGAAATCCACCAAATCAGTCCATATTTCGTTACTCAAATCCAAAAAAGAAAAATATTCCGCTCTGCTGCACCGATTACACGAAAAAGGCAAACATGAGCTCATCACACCAAACTGCACCAACACTATCAGTTTCAACACCACAGCCGTCGATGCCACTCCTCCACAGCAATTGAAATCCAGACTGTCGGTCCACATTTCGCTACTCAAATCTACAAAAGCCAAACTTAAGCTCATCACACCAGTCAACATCCATAATATCAGTTAGTTTACCACAGCTATCGATGCCACTCCTCCTCAGCAATTCAAATCCACAAAATCAGTCCACATTTCGTTACTCAAGTCCAAAAAAGCCAAAATATTCGGCGCATCTGCACCGATCACACGAAAAAGCCGAATTGAAGCTCATCACACCAGTCTACATCCACACCATCATTTTCATCACCACAGCCATCGATGCCACTCCTCCACAGCAATTGAAATTCACAAAATCAGTCCAGATTTCGTTACTCAAATCCAATACAGCCGAAATATTCTGCACTGCTGCACCGATTACACAAAAAAGCCAAACTTAATAAGCTCATCACACCAGTCTACATCCACACTGAAAGTTTCATCACCACAGCCATCGATGCCACTCCTCCACAGCAATTGAAATCCACAAAATCAGTCCACATTTCGTTGCTCAAATCCAGAAAAGCCAAACTTATTAAGCTCATCACACCAGTCTACATCCACACTATCAGTTTCATTACCACAGCTACCGATGCCACTCCTCCACAGCAATTGAAATCCACAAAATCAGTCCACATTTCGTTACTCAAGTCCAAAAAAGCCAAAATATTCTGCGCTGCTGCACCGATCACACGAAAAAGCCGAACTTAAGCTCATCACACCAGTCTACATCCACACTATCAGTTACATTACCACAGCTACCGATGCCACTCCTCCACAGCAATTCAAATCCACAAAATCAGTCCACATTTCGTTACTCAAATCCAAAAAAGCCGAAATATTCTGCGCTGCTGCACCGATTACACGAAAAAGCCAAACATCAGCTTATCACACCTGCCTACATCCACACTATCAGTTTCATCACCACAGCCATCAATGCCACTCCTTCACAGCGATTGAAATCAACCAAATCAGTCCACATTTCGTTACGCAAATCCAGAAAAGCCAAACTTAAGCTCATCACACCAGTCTACATCCACACTATCAGTTTCATTACCACAGCCATCGACGCCACTCCTCCACAGCAATTGAAATGCACAAAATCAGTCCACATTTCGTTACGCAAATCCAAAAAAGCCAAACTGAAGCTCATCACACAAGTCTACATCCACACTATCAGTTTCATCACCACAGCCATCGATGCCACTCCTCCACAGCAATTCAAATCCACAAAATCAGTTCACATTTCGTTACTCAAATCCAAAAAGCCAAAGTTTAGCTCATCACACCAGTCTACATCCACACTATCAGTTTCATTACCACAGCTACCGATGCCACTTCTCCACGGCAATTGAAATCCACAAAATCAGTCCATATTTCGTTACTCACATCTAGAAAAGCCAAACTTATTAAACTCATCACACCAGTCTACATCCACTCTATCATTTTCATCGCCACAGCCATCGATGCCACTCCTCCACAGCAATTGAAATCCACCAAATCAGTCCATATTTCGTTACTCAAATCCAAAAAAGAAAAATATTCCGCTCTGCTGCACCGATTACACGAAAAAGGCAAACATCAGCTCATCACACCAAACTGCACCAACACTATCAGTTTCAACACCACAGCCGTCAATGCCACTCCTCCACAGCAATTGAAATCCACACTGTCGGTCCACATTTCGTTACTCAAATCTACAAAAGCCAAACTTAAGCTCATCACACCAGTCAACATCCATAATATCAGTTAGTTTACCACAGCTATCGATGCCACTCCTCCTCAGCAATTCAAATCCACAAAATCAGTCCACATTTCGTTACTCAAGTCAAAAAAAGCCAAAATATTCTGCGCTGCTGCACCGATCACACGAAAAAGCCGAATTGAAGCTCATCACACCAGTCTAAATCCACACTATCATTTTCATCACCACAGCCATCGATGCCACTCCTCTACAGCAATTTAAATCCACACTGTCAGTCCACATTTCGTTACTCAAATCCAAAAAGCCAAAATATTCGGCACTGCTGCACCGATTACACAAAATAGCCAAACTTAATAAGCTCATCACACCAGTCTACATCCACACGATTAGTTTCATCACCACAGCTACCTATGCCACTCCTCCACAGCAATTGAAATCCACAAAATCAGTCCACATTTCGTTACTCAAATCCAAAAAAGCCGAAATATTCTGCACTGCTGCACCGATTACACAAAAAAGCCAAACTTAATAAGCTCATCACACCAGTCTACATCCACACTGAAAGTTTCATCACCACAGCCATCGATGCCACTCCTCCACAGCAATTGAAATCCACAAAATCAGTCCACATTTCGTTGCTCAACTCCAGAAAAGCCAAACTTATTAAGCTCATCACACCAGTCTACATCCACACTGAAAGTTTCATTACCACAGCTACCGATGCCACTCCTCCACAGCAATTGAAATCCACAAAATCAGTCCACATTTCGTTACTCAAATCCAAAAAAGCCGAAATATTCTGCGCTGCTGCACCGATCACACGAAAAAGCCGAACTTAAGCTCATCACACCAGTCTACATCCACACTATCAGTTACATTACCACAGCTACCGATGCCACTCCTCCACAGCAATTCAAATCCACAAAATCAGTCCACATTTCGTTACTCAAATCCAAAAAAGCCGAAATATTCTGCGCTGCTGCACCGATTACACAAAAAAGCCAAACATCAGCTTATCACACCTGCCTACATCCACACTATCAGTTTCATCACCACAGCCATCAATGCCACTCCTTCACAGCGATTGAAATCCACCAAATCAGTCCACATTTCGTTACTCAAATCTAGAAAAGCCAAACTTAATCTCATCACACCAGTCTACATCCACACTATCAGTTTCATTACCACAGCCATCGACGCCACTCCTCCACAGCAATTGAAATGCACAAAATCAGTCCACATTTCGTTACGCAAATCCAAAAAAGCCAAAGTTTAGCTCATCACACCAGTCTACATCCACACTATCAGTTTCATCACCACAGCCATCGATGCCACTCCTCCACAGCAATTCAAATCCACAAAATCAGTTCACATTTCGTTACTCAAATCCAAAAAGCCAAAGTTTAGCTCATCACACCAGTCTACATCCACACTATCAGTTTCATTACCACAGCTACCGATGCCACTCCTCCACAGCAATTGAACTCCAGAAAAAACCGTCCATATTTCGTTACTCAAATCCAAAAAAGAAAAATATTCCGCTCTGCTGCACCGATTACACGAAAAAGGCAAACATCAGCTCATCACACCAAACTGCACCAACACTATCAGTTTCAACACCACAGCCGTCAATGCCACTCCTCCACAGCAATTGAAATCCACACTGTCGGTCCACATTTCGTTACTCAAATCTACAAAAGCCAAACTTAAGCTCATCACACCAGTCAACATCCATAATATCAGTTAGTTTACCACAGCTATCGATGCCACTCCTCCTCAGCAATTCAAATCCACAAAATCAGTCCACATTTCGTTACTCAAGTCCAAAAAAGCCAAAATATTCTGCGCTGCTGCACCGATCACACGAAAAAGCCGAATTTGAAGCTCATCACACCAGTCTACATCCACACTATCATTTTCATCACCACAGCCATCGATGCCACTCCTCTACAGCAATTTAAATCCACACTGTCAGTCCACATTTCGTTACTCAAATCCAAAAAAGCCAAAATATTCTGCACTGCTGCACCGATTACACAAAATAGCCAAACTTAATAAGCTCATCACACCAGTCTACATCCACACGATCAGTTTCATCACCACAGCTACCTATGCCACTCCTCCACAGCAATTGAAATCCACAAAATCAGTCCACATTTCGCTACTCAAATCCAAACAAGCCAAAATATTCTGCACTGCTGCACACACCAGTCTACATGCACACTATCAGTTTCATCACCACAGCCATCGATGCCACTCCTCCACAGCAATTGAAATCTACAAAATCAGTCCACATTTCGTTACTCAAATTCAAAAAACAAAATATTCCGCTCTGCTGCACCGATTGCACGAAAAAGCCAAACATCAGCTCATCACACCAAACTGCACCAACACTATCAGTTTCATCACCACAGCCGTCGATGCCACCCCTCCACAGAAATTGAAATTCACCAAATCAGTCCACATTTCGTTACTCAAATCTAAAAAAGCCAAACCTAAGCTCATCACACCAGTCTACATCCACACGATCAGTTTCATCACCACAGCTACCTATGCCACTCCTCCACAGCAATTGAAATCCACAAAATCAGTCCACATTTCGCTACTCAAATCCAATACAGCCGAAATATTCTGCACTGCTGCACCGATTACACAAAAAAGCCAAACTTAATAAGCTCATCTCACCAGTCTACATCCACACTGAAAGTTTCATCACCACAGCCATCGATGCCACTCCTCCACAGCAATTGAAATCCACAAAATCAGTCCACATTTCGTTGCTCAAATCCAAAAAAGCCAAACTTATTAAGCTCATCACACCAGTCTACATCTACACTATCAGTTTCATTACCACAGCTACCGATGCCACACCTCCACAGCAATTCAAATCCACAAAATCAGTCCACATTTCGTTAATCAAGTCCAAAAAAGCCAAAATATTCTGCGCTGCTGCACCGATCACACGAAAAAGCCGAACTTAAGCTCATCACACCAGTCTACATCCACACTATCAGTTACATTACCACAGCTACCGATGCCACTCCTCCACAGCAATTCAAATCCACAAAATCAGTCCACATTTCGTTACTCAAATCCAAAAAAGCCGAAATATTCTGCGCTGCTGCACCGATTACACAAAAAAGCCAAACATCAGCTTATCACACCTGCCTACATCCACACTATCAGTTTCATCACCACAGCCATCAATGCCACTCCTTCACAGCGATTGAAATCCACCAAATCAGTCCACATTTCGTTACTCAAATCTAGAAAAGCCAAACTTAATCTCATCACACCAGTCTACATCCACACTATCAGTTTCATTACCACAGCCATCGACGCCACTCCTCCACAGCAATTGAAATGCACAAAATCAGTCCACATTTCGTTACGCAAATCCAAAAAAGCCAAACTGAAGCTCATCACACAAGTCTACATCCACACTATCAGTTCATCACCACAGCCATCGATGCCACTCCTCCACAGCAATTCAAATCCACAAAATCAGTTCACATTTCGTTACTCAAATCCAAAAAGCCAAAGTTTAGCTCATCACACCAGTCTACATCCACTCTATCATTTTCATCACCACAGCCATCGATGCCACTTCTCCACGGCAATTGAAATCCACCAAATCAGTCCATATTTCGTTACTCACGTCTAGAAAAGCCAAACTTATTAAACTCATCACACCAGTCTACATCCACTCTATCATTTTCATCGCCACAGCCATCGATGCCACTCCTCCACAGCAATTGAAATCCACCAAATCAGTCCATATTTCGTTACTCAAATCCAAAAAAGAAAAATATTCCGCTCTGCTGCACCGATTACACGAAAAAGGCAAACATCAGCTCATCACACCAAACTGCACCAACACTATCAGTTTCAACACCACAGCCGTCAATGCCACTCCTCCACAGCAATTGAAATCCACACTGTCGGTCCACATTTCGTTACTCAAATCTACAAAAGCCAAACTTAAGCTCATCACACCAGTCAACATCCATAATATCAGTTAGTTTACCACAGCTATCGATGCCACTCCTCCTCAGCAATTCAAATCCACAAAATCAGTCCACATTTCGTTACTCAAGTCAAAAAAAGCCAAAATATTCTGCGCTGCTGCACCGATCACACGAAAAAGCCGAATTGAAGCTCATCACACCAGTCTACATCCACACTATCATTTTCATCACCACAGCCATCGATGCCACTCCTCTACAGCAATTTAAATCCACACTGTCAGTCCACATTTCGTTACTCAAATCCAAAAAGCCAAAATATTCGGCACTGCTGCACCGATTACACAAAATAGCCAAACTTAATAAGCTCATCACACCAGTCTACATCCACACGATCAGTTTCATCACCACAGCTACCTATGCCACTCCTCCACAACAATTGAAATCCACAAAATCAGTCCACATTTCGTTACTCAAATCCAAAAAAGCCGAAATATTCTGCACTGCTGCACCGATTACACAAAAAAGCCAAACTTAATAAGCTCATCACACCAGTCTACATCCACACTGAAAGTTTCATCACCACAGCCATCGATGCCACTCCTCCACAGCAATTGAAATCCACAAAATCAGTCCACATTTCGTTGCTCAACTCCAGAAAAGCCAAACTTATTAAGCTCATCACACCAGTCTACATCCACACTGAAAGTTTCATTACCACAGCTACCGATGCCACTCCTCCACAGCAATTGAAATCCACAAAATCAGTCCACATTTCGTTACTCAAATCCAAAAAAGCCGAAATATTCTGCGCTGCTGCACCGATTACACGAAAAAGCCAAACATCAGCTTATCACACTTGCCTACATCCACACTATCAGTTTCATCACCACAGCCATCAATGCCACTACTTCACAGCGATTGAAATCCACAAAATCAGTCCACATTTCGTTACTCAAATCTAGAAAAGCCAAACTTAATCTCATCACACCTGCCTACATCCACACTATCAGTTTCATTACCACAGCTACCGATGCCACTCCTCCACAGCAATTGAAATCCAGAAAAAACTGTCCACATTTCGTTGCTCAAATCCAAAAAAGCCAAACTTTAGCTCATCACACCAGTCTACGTCCGCACTTTGATCCACAATATCAGTTTCATCACCATGGCGATGCCACTCCTCCACAACAATTCAAATCCACAAAATCAGTCAAAATTTCGTTGCTCAAATCCAAAAAGCCAAACTTTAGCTCATCACACCAGTCTACATCCACTATATCATTTTCATCACCACAGCCATCG
This sequence comes from Prostheceraeus crozeri, assembly GCA_907163375.1. Taxonomy (NCBI): domain Eukaryota; kingdom Metazoa; phylum Platyhelminthes; order Polycladida; family Euryleptidae; genus Prostheceraeus; species Prostheceraeus crozeri. The sequence goes on from CAJQUW010007154.1 coordinate 203,668, forward strand.
ATGCCACTTCTCCACGGCAATTGAAATCCACCAAATCAGTCCACATTTCGTTACTCACATCTAGAAAAGCCAAACTTATTAAACTCATCACACCAGTCTACATCCACTCTATCATTTTCATCGCCACAGCCACCGATGCCACTCCTCCACAGCAATTGAAATCCACCAAATCACTCCATATTTCGTTACTCAAATCCAAAAAAGTAAAATATTCCGCTCTGCTGCACCGATTACACGAAAAAGGCAAACATCAGCTCATCACACCAAACTGCACCAACACTATCAGTTTCAACACCACAGCCGTCAATGCCACTCCTCCACAGCAATTGAAATCCACACTGTCGGTCCACATTTCGTTACTCAAATCTACAAAAGCCAAACTTAAGCTCATCACACCAGTCAACATCCATAATATCACTTAGTTTACCAGAGCTATCGATGCCACTCCTCCTCAGCAATTCAAATCCACAAAATCAGTCCACATTTCGTTACTCAAGTCCAAAAAAGCCAAAATATTCGGCGCAGCTGCACCGATCACACGAAAAAGCCGAATTGAAGCTCATCACACCAGTCTACATCCACACTATCATTTTCATCACCACAGCCATCGATGCCACTCCTCCACAGCAATTGAAATCCACACTGTCAGTCCACATTTCGTTACTCAAATCCAAAAAAAAACCAAAATATTCTGCACTGCTGCACCGATTACACAAAATAGCCAAACTTAATAAGCTCATCACACCAGTCTACATCCACACGATCAGTTTCATCACCACAGCTACCTATGCCACTCCTCCACAGCAATTGAAATCCACAAAATCAGTCCAGATTTCGTTACTCAAATCCAAAAAAGCCGAAATATTCTGCACTGCCGCACCGATTACACAAAAAAGCCAAACTTAATAAGCTCATCACACCAGTCTACGTCCGCACTTTGATCCACAATATCAGTTTCATCACCACAGCCACGATGCCACTCCTCCACAACAATTCAAATCCACAAAATCAGTCCACATTTCGTTACTCAAATCCAGAAAAGCCAAACTTATTAAGCTCATCACACCAGTCTACATCCACACTATCATTTTCATCGCCACAGCCATCGATGCCACTCCTCCACAGCAATTGAAATCCACCAAATCAGTCCAGATTTCGTTACTCAAATCCAAAAAAGTAAAATATTCCGCTCTGCTGCACCGATTACACGAAAAAGGCAAACATGAGCTCATCACACCAAACTGCACCAACACTATCAGTTTCAACACCACAGCCGTCAATGCCACTCCTCCACAGCAATTGAAATCCACACTGTCGGTCCACATTTCGTTGCTCAAATCCAAAAAAGCCAAACTTTAGCTCATCACACCAGTCTACGTCCGCACTTTGATCCACAATATCAGTTTCATCACCATAGCTGTCGATGACACTCCTCCACAGCAATTCAAATCCACAAAATTAGTTCACATTTCTTTACTCAAATCCAAAAAGCCAAACTTTAGCTCATCACACCAGTCTACATCCACTATATCATTTTCATCACCACAGCCATCGATGCCACTTCTCCACGGCAATTGAAATCCACCAAATCAGTCCACATTTCGTTACTCACATCTAGAAAAGCCAAACTTATTAAACTCATCACACCAGTCTACATCCACTCTATCATTTTCATCGCCACAGCCATCGATGCCACTCCTCCACAGCAATTGAAATCCACCAAATCAGTCCATATTTCGTTACTCAAATCCAAAAAAGAAAATATTCCGCTCTGCTGCACCGATTACACGAAAAAGGCAAACATCAGCTCATCACACCAAACTGCACCAACACTATCAGTTTCAACACCACAGCCGTCAATGCCACTCCTCCACAGCAATTGAAATCCACACTGTCGGTCCACATTTCGTTACTCAAATCTACAAAAGCCAAACTTAAGCTCATCACACCAGTCAACATCCATAATATCAGTTAGTTTACCAGAGCTATCGATGCCACTCCTCCTCAGCAATTCAAATCCACAAAATCAGTCCACATTTCGTTACTCAAGTCAAAAAAAGCCAAAATATTCTGCGCTGCTGCACCGATCACACGAAAAAGCCGAATTGAAGCTCATCACACCAGTCTACATCCACACTATCATTTTCATCACCACAGCCATCGATGCCACTCCTCCACAGCAATTGAAATCCACACTGTCAGTCCACATTTCGTTACTCAAATCCAAAAAAAACCAAAATATTCTGCACTGCTGCACCGATTACACAAAATAGCCAAACTTAATAAGCTCATCACACCAGTCTACATCCACACGATCAGTTTCATCACCACAGCTACCTATGCCACTCCTCCACAGCAATTGAAATCCACAAAATCAGTCCAGATTTCGTTACTCAAATCCAAAAAAGTAAAATATTCCGCTCTGCTGCACCGATTACACGAAAAAGGCAAACATGAGCTCATCACACCAACTACACCACACTATCAGTTTCATCACCACAGCCGTCAATGCCACTCCTCCACAGCAATTGAAATCCACACTGTCGGTCCACATTTCGTTGCTCAAATCCAAAAAAGCCAAACTTTAGCTCATCACACCAGTCTACGTCCGCACTTTGATCCACAATATCAGTTTCATCACCATGGCGATGCCACTCCTCCACAACAATTCAAATCCACAAAATCAGTCAAAATTTCGTTGCTCAAATCCAAAAAGCCAAACTTTAGCTCATCACACCAGTCTACATCCACTCTATCGTTTTCATCACCACAGCCATCGATGACACTCCTCCACGGCAATTGAAATCCACCAAATCAGTCCACATTTCGTTACTCACATCTAGAAAAGCCAAACTTATTAAACTCATCACACCAGTCTACATCCACTCTATCATTTTCATCGCCACAGCCACCGATGCCACTCCTCCACAGCAATTGAAATCCACCAAATCACTCCATATTTCGTTACTCAAATCCAAAAAAGTAAAATATTCCGCTCTGCTGCACCGATTACACGAAAAAGGCAAACATCAGCTCATCACACCAAACTGCACCAACACTATCAGTTTCAACACCACAGCCGTCAATGCCACTCCTCCACAGCAATTGAAATCCACACTGTCGGTCCACATTTCGTTACTCAAATCTACAAAAGCCAAACTTAAGCTCATCACACCAGTCAACATCCATAATATCACTTAGTTTACCAGAGCTATCGATGCCACTCCTCCTCAGCAATTCAAATCCACAAAATCAGTCCACATTTCGTTACTCAAGTCCAAAAAAGCCAAAATATTCGGCGCAGCTGCACCGATCACACGAAAAAGCCGAATTGAAGCTCATCACACCAGTCTACATCCACACTATCATTTTCATCACCACAGCCATCGATGCCACTCCTCCACAGCAATTGAAATCCACACTGTCAGTCCACATTTCGTTACTCAAATCCAAAAAAGCCAAAATATTCTGCACTGCTGCACCGATTACACAAAATAGCCAAACTTAATAAGCTCATCACACCAGTCTACATCCACACGATCAGTTTCATCACCACAGCTACCTATGCCACTCCTCCACAGCAATTGAAATCCACAAAATCAGTCCAGATTTCGTTACTCAAATCCAAAAAAGCCGAAATATTCTGCACTGCTGCACCGATTACACAAAAAAGCCAAACTTAATAAGCTACACACACCAGTCTACATCCACACTATCAGTTTCATCACCATGACGATGCCACTCCTCCACAACAATTCAAATCCACAAAATCAGTCGAAATTTCGTTACTCACATCTAGAAAAGCCAAACTTATTAAACTCATCACACCAGTCTACATCCACTCTATCATTTTCATCGCCACAGCCATCGATGCCACTCCTCCACAGCAATTGAAATCCACCAAATCAGTCCATATTTCGTTACTCAAATCCAAAAAAGTAAAATATTCCGCTCTGCTGCACCGATTACACGAAAAAGGCAAACATGAGCTCATCACACCAAACTGCACCAACACTATCAGTTTCAACACCACAGCCGTCAATGCCACTCCTCCACAGCAATTGAAATCCACACTGTCGGTCCACATTTCGTTACTCAAATCTAGAAAAGCCAAACTTAAGCTCATCACACCAGTCAACATCCATAATATCAGTTAGTTTACCACAGCTATCGATGCCACTCCTCCTCAGCAATTCAAATCCACAAAATCAGTCCACATTTCGTTACTCAAGTCAAAAAAAGCCAAAATATTCTGCGCTGCTGCACCGATCACACGAAAAAGCCGAATTGAAGCTCATCACACCAGTCTACATCCACACTATCATTTTCATCACCACAGCCATCGATGCCACTCCTCTACAGCAATTTAAATCCACACTGTCAGTCCACATTTCGTTACTCAAATCCAAAAAAGCCAAAATATTCTGCACTGCTGCACCGATTACACAAAATAGCCAAACTTAATAAGCTCATCACACCAGTCTACATCCACACGATCAGTTTCATCACCACAGCTACCTATGCCACTCCTCCACAGCAATTGAAATCCACAAAATCAGTCCACATTTCGTTACTCAAATCCAATACAGCCGAAATATTCTGCACTGCTGCACCGATTACACAAAAAAGCCAAACTTAATAAGCTCATCACACCAGTCTACATCCACACTGAAAGTTTCATCACCACAGCCATCGATGCCACTCCTCCACAGCAATTGAAATCCACAAAATCAGTCCACATTTCGTTGCTCAACTCCAGAAAAGCCAAACTTATTAAGCTCATCACACCAGTCTACATCCACACTATCAGTTTCATTACCACAGCTACCGATGCCACTCCTCCACAGCAATTCAAATCCACAAAATCAGTCCACATTTCGTTAATCAAGTCCAAAAAAGCCAAAATATTCTGCGCTGCTGCACCGATCACACGAAAATGCCGAGCTTAAGCTCATCACACAAGTCTACATCCACACTATCAGTTACATTACCACAGCTACCGATGCCACTCCTCCACAGCAATTCAAATCCACAAAATCAGTCCACATTTCGTTACTCAAATCCAAAAAAGCCGAAATATTCTGCGCTGCTGCACCGATTACACAAAAAAGCCAAACATCAGCTTATCACACCTGCCTACATCCACACTATCAGTTTCATCACCACAGCCATCAATGCCACTCCTTCACAGCGATTGAAATCCACCAAATCAGTCCACATTTCGTTACTCAAATCTAGAAAAGCCAAACTTAATCTCATCACACCAGTCTACATCCACACTATCAGTTTCATTACCACAGCCATCGACGCCACTCCTCCACAGCAATTGAAATGCACAAAATCAGTCCACATTTCGTTACGCAAATCCAAAAAGCCAAACTGAAGCTCATCACACAAGTCTACATCCACACTATCAGTTTCATCACCACAGCCATCGATGCCACTCCTCCACAGCAATTCAAATCCACAAAATCAGTTCACATTTCGTTACTCAAATCCAAAAAGCCAAAGTTTAGCTCATCACACCAGTCTACATCCACACTATCAGTTTCATCACCACAGCTACCTATGCCACTCCTCCACAGCAATTGAAATCCACAAAATCAGTCCAGATTTCGTTACTCAAATCCAAAAAAGCCGAAATATTCTGCACTGCTGCACCGATTACACAAAATAGCCAAACTTGATAAGCTCATCACACCACTCTACATCCACACGATCAGTTTCATCACCACAGCCATCGATGCCACTCCTCTACAGCAATTTAAATCCACACTGTCAGTCCACATTTCGTTACTCAAATCCAAAAAAGCCAAAATATTCTGCACTGCTGCACCGATTACACAAAATAGCCAAACTTAATAAGCTCATCACACCAGTCTACATCCACACGATCAGTTTCATCACCACAGCTACCTATGCCACTCCTCCACAGCAATTGAAATCCACAAAATCAGTCCACATTTCGTTACTCAAATCCAAAAAAGCCGAAATATTCTGCGCTGCTGCACCGATTACACGAAAAAGCCAAACATCAGCTTATCACACTTGCCTACATCCACACTATCAGTTTCATCACCACAGCCATCAATGCCACTCCTTCACAGCAATTGAAATCAACCAAATCAGTCCACATTTCGTTACTCAAATCTAGAAAAGCCAAACTTAATCTCATCACACCAGTCTACATCCACACTATCAGTTTCATTACCACAGCTATCGATGCCAATCCTCCACAGCAGTCCAGATTTCGTTACTTAAATCTAGAAAAGCCAAATATTCTGCCCTGCTGCAACGATCACACGGAAAAGCCGAACAGTAGCTCATCACACAAGTCTACATCCACACTATTATTTTCATCACCACAGCCATCGATGCCACTCCTCCACAGCAATTCAAATCCACAAAATCAGTCCACATTTCGCTACTCAAATCCAAAAAAGCCAAAATATTCTGCACTATTGCACCGATTACACAAAAAAGCCAAACTTAAAAAGCTCATCACACCAGTCCACATCCACACTATCAGTTTCATCACCATGGTTAACGATGCCACTCCTCCACAGCAATTCAAATCCACAAAATGAGTCCACATTTCGCTGCTCAAATCCAAAAAAGACGAACTTAAGCTCATCACACCAGTCTACATCCACACTATCAGTTTCATTACCACAGCTACCGATGCCACTCCTCCACAGCAATTCAAATCCAGAAAAAACCGTCCACATTTCGTTGCTCAAATCCAAAAAAGCCAAACTTTAGCTCATCACACCAGTCTACGTACGCACTTTGATCCACAATATCAGTTTCATCACCATGACGATGCCACTCCTCCACAACAATTCAAATCCACACCATCAGTCAAAATTTCGTTGCTCAAATCCAAAAAGCCAAACTTTAGCTCATGACACCAGTCTACATCCACACTATCAGTTTCATTACCACAGCTACCGATGCCACTCCTCCACAGCAATTGAAATCCACAAAATCAGTCCAAATTTCGTTACGCAAATCCAAAATAGAAAAATATTCCGCTCTGCTGCACCGATTACACGAAAAATACAAACATCAGCTCATCACACCAAACTGCACCAACACTATCAGTTTCATCACCACAGCCATCGATGCCACTCCTCCACAGCAATTCAAATCCACAAAATCAGTCCACATTTCGTTATTTAAATCTAGAAAAGCCAAACTTAATCTCATCACACCAGTCCACATCCACACTGTCATTTTTATCGCCACAGCCATCGATGCCACTCCTCCACAGCAATTGAAATCCACAAAATCAGTCCAGATTTCGTTACTCAAATCCAAAAAAGCCGAAATATTCTTCACTGCTGCACTGATTACACAAAAAAGCCAAACTTAATAAGCTCATCACACCAGTCTACATCCACACTGAAAGTTTCATCACCACAGCCATCGATGCCACTCCTCCACAGCAATTGAAATCCACAAAATCAGTCCACATTTCGTTGCTCAACTCCAGAAAAGCCAAACTTATTAAGCTCATCACACCAGTCTACATCCACACTATCAGTTTCATTACCACAGCTACCTATGCCACTCCTCCACAGCAATTGAAATCCACAAAATCAGTCCACATTTCGTTACTCAAATCCAAAAAAGCCGAAATATTCTGCGCTGCTGCACCGATTACACGAAAAAGCCAAACATCAGCTTATCACACTTGCCTACATCCACACTATCAGTTTCATCACCACAGCCATCAATGCCACTCCTTCACAGCGATTGAAATCAACCAAATCAGTCCACATTTCGTTACTCAAATCTAGAAAAGCCAAACTTAATCTCATCACACCAGTCTACATCCACACTATCAGTTTCATTACCACAGCTATCGATGCCAATCCTCCACAGCAGTCCAGATTTCGTTACTTAAATCTAGAAAAGCCAAAATATTCTGCCCTGCTGCAACGATCACACGGAAAAGCCGAACAGTAGCTCATCACACAAGTCTACATCCACACTATTATTTTCATCACCACAGCCATCGATGCCACTCCTCCACAGCAATTCAAATCCACAAAATCAGTCCACATTTCGCTACTCAAATCCAAAAAAGCCAAAATATTCTGCCCTGCTGCAACGATCACACGGAAAAGCCGAACAGTAGCTCATCACACAAGTCTACATCCACACTATCAGTTTCATTACCACAGCTACCGATGCCACTCCTCCACAGCAATTCAAATCCAGAAAAAACCGTCCACATTTCGTTGCTCAAATCCAAAAAAGCCAAACTTTAGCTCATCACACCAGTCTACGTACGCACTTTGATCCACAATATCAGTTTTATCACCATGACGATGCCACTCCTCCACAACAATTCAAATCCACACCATCAGTCAAAATTTCGTTGCTCAAATCCAAAAAAGCCAAACTTTAGCTCATGACACCAGTCTACATCCACACTATCAGTTTCATTACCACAGCTACCGATGCCACTCCTCCACAGCAATTGAAATCCACAAAATCAGTCCAAATTTCGTTACGCAAATCCAAAATAGAAAAATATTCCGCTCTGCTGCACCGATTACACGAAAAATACAAACATCAGCTCATCACACCAAACTGCACCAACACTATCAGTTTCATCACCACAGCCATCGATGCCACTCCTCCACAGCAATTCAAATCCACAAAATCAGTTCACATTTCGTTATTTAAATCTAGAAAAGCCAAACTTAATCTCATCACACCAGTCCACATCCACACTGTCATTTTTATCGCCACAGCCATCGATGCCACTCCTCCACAGCAATTGAAATCCACCAAATCAGTCCAAATTTCGTTACTCAAATCCAAAAAACACAAAATATTCCGTGCTGCTGCACCGATTACACAAAAAAGTCAAGCATCAGCTCATCACACCAGTCTACAGCCACACTATCAGTTTCATCACCACCGCCATCGATGCCACTCCTCCACAGCAATTGAAATCCACACTGTCAGTCCACATTTCTTTACTCAAATCCAGAAAAGCCAAACACCAGCTCATCATACCAGTCTACTTCCACACTATTAGTTTCATCACCATAGCTATCGATGCCACTCCTCCACAGCAATTCAAATCCAAAAAATCAGTCCACATTTCGTTACTCAAGTCCAAAAAAGCCAAAATATTCTGCGCTGCTGCACCTATCACACGAAAAAGCCAAATTTAAGCTCATTACACAAGTCTACATCCACACTATCAGTTTCATCACCACAGCCATCGATGCCACTCCTCCACAGCAATTGAAATCCACCATATCAGTCCACATTTCGTTACTCAAATCTAGAAAAGCCAAACTTAAGCTCATCACACCAGTCTACATCCACACTGTCATTTTTATCGCCACAGCCATCGATGCCACTCCTCCACAGCAATTGAAATCCACCAAATCAGTCCACATTTCGTTACTCAAATCCAAAAAAAACAAAATATTCCGTGCTGCTGCACCGATTACACGAAAAAGTCAACATCAGCTCATCACACCAGTCTACAGCCACACTATCAGTTTCATCACCACCGCCATCGATGCCACTCCTCCACAGCAATTGAAATCCACACTGTCAGTCCACATTTCTTTACTGAAATCCAGAAAAGCCAAACATCAGCTCATCATACCAGTCTACTTCCACACTATTAGTTTCATCACCATAGCTATCGATGCCACTCCTCCACAGCAATTGAAATCCACAAAATCAGTCCACATTTCGTTACGCAAATCCAAAAAAGCCAAACTTAGGCTCATCACACCAATCTACATCCACACTATCAGTTTCATCACCACAGCCATCGATGCCACTCCTCCACAGCAATTCAAATCCACAAAATCAGTCCACATTTCGTTACTCAAATCTAGAAAAGCCAAACTTATTAAGCTCATCACACCAGTCTACATCCACACTATCAGTTTCATTACCACAGCTACCGATGCCACTCCTCCACAGCAATTGAAATGCACAAAATCAGTCTACATTTCGTTACGCAAATCAAAAAAAGCCAAACTTAGGCTCATCACACCAATCTACATCCACACTATCATTTTCATCACAACAGCCATCGATGCCACTCACCAACAGCTATTCAAATCCACAAAATCAGTCCACATTTCTTTACTCAAATCTAGAAAAGCCAAACTTATTAAGCTCATCACACCAGTCAACATCCATAATATCAGTTAGTTTACCACAGCTATCGATGCCACTCCTTCACAGCAATTCAAATCCACAAAATCAGTCCACATTTCGTTACTCAAGTCCAAAAAAGCCAAAATATTCTGCGCTGCTGCACCGATCACACGAAAAAGCCAAATTTAAGATCATCACACCAGTCTACATCCACACTATCATTTTCATCGCCACAGACATCGATGCCAATCCTCCAGAGCAATTGAAATCCACCAAATATGTCCAAATTTCGTTACTCAAATCCAAAAAAGAAAAATATTCCGCTCTGCTGCACCGATTGCACGAAAAAGCCAAACATCAGCTCATCACACCAAACTGCACCAACACTATCAGTTTCATCACCACAGCCATCGATGCCACTCCTCCACAGCAATTGAAATCCACAAAATCAGTCCACATTTCGCTACTCAAATCCAAACAAGCCAAAATATTCTGCATTGCTGCACCGATTAAACAAAAAAGCCAAACTTAATAAGCTACACACACCAGTCTACATCCACACTATCAGTTTCATCACCACAGCTACCGATGCCACTCCTCCACAGAACTTGAAATCCATACTGTCAGTCCACATTTCTTTACTCAAATCTAGAAAAGCCAAACTTAAGCTCATCACACCAGTCAACATCCATAATATCAGTTAGTTTACCACAGCTATCGATGCCACTCCTCCACAGCAATTGAAATAGACAAAATCAGTCCACATTTCGTTACGCAAATCCAAAAAAGCCAAACTGAAGCTCATCACACAAGTCTACATCCATACTATCAGTTCCTTTACCACAGCTATCGATGCCAATCCTCCACAGCAGTCAAGATTTCGTTACTTAAATCTAGAAAAGCCAAACTTAAGCTCATCACGCCAGTCTACACCTATAATATCAGTTCCTTTACCACAGCTATCGATGCCACTCCTCCACAGTAATTCAAATCCATAAGATCAGTCAACATTTCGTTACTCAAATCCAAAAAAGCCAAAATATTCTGCGCTGCTGCAACGATCACACGAAAGGGCCGAACATTAGCTCATCACACAAGTCTACGTCCACACTATTACTTTCATCACCACAGCCATCGATAGCACTCCTCCACAGCAATTGAAATCCACAAAATCAGTCCACATTTCGTTACTCAAATCCAAAAAGCCAAAGTTTAGTTCAACACACCAGTCTACATCCACACTATCAGTTTCATTACCACAGCTACCGATGCCACTCCTCCACAGCAATTGAAATCCAGAAAAAACCGTCCACATTTCGTTGCTCAAATCCAAAAAAGCCAAACTTTAGCTCATCACACCAGTCTACGTACGCACTTTGATCCACAATATCAGTTTCATCACCATGACGATGCCACTCCTCCACAACAATTCAAATCCACACCATCAGTCAAAATTTCGTTGCTCAAATCCAAAAAAGCCAAACTTTAGCTCATGACACCAGTCTACATCCACACTATCAGTTTCATTACCACAGCTACCGATGCCACTCCTCCACAGCAATTGAAATCCACAAAATCAGTCCAAATTTCGTTACGCAAATCCAAAATAGAAAAATATTCCGCTCTGCTGCACCGATTACACGAAAAATACAAACATCAGCTCATCACACCAAACTGCACCAACACTATCAGTTTCATCACCACAGCCATCGATGCCACTCCTCCACAGCAATTCAAATCCACCATATCAGTCCACATTTCATTATTTAAATCTAGAAAAGCCAAACTTAATCTCATCACACCAGTCTACATCCACACTGACATTTTTATCGCCACAGCCATCGATGCCACTCCTCCACAGCAATTGAAATCCACCAAATCAGTCCAAATTTCGTTACTCAAATCCAAAAAACACAAAATATTCCGTGCTGCTGCACCGATTACACAAAAAAGTCAAGCATCAGCTCATCACACCAGTCTACAGCCACACTATCAGTTTCATCACCACCGCCATCGATGCCACTCCTCCACAGCAATTGAAATCCACACTGTCAGTCCACATTTCTTTACTCAAATCCAGAAAAGCCAAACACCAGCTCATCATACCAGTCTACTTCCACACTATTAGTTTCATCACCATAGCTATCGATGCCACTCCTCCACAGCAATTCAAATCCAAAAAATCAGTCCACATTTCGTTACTCAAGTCCAAAAAAGCCAAAATATTCTGCGCTGCTGCACCGATCGCACGAAAAAGCCGAACATCAGCTCAACACACCAGTCTACATCCACACTATCAGTTTCATTACCACAACTACCGATGCCACTCCTCCACAGCAATTGAAATGCACAAAATCAGTCCAAATTTCTTTAGGCAAATCCAAAAAAGCAAAATATTCCGATCTGCTGCACCGATTACACGAAAAAGTCAAACATGAGCTCATCACACCAGTCTACAGCCACACTATCAGTTTCATCACCACAGCCATCGATGCCACTCCTCCACAGCAATTCAAATCCACACTGTCAGTCCACATTTCGTTACTCAAATCTAGAAAAGCCAAACTTAAGCTCATCACACCAGTCAACATCCATAATATCAGTTAGTTTACCACAGCTATCGATGCCACTCCTCCACAGCAATTCAAATCCACAAAATCAGTCCACATTTCGTTACTCAAGTCCAAAAAAGCCAAAATATTCTGCGCTGCTGCACCTATCACACGAAAAAGCCAAATTTAAGCTCATTACACAAGTCTACATCCACACTATCAGTTTCATCACCACAGCCATCAATGCCACTCCTCCACAGCAATTGAAATCCACCATATCAGTCCACATTTCGTTACTCAAATCTAGAAAAGCCAAACTTAAGCTCATCACACCAGTCTACATCCACACTGTCATTTTTATCGCCACAGCCATCGATGCCACTCCTCCACAGCAATTGAAATCCACCAAATCAGTCCACATTTCGTTACTCAAATCCAAAAAAAACAAAATATTCCGTGCTGCTGCACCGATTACACGAAAAAGTCAACATCAGCTCATCACACCAGTCTACAGCCACACTATCAGTTTCATCACCACAGCCATCGATGCCACTCCTCCACAGCAATTCAAATCCACAAAATCAGTCCACATTTCGTTACTCAAATCTAGAAAAGCCAAACTTATTAAGCTCATCACACCAGTCTACATCCACACTATCAGTTTCATTACCACAGCTACCGATGCCACTCCTCCACAGCAATTGAAATGCACAAAATCAGTCTACATTTCGTTACGCAAATCAAAAAAAGCCAAACTTAGGCTCATCACACCAATCTACATCCACACTATCATTTTCATCACAACAGCCATCGATGCCACTCCCCCACAGCTATTCAAATCCACAAAATCAGTCCACATTTCGTTACTCAAATCTAGAAAAGCCAAACTTATTAAGCTCATCACACCAGTCTACATCCATACTATCAGTTCCTTTACCACAGCTATCGATGCCAATCCTCCACAGCAGTCAAGATTTCGTTACTTAAATCTAGAAAAGCCAAACTTAAGCTCATCACGCCAGTCTACACCTATAATATCAGTTTCATCACAACAGCCATCGATGCCACTCCTCCACAGCAATTCAAATCCACAAAATCAGTCCACATTTCGTTACTCAAATCCAAAAAAGCCAAAATATTCTGCGCTGCTGCAACGATCACACGAAAGGGCCGAACATTAGCTCATCACACAAGTCTACGTCCACACTATTACTTTCATCACCACAGCCATCGATAGCACTCCTCCACAGCAATTGAAATCCACAAAATCAGTCCACATTTCGTTACTCAAATCCAAAAAGCCAAAGTTTAGTTCATCACACCAGTCTACATCCACACTATCAGTTTCATTACCACAGCTACCGATGCCACTCCTCCACAGCAATTGAAATCCAGAAAAAACCGTCCACATTTCGTTGCTCAAATCCAAAAAAGCCAAACTTTAGCTCATCACACCTGTCTACGTCCGCACTTTGATCCACAATATCAGTTTCATCACCATGACGATGCCACTCCTCCACACCAATTTAAATCCACCAAATCAGTCCACATTTCGTTACTCAAATCTAGAAAAGCCAAACTTATTAAGCTCATCACACCAGTCTACATCCACACTATCATTTTCATCACCACAGCCATCGATGCCACTCCTCCACAGCAATTGAAATCCACAAAATCAGTCCACATTTCGCTACTCAAATCCAAACAAGCCAAAATATTCTGTACTGCTGCACCGATTAAACAAAAAAGCCAAACTTAATAAGCTACACACACCAGTCTACATGCACACTATCAGTTTCATCACCACAGCCATCGATGCCACTCCTCCACAGCAATTGAAATCTACAAAATCAGTCCACATTTCGTTACTCAAATTCAAAAAACAAAATATTCCGCTCTGCTGCACCGATTGCACGAAAAAGCCAAACATCAGCTCATCACACCAAACTGCACCAACACTATCAGTTTCATCACCACAGCCATCGATGCCACCCCTCCACAGAAATTGAAATTCACCAAATCAGTCCACATTTCGTTACTCAAATCTAAAAAAGCCAAACCTAAGCTCATCACACCAGTCTACATCAACACTGTCATTTTTATCGCCACAGCCATCGATGCCACTCCTCCACAGCAATTCAAATCTACCAAATCAGTCCACATTTCGTTACTCAAGTCCAAAAAAGCCAAAATATTCTGCGCTGCTGCACCGATCATACGAAAAAGCCAAATTTAAGCTCATCACACCAGTCTACATCCACACTATCATTTTCATCACAACAGCCATCGATGCCACTCCTCCACAGCAATTCAAATCCACAAAATCAGCCCACATTTCGTTACTCAAATCCAAAAAAGCCGAAATATTCCGTGCTGCTGAACTGATTACACGAAAAAGCCAAATTTAAGCTCATCACACCTGCCTACATCCACACTATCAGTTTCATCACCACAGCCATCAATGCCACTCCTCCACAGCAATTGAAATTCACCAAATCAGTCCACATTTCGTTACTCAAATCTAAAAAAGCCAAACTTAAGCTCATCACACCAGTCTACTTCCACACTATTAGTTTCATCACCATAGCTATCGATGCCACTCCTCCACAGCAATTCAAATCCAAAAAATCAGTCCACATTTCGTTACTCAAGTCCAAAAAAGCCAAAATATTCTGCGCTGCTGCACCGATCGCACGAAAAAGCCGAACATCAGCTCAACACACCAGTCTACATCCACACTATCAGTTTCATTACCACAACTACCGATGCCACTCCTCCACAGCAATTGAAATGCACAAAATCAGTCCAAATTTCTTTAGGCAAATCCAAAAAAGCAAAATATTCCGATCTGCTGCACCGATTACACGAAAAAGTCAAACATGAGCTCATCACACCAGTCTACAGCCACACTATCAGTTTCATCACCACAGCCATCGATGCCACTCCTCCACAGCAATTCAAATCCACACTGTCAGTCCACATTTCGTTACTCAAATCTAGAAAAGCCAAACTTAAGCTCATCACACCAGTCAACATCCATAATATCAGTTAGTTTACCACAGCTATCGATGCCACTCCTCCACAGCAATTCAAATCCACAAAATCAGTCCACATTTCGTTACTCAAGTCCAAAAAAGCCAAAATATTCTGCGCTGCTGCACCTATCACACGAAAAAGCCAAATTTAAGCTCATTACACAAGTCTACATCCACACTATCAGTTTCATCACCACAGCCATCAATGCCACTCCTCCACAGCAATTGAAATCCATCATATCAGTCCACATTTCGTTACTCAAATCTAGAAAAGCCAAACTTAAGCTCATCACACCAGTCTACATCCACACTGTCATTTTTATCGCCACAGCCATCGATGCCACTCCTCCACAGCAATTGAAATCCACCAAATCAGTCCACATTTCGTTACTCAAATCCAAAAAAAACAAAATATTCCGTGCTGCTGCACCGATTACACGAAAAAGTCAACATCAGCTCATCACACCAGTCTACAGCCACACTATCAGTTTCATCACCACAGCCATCGATGCCACTCCTCCACAGCAATTCAAATCCACAAAATCAGTCCACATTTCGTTACTCAAATCTAGAAAAGCCAAACTTATTAAGCTCATCACACCAGTCTACATCCACACTATCAGTTTCATTACCACAGCTACCGATGCCACTCCTCCACAGCAATTGAAATGCACAAAATCAGTCTACATTTCGTTACGCAAATCAAAAAAAGCCAAACTTAGGCTCATCACACCAATCTACATCCACACTATCATTTTCATCACAACAGCCATCGATGCCACTCCTCCACAGCTATTCAAATCCACAAAATCAGTCCACATTTCGTTACTCAAATCTAGAAAAGCCAAACTTATTAAGCTCATCACACCAGTCTACATCCATACTATCAGTTCCTTTACCACAGCTATCGATGCCAATCCTCCACAGCAGTCAAGATTTCGTTACTTAAATCTAGAAAAGCCAAACTTAAGCTCATCACGCCAGTCTACGCCTATAATATCAGTTTCATCACAACAGCCATCGATGCCACTCCTCCACAGCAATTCAAATCCACAAAATCAGTCCACATTTCGTTACTCAAATCCAAAAAAGCCAAAATATTCTGCGCTGCTGCAACGATCACACGAAAGGGCCGAACATTAGCTCATCACACAAGTCTACGTCCACACTATTACTTTCATCACCACAGCCATCGATAGCACTCCTCCACAGCAATTGAAATCCACAAAATCAGTCCACATTTCGTTACTCAAATCCAAAAAGCCAAAGTTTAGTTCATCACACCAGTCTACATCCACACTATCAGTTTCATTACCACAGCTACCGATGCCACTCCTCCACAGCAATTGAAATCCAGAAAAAACCGTCCACATTTCGTTGCTCAAATCCAAAAAAGCCAAACTTTAGCTCATCACACCTGTCTACGTCCGCACTTTGATCCACAATATCAGTTTCATCACCATGACGATGCCACTCCTCCACACCAATTTAAATCCACCAAATCAGTCCACATTTCGTTACTCAAATCTAGAAAAGCCAAACTTATTAAGCTCATCACACCAGTCTACATCCACACTATCATTTTCATCGCCACAGCCATCGATGCCACTCCTCCACAGCAATTGAAATCCACAAAATCAGTCCACATTTCGCTACTCAAATCCAAACAAGCCAAAATATTCTGTGCTGCTGCACCGATTAAACAAAAAAGCCAAACTTAATAAGCTACACACACCAGTCTACATGCACACTATCAGTTTCATCACCACAGCCATCGATGCCACTCCTCCACAGCAATTGAAATCTACAAAATCAGTCCACATTTCGTTACTCAAATTCAAAAAACAAAATATTCCGCTCTGCTGCACCGATTGCACGAAAAAGCCAAACATCAGCTCATCACACCAAACTGCACCAACACTATCAGTTTCATCACCACAGCCATCGATGCCACCCCTCCACAGAAATTGAAATTCACCAAATCAGTCCACATTTCGTTACTCAAATCTAAAAAAGCCAAACCTAAGCTCATCACACCAGTCTACATCAACACTGTCATTTTTATCGCCACATCCATCGATGCCACTCCTCCACAGCAATTCAAATCTACCAAATCAGTCCACATTTCGTTACTCAAATACCAAAAAAGCCAAAATATTCTGCGCTGCTGCACCGATCATACGAAAAAGCCAAATTTAAGCTCATCACACCAGTCTACATCCACACTGTCATTTTTATCGCCACAGCCATCCATGCCACTCCTCCAAAGCAATTGAAATCCACAAAATCAGTCCACATTTCGTTACTCAAATCCAAAAAAAAACAAAATATTCCGTGCTGCTGCACCGATTACACGAAAAAGTCAAACATCAGCTCATCACATCAGTCTACATCCACACTATCAGTTTCATCACCACAGCCATCGATGCCACTCCTCCACAGAAATTGAAATTCACCAAATCAGTCCACATTTCGTTACTCAAATCTAAAAAAGCCAAACTTAAGCTCATCACACCAGTCTACATCCACACTGTCATTTTTATCGCCACAGCCATCGATGCCACTCCTCCAAAGCAATTCAAATCCACAAAATCAGTCCACATTTCGTTACTCAAATCCAAAAAAGCCAAACATCAGCTCATCATACCAGTCTACTTCCACACTATCAGTTTCATTACCACAGCTACCGATGCCACTCCTCCACAGCAATTCAAATCCACAAAATCAGTCCACATTTCGTTACTCAAATCCAAAAAAGCCGAAATATTCTGCGCTGCTGAACTGATTACACGAAAAAGCCAAACATCAGCTCATCAGACCAGTCTACATCCACACTATCAGTTTCATCACCACAGCCATCGATGCCACTCCTCCACAGATATTGAAATTCACCAAATCAGTCCACCTTTCGTTACTCAAATCCAAAAAAGCCAAACTTATTAAGCTCATCACACCAGTCTAGTTCCACACTATCAGTTTTATTATCACAGCTACCGATGCAACTCCTCCACAGCAATTCAAATCCACAAAATCAGTCCACATTTCGTTACTCAAATCCAAAAAGCCGAAATATTCTGCGCTGCTGCACTGATTACACGAAAAAGCCAAACATCAGCTCATCACACCTGCCTACATCCACACTATCAGTTTCATCACCACAGCCATCAATGCCACTCCTCCACAGCAATTGAAATTCACCAAATCAGTCCACATTCCGTTACTTAAATCTAAAAAAGCCAAACTTAAGCTCATCACACCAGTCTACATCCACACTGTCATTTTTAGCGCCACAGCCATCCATGCCACTCCTCCACACCAATTGAAATCCACCAAATCAGTCCACATTTCGTTACTCAAATCCAAAAAAAACAAAATATTCCGTGATGCTGCACCGATTACACGAAAAAGTCAAACATCAGCTCATCACACCAGTCTACAGACACACTATCAGTTTCATCACCACAGCCATCGATGCCACTCCTCCACAGCAATTCAAATCGAAAAAATCAGTCCACATTTCGTTGCTCAAATCCAGAAAAGCCAAACTTATTAAGCTCATCACACCAGTCTACATCCACACTATCAGTTTCATTACCACAGCTACCGATGCCACTCCTCCACAGCAATTCAAATCCACAAAATCAGTCCACATTTCGTTACTCAAATCCAAAAAAGCCGAAATATTCCGCTCTGCTGCACTGATTACACGAAAAAGCCAAACATCAGCTTATCACACCTGCCTACATCCACACTATCAGTTTCATCACCACAGCCATCAATGCCACTCCTCCACAGAAATTGAAATTCACCAAATCAGTCCACATTTCGTTACTCAAATCTAGAAAAGCCAAACTTAAGCTCATCACACCAGTCAACATCCATAATATCAGTTAGTTTACCACAGCTATCGATGCCACTCCTCCACAGCAATTAAAATCCACAAAATCAGTCCACATTTCGTTACTCAAATCCAAAAAAGCCAAACATCAGCTCATCATACCAGTCTACTTCCACACTATCAGTTTCATTACCACAGCTACCGATGCCACTCCTCCACAGCAATTCAAATCCACAAAATCAGTCCACATTTCGTTACTCAAATCCAAAAAAGCCGAAATATTCTGCGCTGCTGCACTGATTACACGAAAAAGCCAAACATCAGCTCATCACACCTGCCTACATCCACACTATCAGTTTCATCACCACAGCCATCAATGCCACTCCTCCACAGCAATTGAAATTCACCAAATCAGTCCACATTTCGTTACTTAAATCTAAAAAAGCCAAACTTAAGCTCATCACACCAGTCTACATCCACACTGTCATTTTTAGCGCCACAGCCATCGATGCCACTCCTCCACAGCAATTGAAATCCACCAAATCAGTCCACATTTCGTTACTCAAATCCAAAAAAAACAAAATATTCCGTGCTGCTGCACCGATTACACGAAAAAGTCAAACATCAGCTCATCACACCAGTCTACAGACACACTATCAGTTTCATCACCACAGCCATCGATGCCACTCCTCCACAGCAATTGAAATTCACCAAATCAGTCCACATTTCGTTACTTAAATCTAAAAAAGCCAAACTTAAGCTCATCACACCTGCCTACATCCACACTATCAGTTTCATCACCACAGCCATCAATGCCACTCCTCCACAGCAATTGAAATTCACCAAATCAGTCCACATTTCGTTACTTAAATCTAAAAAAGCCGAACTTAAGCTCATCACACCAGTCTACAGACACACTATCAGTTTCATCACCACAGCCATCGATGCCACTCCTCCACAGCAATTCAAATCGAAAAAATCAGTCCACATTTCGTTGCTCAAATCCAGAAAAGCCAAACTTATTAAGCTCATCACACCAGTCTACATCCACACTATCAGTTTCATTACCACAGCTACCGATGCCACTCCTCCACAGCAATTAAAATCCACAAAATCAGTCCACATTTCGTTACTCAAATCCAAAAAAGCCAAACATCAGCTCATCATGCCAGTCTACTTCCACACTATCAGTTTCATTACCACAGCTACCGATGCCACTCCTCCACAGCAATTGAAATCCACAAAATCAGTCCACATTTCGTTACTCAAATCTAAAAAAGCCAAACTTATTAAGCTCATCACACCAGTCTAGTTCCACACTATCAGTTTCATTATCACAGCTACCGATGCCACTCCTCCACAGCAATTCAAATCCACAAAATCAGTCCACATTTCGTTACTCAAATCCAAAAAAGCCGAAATATTCTGCGCTGCTGCACTGATTACACGAAAAAGCCAAACATCAGCTCATCACACCTGCCTACATCCACACTATCAGTTTCATCACCACAGCCATCAATGCCACTCCTCCACAGCAATTGAAATTCACCAAATCAGTCCACATTTCATTACTTAAATCTAAAAAAGCCAAACTTAAGCTCATCACACCAGTCTACATCCACACTGTCATTTTTAGCGCCACAGCCATCGATGCCACTCCTCCACACCAATTGAAATCCACCAAATCAGTCCACATTTCGTTACTCAAATCCAAAAAAAACAAAATATTCCGTGCTGCTGCACCGATTACACGAAAAAGTCAAACATCAGCTCATCACACCAGTCTACAGACACACTATCAGTTTCATCACCACAGCCATCGATGCCACTCCTCCACAGCAATTCAAATCGAAAAAATCAGTCCACATTTCGTTGCTCAAATCCAGAAAAGCCAAACTTATTAAGCTCATCACACCAGTCTACATCCACACTATCAGTTTCATTACCACAGCTACCGATGCCACTCCTCCACAGCAATTCAAATCCACAAAATCAGTCCACATTTCGTTACTCAAATCCAAAAAAGCCGAAATATTCCGCTCTGCCGCACTGATTACACGAAACAGCCAAACATCAGCTTATCACACCTGCCTACATCCACACTATCAGTTTCATCACCACAGCCATCAATGCAACTCCTCCACAGCAATTGAAATCCACACTGTCGGTCCACATTTCGTTACTCAAATCTACGAAAGCCAAACTTAAGCTCATCACACCAGTCAACATCCATAATATCAGTTAGTTTACCACAGCTATCGATGCCACTCCTCCACAGCAATTCAAATCCACAAAATCAGTCCACATTTCGTTACTCAAATCCAAAAAAGCCGAAATATTCCGCTCTGCCGCACTGATTACACGAAACAGCCAAACATCAGCTTATCACACCTGCCTACATCCACACTATCAGTTTCATCACCACAGCCATCAATGCCACTCCTCCACAGCAATTGAAATTCACCAAATCAGTCCACATTTCATTACTTAAATCTAAAAAAGCCAAACTTAAGCTCATCACACCAGTCTACATCCACACTGTCATTTTTAGCGCCACAGCCATCGATGCCACTCCTCCACACCAATTGAAATCCACCAAATCAGTCCACATTTCGTTACTCAAATCCAAAAAAAACAAAATATTCCGTGCTGCTGCACCGATTACACGAAAAAGTCAAACATCAGCTCATCACACCAGTCTACAGACACACTATCAGTTTCATCACCACAGCCATCGATGCCACTCCTCCACAGCAATTCAAATCGAAAAAATCAGTCCACATTTCGTTGCTCAAATCCAGAAAAGCCAAACTTATTAAGCTCATCACACCAGTCTACATCCACACTATCAGTTTCATTACCACAGCTACCGATGCCACTCCTCCACAGCAATTCAAATCCACAAAATCAGTCCACATTTCGTTACTCAAATCCAAAAAAGCCGAAATATTCCGCTCTGCCGCACTGATTACACGAAACAGCCAAACATCAGCTTATCACACCTGCCTACATCCACACTATCAGTTTCATCACCACAGCCATCAATGCAACTCCTCCACAGCAATTGAAATCCACACTGTCGGTCCACATTTCGTTACTCAAATCTACGAAAGCCAAACTTAAGCTCATCACACCAGTCAACATCCATAATATCAGTTAGTTTACCACAGCTATCGATGCCACTCCTCCACAGCAATTCAAATCCACAAAATCAGTCCACATTTCGTTACTCAAGTCCAAAAAAGCCAAAATATTCTGCGCTGCTGCACCGATCACACGAAAAAGCCAAATTTAAGCTCATCACACCAGTCTACATCCACACTATCATTTTCATCACCAGAGCTATCGATGCCACTCCTCCACAGCAATTCAAATCCACAAAATCAGTCCACATTTCGTTACTCAGGTCAAAAAGGGCCAAAATATTCTGCAATGCTGCCCCGATTAAACAAAAAAGCCAAACTTAATAAGCTCATCACACCAGTCTACATCCACACTATCAGTTTCATCATCACAGCCATCGATGCCACTACTCCACAGCAATTGAAATCCACCAAATCAGTCCACATTTCGTTACTCAAATCTAGAAAAGCCAAACTTATTAAGCTCATCACACCAGTCTACATCCACATTATCAGTTTCATTACCACAGCTACCGATGCCACTCCTCCACAGCAATTCAAATCCACACTGTCAGTCCACATTTCGTTACTCAAATCCAAAAAAGCCGAAATATTCTGCGCTGCTGCACTGATTACACGAAAAAGCCAAACATCAGCTTATCACACCTGCCTACATCCACACTATCAGTTTCATCACCACAGCCATCAATGCCACTCCTCCACAGCAATTGAAATTCACCAAATCAGTCCACATTTCGTTACTCAAATCTAAAAAAGCCACTCTTAAGCTCATCACACCAGTCTACATCCACACTGTCATTTTTATCGCCACAGCCATCGATGCCACTCCTCCACAGCAATTGAAATCCAGCAAATCAGTCCACATTTCGTTACTCAAATAAAAAAAAAAACAAATATTCCGTGCTGCTGCACCGATTACACGAAAAAGTCAAACATCAGCTCATCACACCAGTCTACAGCCACACTATCAGTTTCATCACCACAGCCATCGATGCCACTCCTCCACAGCAATTCAAATCCACACTGTCAGTCCACATTTCGTTACTCAAATCCAAAAAAGCCGAAATATTCTGCGCTGCTGCACTGATTACACGAAAAAGCCAAACATCAGCTTATCACACCTGCCTACATCCACACTATCAGTTTCATCACCACAGCCATCAATGCCACTCCTCCACAGCAATTGAAATTCACCAAATCAGTCCACGTTTCGTTACTCAAATCTAAAAAAGGCCAAACTTAAGCTTATCACACCAGTCTACATCCACACTGTCATTTTTATCACCACAGCTACCGATGCCACTCCTTTACAGCAATTGAAATCCACCAAATCAGTCCACATTTCGTTACTCAAATCCAAAAAAAACAAAATATTCTGTGCTGCTGCACCGATTACACGAACAAGTCAAACATCAGCTCATTACACCAGTCTACAGCCACACTATCAGTTTCATCACCACAGCCATCGATGCCACTCCTCCACAGCAATTCAAATCCACAAAATCAGTCCACATTTCGTTGCTCAAATCCAGAAAAGCCAAACTTATTAAGCTCATCACACCAGTCTACATCCACACTATCAGTTTCATTACCACAGCTACCGATGCCACTCCTCCACAGCAATTCAAATCCACAAAATCAGTCCACATTTCGTTACTCAAGTCCAAAAAAGACAAAATATTCTGCGCTGCTGCACCGATCACACGAAAAAGCCAAACATCAGCTCATCACACCAAACTGCACCAACACTATCAGTTTCAACACCACAGCCGTCGATACCACTCCTCCATGGCAATTGAAATCCACACTGTCGGTCCACATTTCGTTACTCAAATCTTCAAAAGCCAAACTTAAGCTCATCACACCAGTCAACATCCACACTGTCATTTTTATCGCCACAGCCATCGATGCCACTCCTCCAGAGCAATTCAAATCCACAAAATCAGTCCACATTTCGTTACTAAAGTCCAAAAAAGCCAAAATATTCTGTGCTGCTGCACCGATCACACGAAAAAGCCAAATTTAAGCTCATCACACCAGTCTACATCCACACTGAAAGTTTCATTACCACAGCTACCGATGCCACTCCTCCACAGCAATTCAAATCCACAAAATCAGTCCACATTTCGTTACTCAAATCCAAAAAAGCCGAAATATTCTGCGCTGCTGCACCGATCACACGAAAAAGCCAAATTTAAGCTCATCACACCAGTCTACATCCACACTGTCATTTTCATCACCACAGCTATCGATGCCACTCCTCCACAGCAATTCAAATCCACAAAATCAGTCCACATTTCGTTACTAAAGTCCAAAAAAGCCAAAATATTCTGCGCTGCTGCACCGATCACACGAAAAAGCCAAATTTAAGCTCATCACACCAGTCTACATCCACACTATCATTTTCATTACCACAGCTATCGATGCCACTCCTGCACAGCAATTCAAATCCACAAAATCAGCCCACATTTCGTTACTCAGGTCCAAAAAAGCCAAAATATTCTGCGCTGCTGCACCGATCACACGAAAAAGCCAAACACCAGCTCATCATACCAGTCTACATCCACACTATCAGTTTCATCATCACAGCCATCGATGCCACTCCTCCACAGCAATTGAAATTCACCAAATCAGTCCACATTTCGTTACTTAAATCTAAAAAAGCCAAACTTAAGCTCATCACACCTGCCTACATCCACACTATCAGTTTCATCACCACAGCCATCAATGCCACTCCTCCACAGCAATTGAAATTCACCAAATCAGTCCACATTTCGTTACTTAAATCTAAAAAAGCCAAACTTAAGCTCATCACACCAGTCTACAGACACACTATCAGTTTCATCACCACAGCCATCGATGCCACTCCTCCACAGCAATTCAAATCCAGAAAAAACCGTCCACATTTCGTTGCTCAAATCCAGAAAAGCCAAACTTATTAAGCTCATCACACCAGTCTACATCCACACTATCAGTTTCATTACCACAGCTACCGATGCCACTCCTCCACAGCAATTCAAATCCACAAAATCAGTCCACATTTCGTTACTCAAATCCAAAAAAGCCGAAATATTCCGCTCTGCTGCACTGATTACACGAAAAAGCCAAACATCAGCTTATCACACCTGCCTACATCCACACTATCAGTTTCATCACCACAGCCATCAATGCCACTCCTCCACAGAAATTGAAATTCACCAAATCAGTCCACATTTCGTTACTCAAATCTAGAAAAGCCAAACTTAAGCTCATCACACCAGTCAACATCCATAATATCAGTTAGTTTACCACAGCTATCGATGCCACTCCTCCAGAGCAATTCAAATCCACAAAATCAGTCCACATTTCGTTACTCAAATCCAAAAAAGCAAAATATTCCGCTCTGCTGCACCAATTGCACGAAAAAGCCAAACATCAGCTCATCACACCAAACTTCAACAACACTATCAGTTTCATCACCACAGCCATCGATGCCACTCCTCCACAGAAATTGAAATTCACCAAATCAGTCCACATTTCGTTACTCAAATCTAAAGAAGCCAAACTTAAGCTCATCACACCAGTCTCCATCCACACTGTCATTTTTATCGCCACAGCCATCGATGCCACTCCTCCACAGCAATTCAAATCCACAAAATCAGTCCACATTTCGTTACTCAGGTCCAAAAAAGCCAAAATATTCTGCGCTGCTGCACCGATCACACGAAAAAGCCAAATTTAAGCTCATCACACCAGTCTACATCCACACTATCAGTTTCATCACCACAGCCATCGATGCCACTCCTCCACAGCAATTCAAATCCACAAAATCAGTCCACATTTCGTTACTCAAATCCAAAAAAGCCAAAATATTCTGTGCTGCTGCACCGATCACACGAAAAAGCCAAATTTAAGCTCATCACACCAGTCTACATCCACACTGTCATTTTCATCACCACAGCTATCGATGCCACTCCTCCACAGCAATTCAAATCCACAAAATCAGTCCACATTTCGTTACTCAAATCCAAAAAAAACAAAATATTCTGCGCTACTGCACCGATTACCCAAAAAAGCCAAACTTAAGCTCATCACACCAGTCTACATCCACACTATCATTTTCATCACCACAGCTATCGATGCCACTCCTCCACAGCAATTCAAATCCACAAAATCAGTCCACATTTCGTTACTCAAATCCAAAAAAGCCAAAATATTCTGCGCTGCTGCACCGATCACACGAAAAAGCCAAACACCAGCTCATCATACCAGTCTACATCCACACTATCAGTTTCATCATCACAGCCATCGATGCCACTCCTCCACAGCAATTGAAATTCACCAAATCAGTCCACATTTCGTTACTTAAATATAAAAAAGCCAAACTTAAGCTCACAACACCAGTCTCCATCCACACTATCAGTTTCACTACCATAGCTATCGATGCCACTCCTCCACAGCAATTCAAACGCACAAAATCAGTCCACATTTTGTTACTCAAATCCAAAAAGCCAAACTTAAGCTCATCACACCAGTCTACAGACACACTATCAGTTTCATCACCACAGCCATCGATGCCACTCCTCCACAGCAATTCAAATCCAGAAAAAACCGTCCACATTTCGTTGCTCAAATCCAGAAAAGCCAAACTTATTAAGCTCATCACACCAGTCTACATCCACACTATCAGTTTCATTACCACAGCTACCGATGCCACTCCTCCACAGCAATTCAAATCCACAAAATCAGTCCACATTTCGTTACTCAAATCCAAAAAAGCCGAAATATTCCGCTCTGCTGCACTGATTACACGAAAAAGCCAAACATCAGCTTATCACACCTGCCTACATCCACACTATCATTTTCATCGCCACAGCCATCGATGCCACTCCTCCGCAGCAATTGAAATCCACAAAATCAGTCCACATTTCGTTACTCAAATCTAGAAAAGCGAAACTTAAGCTCATCACACCAGTCTACATCCATAATATCAGTTAGTTTACCACAGCTACCGATGCCACTCCTCCACAGCAATTCAAACGCACAAAATCAGTCCACATTTTGTTACTCAAATCCAAAAAAGCAAAATATTCCGCTCTGCTGCACCAATTGCACGAAAAAGCCAAACATCAGCTCATCACACCAAACTTCAACAACACTATCAGTTTCATCACCACAGCCATCGATGCCACTCCTCCACAGAAATTGAAATACACCAAATCAGTCCACATTTCGTTACTCAAATCTAAAGAAGCCAAAATTAAGATCATAACACCAGTCTCCATCCACACTCTCATTTTTATCGCCACAGCCATCGATGCCACTCCTCCACAGCAATTCAAATCCACAAAATCAGTCCACATTTCGTTACTCAGGTCCAAAAAAGCCAAAATATTCTGCGCTGCTGCACCGATCACACGAAAAAGCCAAATTTAAGCTCATCACACCAGTCTACATCCACACTATCATTTCCATCACAACAGCCATCGATGCCACTCCTCCACAGCAATTAAAATCCACAAAATCAGTCCACATTTCGTTACTCAAATCCAAAAAAGCCAAACATCAGCTCATCATGCCAGTCTACTTCCACACTATCAGTTTCATTACCACAGCTACCGATGCCACTCCTCCACAGCAATTGTAATCCACAAAATCAGTCCACATTTCGTTACTCAAATCTAGAAAAGCCAAACTTATTAAGCTCATCACACCAGTCTAGTTCCACACTATCAGTTTCATTATCACAGCTACCGATGCCACTCCTCCACAGCAATTCAAATCCACAAAATCAGTCCACATTTCGTTACTCAAATCCAAAAAAGCCGAAATATTCTGCGCTGCTGCACTGATTACACGAAAAAGCCAAACATCAGCTCATCACACCTGCCTACATCCACACTATCAGTTTCATCACCACAGCCATCAATGCCACTCCTCCACAGCAATTGAAATTCACCAAATCAGTCCACATTTCATTACTTAAATCTAAAAAAGCCAAACTTAAGCTCATCACACCAGTCTACATCCACACTGTCATTTTTAGCGCCACAGCCATCGATGCCACTCCTCCACACCAATTGAAATCCACCAAATCAGTCCACATTTCGTTACTCAAATCCAAAAAAACAAAATATTCCGTGCTGCTGCACCGATTACACGAAAAAGTCAAACATCAGCTCATCACACCAGTCTACAGGCACACTATCAGTTTCATCACCACAGCCATCGATGCCACTCCTCCACAGCAATTCAAATCGAAAAAATCAGTCCACATTTCGTTGCTCAAATCCAGAAAAGCCAAACTTATTAAGCTCATCACACCAGTCTACATCCACACTATCAGTTTCATTACCACAGCTACCGATGCCACTCCTCCACAGCAATTCAAATCCACAAAATCAGTCCACATTTCGTTACTCAAATCCAAAAAAGCCGAAATATTCCGCTCTGCCGCACTGATTACACGAAACAGCCAAACATCAGCTTATCACACCTGCCTACATCCACACTATCAGTTTCATCACCACAGCCATCAATGCAACTCCTCCACAGCAATTGAAATCCACACTGTCGGTCCACATTTCGTTACTCAAATCTACGAAAGCCAAACTTAAGCTCATCACACCAGTCAACATCCATAATATCAGTTAGTTTACCACAGCCATCGATGCCACTCCTCCACAGCAATTAAAATCCACAAAATCAGTCCACATTTCGTTACTCAAATCCAAAAAAGCCAAACATCAGCTCATCATGCCAGTCTACTTCCACACTATCAGTTTCATTACCACAGCTACCGATGACACTCCTCCACAGCAATTGAAATCCACAAAATCAGTCCACATTTCGTTACTCAAATCTAAAAAGCCAAACTTATTAAGCTCATCACACCAGTCTACATCCACACTATCAGTTTCATTATCACAGCTATCGATGCCACTCCTCCACAGCAATTCAAATCCACAAAATCAGTCCACATTTCGTTACTCAAGTCCAAAAAAGCCAAAATATTCAGCGCTGCTGCACCGATCACACGAAAAAGCCACATTTAAGCTCATCACACCAGTCTACATCCACACTATCATTTTCATCACCAGAGCTATCGATGCCACTCCTCCACAGCAATTCAAATCCACAAAATCAGTCCACATTTCGTTACTCAGGTCAAAAAGGGCCAAAATATTCTGCAATGCTGCCCCGATTAAACAAAAAAGCCAAACTTAATAAGCTCATCACACCAGTCTACATCCACACTATCAGTTTCATCATCACAGCCATCGATGCCACTCCTCCACAGCAATTGAAATCCACAAAATCAGTCCACATTTCGTTGCTCAAATCCAGAAAAGCCAAACTTATTAAGCTCATCACACCAGTCTACATCCACACTATCAGTTTCATTACCACAGCTACCGATGCCACTCCTCCACAGCAATTGAAGTCCACAAAATCAGTCCACATTTCGTTACTCAAATCCAAAAAAGCCGAAATATTCTGCGCTGCTGCACTGATTACACGAAAAAGCCAAACATCAGCTTATCACACCTGCCTACATCCACACTATCAGTTTCATCACCACAGCCATCAATGCCACTCCTCCACAGCAATTGAAATTCACCAAATCAGTCCACATTTCGTTACTCAAATCTAAAAAAGCCACTCTTAAGCTCATCACACCAGTCTACATCCACACTGTCATTTTTATCGCCACAGCCATCGATGCCACTCCTCCACAGCAATTGAAATCCAGCAAATCAGTCCACATTTCGTTACTCAAATCAAAAAAAAACAAATATTCCGTGCTGCTGCACCGATTACACGAAAAAGTCAAACATCAGCTCATAACACCAGTCTACAGCCACACTATCAGTTTCATCACCACAGCCATCGATGCCACTCCTCCACAGCAATTCAAATCCACACTGTCAGTCCACATTTCGTTACTCAAATCCAAAAAAGCCGAAATATTCTGCGCTGCTGCACTGATTACACGAAAAAGCCAAACATCAGCTTATCACACCTGCCTACATCCACACTATCAGTTTCATCACCACAGCCATCAATGCCACTCCTCCACAGCAATTGAAATTCACCAAATCAGTCCACGTTTCGTTACTCAAATCTAAAAAGGCCAAACTTAAGCTTATCACACCAGTCTACATCCACACTGTCATTTTTATCACCACAGCTACCGATGCCACTCCTTTACAGCAATTGAAATCCACCAAATCAGTCCACATTTCGTTACTCAAATCCAAAAAAAACAAAATATTCTGTGCTGCCGCACCGATTACACGAACAAGTCAAACATCAGCTCATTACACCAGTCTACAGCCACACTATCAGTTTCATCACCACAGCCATCGATGCCACTCCTCCACAGCAATTCAAATCCACAAAATCAGTCCACATTTCGTTGCTCAAATCCAGAAAAGCCAAACTTATTAAGCTCATCACACCAGTCTACATCCACACTATCAGTTTCATTACCACAGCTACCGATGCCACTCCTCCACAGCAATTCAAATCCACAAAATCAGTCCACATTTCGTTACTCAAGTCCAAAAAAGACAAAATATTCTGCGCTGCTGCACCGATCACACGAAAAAGCCAAACATCAGCTCATCACACCAAACTGCACCAACACTATCAGTTTCAACACCACAGCCGTCGATGCCACTCCTCCATGGCAATTGAAATCCACACTGTCGGTCCACATTTCGTTACTCAAATCTTGAAAAGCCAAACTTAAGCTCATCACACCAGTCTACATCCACACTGTCATTTTTATCGCCACAGCCATCGATGCCACTCCTCCAGAGCAATTCAAATCCACAAAATCAGTCCACATTTCGTTACTAAAGTCCAAAAAAGCCAAAATATTCTGTGCTGCTGCACCGATCACACGAAAAAGCCAAATTTAAGCTCATCACACCAGTCTACATCCACACTGTCATTTTCATCACCACAGCTATCGATGCCACTCCTCCACAGCAATTCAAATCCACAAAATCAGTCCACATTTCGCTACTAAAGTCCAAAAAAGCCAAAATATTCTGCGCTGCTGCACCGATCACACGAAAAAGCCAAATTTAAGCTCATCACACCAGTCTACATCCACACTATCATTTTCATCACCACAGCTATCGATGCCACTCCTCCACAGCAATTCAAATCCACAAAATCAGTCCACATTTCGTTACTAAAGTCCAAAAAAGCCAAAATATTCTGCGCTGCTGCACCGATCACACGAAAAAGCCAAATTTAAGCTCATCACACCAGTCTACATCCACACTATCATTTTCATTACCACAGCTATCGATGCCACTCCTCCACAGCAATTCAAATCCACAAAATCAGCCCACATTTCGTTACTCAGGTCCAAAAAAGCCAAAATATTCTGCGCTGCTGCACCGATCACACGAAAAAGCCAAACACCAGCTCATCATACTAGTCTACATCCACACTATCAGTTTCATCATCACAGCCATCGATGCCACTCCTCCACAGCAATTCAAATCGAAAAAATCAGTCCACATTTCGTTGCTCAAATCCAGAAAAGCCAAAGTTTTTAAGCTCATCACACCAGTCTACATCCACACTATCAGTTTCATTACCACAGCTACCGATGCCACTCCTCCACAGCAATTCAAATCCACAAAATCAGTCCACATTTCGTTACTCAAATCCTAAAAAGCCAAAATATTCTGCGCTGCTGCAACGATCACACGAAAGAGCCGAACATTAGCTCATCACACAAGTCTACGTCCACACTATCAGTTTCATCACCACAGCAATCAATGCCACTCCTCCACAGCAATTGAAATTCACCAAATATGTCCACATTTCGTTACTCAAATCTAAAAAAGCCAAACTTAAGCTCATCACACCAGTCTACATCCACACTGTCATTTTTATCGCCACAGCCATCGATGCCACTCCTCCACAGCAATTCAAATCCACACAATCAGTCCACATTTCGTTACTCAAATCCAAAAAAGCCGAAATATTCTGCGCTGCTGCACTGATTACACGAAAAAGCCAAACATCAGCTCATCACACCTGCCTACATCCACACTATCAGTTTCATCACCACAGCCATCAATGCCACTCCTCCACAGCAATTGAAATCCACACTGTTTGTCCACATTTCGTTACTCAAATCTTGAAAAGCCAAACTTAAGCTCATCACACCAGTCTACATCCACACTGTCATTTTTATCGCCACAGCCATCGATGCCACTCCTCCAGAGCAATTCAAATCCACAAAATCAGTCCACATTTCGTTACTAAAGTCCAAAAAAGCCAAAATATTCAGCGCTGCTGCACCGATCACACGAAAAAGCCAAACATCAGCTCATCACACCAAACTGCACCAACACTATCAGTTTCAACACCACAGCCGTCGATGCCACTCCTCCATACCAATTGAAATCCACACTGTCGGTCCACATTTCGTTACTCAAATCTAGAAAAGCCAAACTTAAGCTCATCAAACCAGTCTACATCCACACTGTCATTTTTATCGCCACAGCCATCGATGCCACTCCTCCACAGCAATTGAAATCCACCAAATCAGTCCACATTTCGTTACTCAAATCTAGAAAAGCCAAACTTATTAAGCTCATCACACCAGTCTACATCCACTCTATCATTTTCATCGCCGCAGCCATCGATGCCACTCCTCCACAGCAATTGAAATCCACACTGTCAGTCCACATTTCTTTACTCAAATCCAGAAATGCCAACCATCAGCTCATCATACCAGTCTACTTCCACACTATTAGTTTCATCACCATAGCTATCGATGCCACTCCTCCACAGCAATTCAAATCCACAAAATCAGTCCACATTTCGTTACTGAAGTCCAAAAAAGCCAAAATATTCTGCGCTGCTGCACCGATCACACGAAAAAGCCGAAAATCTGCTCAACACATCAGTCTACATCCACACTATCATTTTCATCACAACAGCCATCGATGGCACTCCTCCACAGCAATTCAAATCCACAAAATCAGTCCACATTTCGTTGCTCAAACCAAAAAAGCCAAACATCAGCTCATCATACCAGACTACTTCCACACTATTAGTTTCATCACCATAGCTATCGATGCCACTCCTCCACAGCAATTCAAATCCACAAAATCAGTCCACATTTCGTTACTCAAAT
This sequence comes from Prostheceraeus crozeri, assembly GCA_907163375.1. Classification (NCBI taxonomy): domain Eukaryota; kingdom Metazoa; phylum Platyhelminthes; order Polycladida; family Euryleptidae; genus Prostheceraeus; species Prostheceraeus crozeri. The sequence goes on from CAJQUW010007154.1 coordinate 237,534, forward strand.
CTAGAAAAGCCAAACTTATTAAGCTCATCACACCAGTCTACATCCACACCATCAGTTTCATTACCACAGCTACCGATGCCACTCCTCCACAGCAATTGAAATAGACAAAATCATTCCACATTTCGTTACGCAAATCCAAAAAGCCAAACCGAAGCTCATCACACAAGTCTACATCCATACTATCAGTTCCTTTACCACAGCTATCGATGCCAATCCTCCACAGCAGTCAAGATTTCGTTACTTAAATCTAGAAAAGCCAAACTTAAGCTCATCACACCAGTCTACACCCATAATATCAGTTCCTTTACCACAGCTATCGATGCCACTCCTCCACAGTAATTCAAATCCACAAAATCAGTCCACATTTCGTTACTCAAATCCTAAAAAGCCAAAATATTCTGCGCTGCTGCAACGATCACACGAAAGAGCCGAACATTAGCTCATCACACAAGTCTACGTCCACACTATTATTTTCATCACCACAGCCATCGATGCCACTCCTCCACAGCAATTGAAATCCACACTGTCGGTCCACATTTCGTTACTCAAATCCAGAAATGCCAACCATCAGTTTATCATACCAGTCTACTTCCACACTATTAGTTTCATCACCATAGCTATCGATGCCACTCCTCCACAGCAATTCAAATCCACAAAATCAGTCCACATTTCGTTACTCAAATCCAAAAAAAACAAAATATTCCGTGCTGCTGCATCGATTACACGAAAAAGTCAAACATCAGCTCATCACACCAGTCTACAGCCACACTATCAGTTTCATCACCACAGCCATCGATGCCACTCCTCCACAGCAATTGAAATCCACACTGTCAGTCCACATTTCTTTACTCAAATCCAGAAATGCCAACCATCAGCTCATCACACCAGTCTACATCCACACTGTCATTTTCATCACCACAGCTATCGATGCCACTCCTCCACAGCAATTCAAATCCACAAAATCAGTCCACATTTCGCTACTAAAGTCCAAAAAAGCCAAAATATTCTGCGCTGCTGCACCGATCACACGAAAAAGCCGAAAATCTGCTCATCACACCAGTCTACATCCACACTATCATTTTCATCACAACAGCCATCGATGGCACTCCTCCACAGCAATTCAAATCCAGAAAATCAGTCCACATTTCGTTGCTCAAACCAAAAAAGCCAAAAATCAGCTCATCATACCAGACTACTTCCACACTATTAGTTTCATCACCATAGTTATCGATGCCACTCCTCCACAGCAATTCAAATCCACAAAATCAGTCCACATTTCGTTACTCAAATCTAGAAAAGCCAAACTTATTAAGCTCATCACACCAGTCTACATCCACACCATCAGTTTCATTACCACAGTTACCGATGCCACTCCTCCACAGCAATTGAAATAGACAAAATCAGTCCACATTTCGTTACGCAAATCCAAAAAAGCCAAACTGAAGCTCATCACACAAGTCTACATCCATACTATCAGTTCCTTTACCACAGCTATCGATGCCAATCCTCCACAGCAGTCAAGATTTCGTTACTTAAATCTAGAAAAGCCAAACTTAAGCTCATCACACCAGTCTACACCCATAATATCAGTTCCTTTACCACAGCTATCGATGCCACTCCTCCACAGTAATTCAAATCCACCAAATCAGTCCACATTTCGTTACTCAAATCCAAAAAAGCCAAAATATTCTGCGCTGCCGCACCGATTACACAAAAAAGCCAAACTTAATAAGCTCATCACACCAGTCCACATCCACACTATCAGTTTCATCACCACAGCCATCGATGCCACTCCTCCACAGCAATTCAAATCCACAAAATCAGTTCACATTTCGTTACTCAAATCCAAAAAGCCAAAGTTTAGCTCATCACACAAGTCTACATCCACACTATCAGTTTCATTACCACAGCTACCGATGCCACTCCTCCACAGCAATTGAAATCCAGAAAAAATCGTCCACATTTCGTTGCTCAAATCCAAAAAAGCAAACCTTTAGCTCATCACACCAGTCTACGTACGCACTTTGATCCACAATATCAGTTTCATCACCATGACGATGTCACTCCTCCACAACAATTCAAATCCACAAAATCAGTCAAAATTTCGTTGCTTTAATCCAAAAAGCCAAACTTTAGCTCATGACACCAGTCTACACCCACACTATCAGTTTCATTACCACAGCTAACGATGCCACTCCCCCACACCAATTGAAATCCACCAAATCATTCCACATTTCGTTACTCAAATCTAGAAAAGCCAAACTTTTTATGCTCATCACACCAGTCTACATCTACTCTATCCTTTTCATCGCCACAGACATCGATGCCAATCCTCCAGAGCAATTGAAATCCACCAAATATGTCCACAATTCGTTACTAAAATCCAAAAAAGCCAAAATATTCTGTACTGCTGCACCGATTAAACAAAAAAGCCAAACTTAATAAGCTCATCACACCAGTCTACATCCACACTGACAGTTTGATCACCACAGCCATCGATGCCACTCCTCCACAGCAATTCAAATCCACAAAATCAGTCCACATTTCTTTACTCAAATCCAAAAAAGCCAAACTTAAGCTCATCACACCAGTCTACATCCATAATATCAGCTAGTTTACCACAGCTACCGATGCCACTCCTCCACAGCAATTCAAATCCACAAAATCAGTCCACATTTCGTTACTCAAGTCCAAAAAAGCATAAACTATACTGCGCTGCTGCACCGATTAAACAAAAAAGCCAAACTTAATAAGTTCATCACACCAGTCTACAGCCACACTATCAGTTTCATCACCACAGCCATCGAAGCCACTCCTCCACAGCAATTGAAATCCACAAAATCAGTCCACATTTCGTTACTCAAATCCAAAGCAGCCAAAATATTCTGCACTGCTGCACCGATTACACAAAAAAGCCAAACTTAATAAGCTCATCACACCAGTCTACATCCATACTATCAGTTTCATCACCACAGCCATCGATGCCACTCCTCCACAGCAATTGAAATCCACACTGTCAGTCCACATTTCGATACTCAAATCTAGAAAAGCCAAACTTAAGCTCATTACACCAGTCTACATCCATAATATCAGTTAGTTTAACCACAGCTATCGATGCAACTCCTCCACAGCAATTCAAATGCACAAAATCAGTCCACATTTCGTTACTCAAATCCAAAAAAAACAAAATATTCTGCGCTGCTGCACCGATTAAACAAAAAGCCAAACTTAATAAGCTCATCACACCAGTCTACAGCCACACTATCAGCTTCATCACCACAGCCATCGATGCCACTCCTCCACAGCAATTGAAATGCACCAAATCAGTCCACATTTTGTCACTCAAATCTAGGAAAGCCAAACTTAAGCTTATCACACCAGTCCACATCCATAATATCAGTTCCTTTTCCAAAGCCATCGATGCCACTCCTCCACAGCAATTCAAATCCATAAAATCAGTCCACATTTCGTTGCTCAAACCAAAACAGCCAAAATATTCTGCGCTGCTGCACCGACTACACAAAAAAGCCAAACTTAATAAGCTCTTCACACCAGTCTACATCCACACTATCAGTTTCATCACCACAGCCATCGATGCCACTCCTCCACCGCAATTGAAATCCACACTGTCAGTCCACATTTCGTTACTCAAGTCCAAAAAAGCCAAAATATTCTGCGCTGCTGCACCGATCACACGAAAAAGCCAAACATCAGCTCATCACACCAAACTGCACCAACTCTATCAGTTTCATCACCACAGCCATCGATGCCACTTCTCCACAGCAATTGAAATCCACACTGTCAGTCCACATTCCGTTACTCATATCTAGAAAAGCCAAACTTAAGCTCATCACACCAGTCTACATCCATAATATCAGTTGGTTTACCACAGCTATCGATGCCACTCCTCCACAGCAATTGAAATGCACCAAATCAGTCCACATTTCGTCACTCAAATCTAGAAAAGCGAAACTTAAGCTTATCACACCAGTCTACATCCATACTATCAGTTTCATCATCATAGCTATCGATGCCACTCTTCCACAGCAATTCAAATCCACAAAATCAGTCCACATTTCGTTACTCAAATCCAAAAAAGCCAAAATATTCTGCGCTGCTGCACCGATCACACGAAAAAGCCAAATTTAAGCTCATCACACCAGTCTACATTCACACTATCAGTTTCATCACCGCAGCCATCGATGCCACTCCTCCACAGCAATTGAAATGCACCAAATCAGTCCACATTTCGTCACTCAAATCTAGAAAAGCGAAACTTATTAAGCTCATCACACCAGTCTACATCCACGCTATCAGTTTCATTACCACAGCTATCGATGCCACTCCTCCACAGCAATTCAAATCCACAAAATCAGTCCACATTTCGTTACTCAAATCCAAAAAAGCCAAAATATTCGACGCTGCTGCACCGATTACACAAAAAAGCCAAATTTGTTTAGCCCCTCACACCAGTCTGCATCCACACTATCAGTTCCTTTACCACAGCTACCGATGCCACTCCTCCACAGCTATTCAAATGCACAAAATCAGTCCTCATTTTGTTACTCAAATCCAAAAAAGCCTAAACTTTCTGCGCTGCAGCACCGGTTACCCAAAAAACCCAAACTTAAAATCGTCACACCAGTCTACATCTACACTATCAGTTTCATTACCACAGCTATCGATGCTACTCCTCCACAGCAATTCAAATCCACAAAATCAGTTTACATTTCGTTACTCCAATCCAAAAAGCCAAAGTTTTGCTCATCACACCAGTCTGCATCCACACTATCAGTTCCTTTACCACAGCTACCGATGCCACTCCTCCACAGCTATTCAAATGCACAAAATCAGTCCACATTTTGTTACTCAAATCCAAAAAAGCCTAAACTTTCTGCGCTGCCGCACCGATTACCCAAAAAAGCCAAACTTAAAATCGTCACACCAGTCTACATCTACACTATCAGTTTCATTACCACAGCTATCGATGCTACTCCTCCACAGCAATTCAAATCCAGAAAAAACCGTCCACACTTCGTTGCTCAAATCCAAAAAAGCCAAACGTAAGCTTATCACACCAGTCTACATTCGCAATTTCATCCACAATATCAGTTTCATCACCATAACGATGCCACTCCTCCACAAAAATTCAAATCCACAAAATCAGTTCACATTTCTTTACTCAAATCCAAAAGGCCAAAAATCAGCCCATCACGCCAGTCTACATCCACACTATTAGTTTCATAACCATAGCTATCGATGCCACTCCTCCACAGCAATTCAAATCCACAAAATCAGTGTCCGCACTTTGATCCACAATATCAGTTTCTTCACCATAGATATCGATGACACTCCTCCACAGCAATTCAAATCCACCAAATCAGTCCACACTTCGTTGCTCAAATCCAAAAAAGCCAAAATATTCTGCGCTGCTGCACCGATTACACGAAAAAGCCGAACATCAGCTCATGACACCAGTCTACATCCACACTATCATTTTCGTCACCACAGCCATCGATGCCACTCCTCCACAGCAATTGAAATCCACAAAATCAGTCCACATTTCGCTACTCAAATCCAAACAAGCCAAAATATTCTGTACTGCTGCACCGATTAAACAAAAAAGCCAAACTTAATAAGCTCATCACACCAGTCTACATCCACACTGACAGTTTGATCACCACAGCCATCGATGCCACTCCTCCACAGCAATTGAAATCCACAAAATTAGTTCACATTTCTTTACTCAAATCCAAAAAGCCAAACTTTAGCTCATCACACCAGTCTACATCCACACTATCAGTTTCATTACCACAGCTATCGATGTCACTCCTCCACAGCAATTCAAATCCAGAAAAAACCGTCCACACTTCGTTGCTCAAATCCAAAAAAGCCAAACTTAAGCTTATAACACCAGTCTACATTCGCAATTTCATCCACAATATCAGTTTCATCACCATAACGATGCCACTCCTCCACAAAAATTCAAATCCACAAAATCAGTTCACATTTCTTTACTCAAATCCAAAAGGCCAAAAATCAGCCCATCACGCCAGTCTACATCCACACTATTAGTTTCATCACCATAGCTATCGATGCCACTCCTCCACAGCAATTCAAATCCACAAAATCAGTCCACATTTCGTTGCTCAAATCCAAAAAAGCCAAACTTAACCTCATCACACCATTCTACATCCGCACTTGACCCACAATATCAGTTTCATCACCATAACGATGCCACTCCTCCACAACAATTCAAATCCATAAAATAAGTCAAAATTTCGTTGCTCAAATCCAAAAAGCCAAACTTTTGCTTATGACACCAGTCTACGTCCGCACTCTGATCCACAATATCAGTTTCTTCACCATAGATATCGATGACACTCCTCCACAGCAATTCAAATCAACCAAATCAGTCCACACTTCGTTGCTCAAATCCAAAAAAGCCAAAATATTCGACGCTGCTGCAACGATTACACAAAAAAGCCAAACTTAAGCTCATGACACCAGTCTACATCCACACTATCATTTTCGTCACCACAGCCATCGATGCCACTCCTCCACAGCAATTGAAATCCACAAAATCAGTCCACATTTCGCTACTCAAATCCAAACAAGCCAAAATATTCTGTACTGCTGCACCGATTACAAACAAAAAAGCCAAACTTAATAAGCTCATCACACCAGTCTACATCCACACTATCAGTTTTATTACCACAGCCATCGATGCCACTCCTCAACAGCAATTGAAATCCACCAAATCAGTTCACAATTCGTTACTCAAATCCAAAAAGCCAAACTTTAGCTCATCACACCAGTCTACATCCACACTATCAGTTTCATTACCACAGCTATCGATGTCACTCCTCCACAGCAATTCAAATCCACAAAAATAGTTCACATTTCTTTACTCAAATCCAAAAAGCCAAAGTTTAGCTCATCACACCAGTCTACATCCACACTATTAGTTTCATCACCATAGCTATCGATGCCACTCCTCCACAGCAATTCAAATCCACACAATTAGTTCACACTTCTTTACTCAAATCCAAATGGCCGAAAATTTGCTCATCACACCAGTCTACATCCACACTATCAGTTTTATTACCACAGCTACCGATGCCACTCCTCCACAGCAATTCAAATCCACAAAATCAGTCCACATTTCGTTGCTCAAATCCAAAAAAGCTAAATAATTCTGCGCTGCTGCACCGATTACACGAAAAAGCCGAACATCAGCTCATCACACCAGTCTACATCCACACTATCAGTTTCATCACCACAGCCATCGATGCCACTCCTCCACAGCAATTCAAATCCACAAAATCAGTCCACATTTCGTTGCTCAAATCCAAAAAAAGCCAAATAATTCTGCGCTGCTGCACCGATTAAACAAAAAAGCCAAACTTAATAAGCTCATCACACCAGTCTACATCCACACTATCAGTTTCATCACCACAGCCATCGATGCCACTCCTCCACAGCAATTCAAATCCACAAAATTAGTTCACATTTCTTTACTCAAATCCAAAAGGCCAAAAATTTGCTCATGATACCAGTCTACATCCACACTATCGGTTTCATCACCATAGCCATCGATGCCACTCCTCCACAGCAATTGAAATCCACCAAATCAGTTCACAATTCGTTACTCAAATCCAAAAAGCCAAACTTTAGCTCATCACACCAGTCTACATCCACACTATCAGTTTCATTACCACAGCTATCGATGTCACTCCTCCACAGCAATTCAAATCCACAAAATTAGTTCACATTTCTTTACTCAAATCCAAAAGGCCAAAAATTTGCTCATGATACCAGTCTACATCCACACTATTAGTTTCATCACCATAGCTATCGATGCCACTCCTCCACAGCAATTCAAATCCACCAAATCAGTCCACATTTCGTTGCTCAAATCCAAAAAAGCCAAAATATTCGACGCTGCTGCAACGATTACACAAAAAAGCCAAACTTAAGCTCATCACACCAGTCTACATCCACACTATCATTTTCATCACCATGGTTATCGATGCCACTCATCCACAGCAATTCAAATCCACCAAATCAGTCCACATTTCGTTGCTCAAACCAAAACAGCCAAAATATTCTGCGTTGCTGCACCGATTACACGAAAAAGCCAAACTTAATAAGCTCATCACACCAGTCTACATCTACACCATCGGTTTCATCACCACAGCCATCGATGCCACTCCTCCACAGAAATTGAAATCCACACTGTCAGTCCACATTTCGCTACTCAAATCTAGAAAAGCCAAACTCAAGCTCATCACACCAGTCTACATCCATAATATCAGTTCCTTTACCACAGCTATCGATGACACTGCTCCACAGCAATTCAAACCCGCAAAATCAGTCCACATTTCGTTACTCAAGTCCAAAAAAGCCAAAATATTCTGCGCTGCTTCACCGATCACACGAAAAAGCCGAATATCAGCTCATCACACAAGTCTACATCAACACTATCATTTTCATCACCACAGCCATCGATGCCACTCCTCCACAGCAATTGAAATCCACAAAATCAGTCCACATTTCGTTACTCAAATCCAAAAAAGCCAAAATATTCTGCACTGCTGCACCGATTAAACAAAAAAGCCAAACTTAATAAGCTCATCACACCAGTCTACAGCCACACTATCAGTTTCATCACCACAGCCATCGATGCCACTCCTCCACAGCAATTCAAATCCACAAAATCAGTCCACATTTCTTTACTAAAATCCAAAAGGCCAAAAAGTTGCTCATGCTACCAGTCTACATCCACACTATCAGTTTCATCACCATAGCTATCGATGCCACTCCTCCACAGCAATTCAAATACACAAAATCAGTTCTCATTTCGTTGCTCAAATCCAAAAAGCCAAACTTCAGCTCATCACACCAGTCTACATCCACACTATCAGTTTCATTACCACAGCTACCGATGCCACTCCTCCACAGCAATTCAAATCCACAAAATCAGTCCACATTTCGTTGCTCAAATCCAAAAAAGCCAAACTTCAGCTCATCACACCAGTCTACATCCACACTATCAGTTTTATTACCACAGCTATCGATGCCACTCCTCCACAGCAATTCAAATCCACAAAATCAGTTCACATTTCTTTACTCAAATCCAAAAGGCCAAAAACTTACTCATGCTACCAGTCTACATCCACACTATTAGTTTCATCACCATAGCTATCGATGCCACTCCTCCACAGCAATTCAAATCCACAAAATCAGTCCACATTTCGTTGCTCAAATCCAAAAAAGCCAAATAATTCTGCGCTGCTGCACCGATTACACGAAAAAGCCGAACATCAGCTCATGACACCAGTCTACATCCACACTATCATTTTCGTCACCACAGCCATCGATGCCACTCCTCCACAGCAATTGAAATCCACAAAATCAGTCCACATTTCGTTGCTCAAATCCAAAAAGCCAAAGTTTAGCTCATCACACCAGTCTACATCCACACTATCAGTTTCATCACCACAGCCATCGATGCCACTCCTCCACAGCAATTCAAATCCACAAAATCAGTCCACATTTCTTTACTAAAATCCAAAAGGCCAAAAATTTGCTCATGCTACCAGTCTACATCCACACTATTAGTTTCATCACCATAGCTATCGATGCCACTCCTCCACAGCAATTCAAATCCACAAAATCAGTTCTCATTTCGTTGCTCAAATCCAAAAAGCCAAACTTCAGCTCATCACACCAGTCTACATCCACACTATCAGTTTTATTACCACAGCTATCGATGTCACTCCTCCACAGCAATTCAAATCCACAAAATTAGTTCACATTTCTTTACTCAAATCCAAAAGGCCAAAAATTTGATCATGATACTAGTTTAAATCCACACTATTAGTTTTATCACCATAGCTATCGATGCCACTCCTCCACAGCAATTCAAATCCACCAAATCAGTCCACATTTCGTTGCTCAAATCCAAAAAAGCCAAAATATTCGACGCTGCTGCAACGATTACACAAAAAAGCCAAACTTAAGCTCATCACACCAGTCTACATCCATACTATCAGTTTCATCACCATGGTTATCGATGCCACTCCTCCACAGCAATTCAAATCCACAAAATCAGTCCACATTTCGTTGCTCAAATCCAAAAAAGCCAAAATATTCTGCGCTGCTGCACCGATTACACGAAAAAGCCGAACATCAGCTCATCACACCAGTCTACATCCACACTATCAGTTTCATCACCACAGCCATCGATGCCACTCCTCCACAGCAATTGAAATCCACAAAATCAGTCCACATTTCGCTACTCAAATCCAAACAAGCCAAAATATTCTGTACTGCTGCACCGATTAAACAAAAAAGCCAAACTTAATAAGCTCATCACACCAGTCTACATCCACACTATCAGTTTCATCACCACAGCCATCGATGCCACTCCTCCACAGCAATTCAAATCCACAAAATCAGTCCACATTTCGTTGCTCAAATCCGAAAAAGGCAAAAAATAGCAAAACTTCAGCTCATCACACCAGTCTACATCCACACTATCAGTTTCATCACCACAGCCATCGATGCCACTCCTCCACAGCAATTCAAATCCACAAAATCAGTCCACATTTCGTTGCTCAAATCCGAAAAAGGCAAAATATTCTGCACTGCTGCACCGATTAAACAAAAAAGCCGAACATCAGCTCATGACACTAGTCTATATCTACACTATCAGTTTCATCACCACAGCCATCGATGCCACTCCTCCACAGCAATTCAAATCCACAAAATCAGTCCACATTTCGCTACTCAAATCCAAAAAGCCAAAGTTTAGCTCATCACACCAGTCTACATCCACACTATCAGTTTCATCACCATAGCTATCGATGCCACTCCTCCACAGCAATTCAAATCCACAAAATCAGTTCACATTTCGTTACTCAAATCCAAAAAGCCAAAGTTTAGCTCATCACACCAGTCTACATCCACACTATCAGTTTCATTACCACAGCTACCGATGCCACTCCTCCACAGCAATTCAAATCCAGACAAAACCGTCCACATTTCGTTGTTCAAATCCAAAAAAGCCAAACTTTAGCTCATCACACCAGTCTACATCCACACTATCAGTTTTATTACCACAGCTATCGATGTCACTCCTCCACAGCAATTCAAATCCACAAAATTAGTTCACATTTCTTTACTCAAATCCAAAAGGCCAAAAATTTGCTCATGATACCAGTCTACATCCACACTATTAGTTTCATCACCATAGCTATCGATGCCACTCCTCCACAGCAATTCAAATCCACAAAATAAGTCCACATTTCGTTGCTCAAATCCAAAAAAGCCAAAATATTCGACGCTGCTGCAACGATTACACAAAAAAGCCAAACTTAAGCTCATGACACCAGTCTACATCCATACTATCAGTTTCATCACCATGGTTATCGATGCCACTCCTCCACAGCAATTCAAATCCACAAAATCAGTCCACATTTCGTTGCTCAAATACAAAAAAGCGAAGATATTCTGCGCTGCTGCACCGATTACACGAAAAAGCCGAACATCAGCTCATGACACCAGTCTACATCCACACTATCAGTTTCTTTACCACAGCTGCCGATGCCACTCCTCCACAACAATTCAAATCCACAAAATCAGTCCAGATTTCGTTACTCAAATCCAAAAAAGCCAAACTTAAGCTCATCACACTAGTCTACATCCACACTATCAGTTTTATCACCATAGATATCGATGCAACTCCTCCACAGCAATTCAAATCCACAAAATCAGTTCACATTTCGTTACTCAAATCCAAAAAGCCAAAGTTTAGCTCATCACACCAGTCTACATCCACACTATCAGTTTCATTACCACAGCTACCGATGCCACTCCTCCACAGCAATTCAAATCCAGAAAAAACCGTCCACATTTCGTTGCTCAAATCCAAAAAAGCCAAACTTTAGCTCATCACACCAGTCTACATCCACACTATCAGTTTTATTACCACAGCTATCGATGCCACTCCTCCACAGCAATTCAAATCCACAAAATTAGTTCACATTTCTTTACTCAAATCCAAAAGGCCAAAAATTTGCTCATGATACCAGTCTACATCCACACTATTAGTTTCATCACCATAGCTATCGATGCCACTCCTCCACAGCAATTCAAATCCACAAAATAAGTCCACATTTCGTTGCTCAAATCCAAAAAAGCCAAAATATTCGACGCTGCTGCAACGATTACACAAAAAAGCCAAACTTAAGCTCATCACACCAGTCTACATCCACACTATCAGTTTCATCACCACAGCCATCGATGCCACTCCTCCACAGCAATTCAAATCCACAAAATCAGTTCACATTTCGTTACTCAAATCCAAAAAGCCAAAGTTTAGCTCATCACACCAGTCTACATCCACACTATCAGTTTCATTACCACAGCTACCGATGCCACTCCTCCACAGCAATTCAAATCCAGAAAAAACCGTCCACATTTCGTTGCTCAAATCCAAAAAAGCCAAACTTTAGCTCATCACACCAGTCTACATCCACACTATCAGTTTCATCACCATAGCTATCGATGCCACTCCTCCACAGCAATTCAAATCCACAAAATCAGTTCACATTTCGTTGCTCAAATCCAAAAAAGCCAAAATATTCGACGCTGCTGCAACGATTACACAAAAAAGCCAAACTTAAGCTCATCACACTAGTCTACATCCACACTATCAGTTTTATCACCATAGATATCGATGCAACTCCTCCACAGCAATTCAAATCCACAAAATCAGTCCACATTTCGTTGCTCAAATCCAAAAAAGCGAAGATATTCTGCGCTGCTGCACCGATTACACGAAAAAGCCGAACATCAGCTCATGACACCAGTCTACATCCACACTATCAGTTTCATCACCACAGCCATCGATGCCACTCCTCCACAGCAATTCAAATCCACAAAATCAGTCCAGATTTCGTTACTCAAATCCAAAAAGCCAAAGTTTAGCTCATCACACCAGTCTACATCCACACTATCAGTTTCATCATCACAGACATCGATGCCACTCCTCCACAGCAATTCAAATCCACAAAAATAGTTCACATTTCGTTACTCAAATCCAAAAAGCCAAAGTTTAGCTCATCACACCAGTCTACATCCACACTATCAGTTTCATTACCACAGCTATCGATGCCACTCCTCCACAGCAATTCAAATCCACAAAATTAGTTCACATTTCTTTACTCAAATCCAAAAGGCCAAAAATTTGCTCATGATACCAGTCTACATCCACACTATTAGTTTCATCACCATAGCTATCGATGCCACTCCTCCACAGCAATTCAAATCCACAAAATAAGTCCACATTTCGTTGCTCAAATCCAAAAAAGCCAAAATATTCGACGCTGCTGCAACGATTACACAAAAAAGCCAAACTTAAGCTCATCACACCAGTCTACATCCATACTATCAGTTTCATCACCATGGTTATCGATGCCACTCCTCCACAGCAATTCAAATCCACAAAATCAGTCCACATTTCGTTGCTCAAATCGAAAAAAGCCAAAATATTCTGCGCTGCTGCACCGATTACACGAAAAAGCCGAACATCAGCTCATGACACTAGTCTACATCCACACTATCATTTTCATCACCACAGCCATCGATGCCACTCTTCCACAGCAATTGAAATCCACAAAATCAGTCCAGATTTCGTTACTCAAATCCAAAAAGCCAAAGTTTAGCTCATCACACCAGTCTACATCCACACTATCAGTTTCATCACCATAGCTATCGATGCCACTCCTCCACAGCAATTCAAATCCACAAAATCAGTCCACATTTCGTTGCTCAAATCCAAAAAAGACAAAATATTCGAAGCTGCTGCAACGATTACAAAAAAAAGCCAAACTTTAGCTCATCACACCAGTCTACATCCATACTATCAGCTTACTTACCACAGCTATCGATGCCACTCCTCCACAGCAATTCAAATCCACAAAATCAGTCCACATTTCGTTGCTCAAATCCAAAAAAGCCAAACTTAAGCTCACAACACCAGTCTACATCCACACTATCAGTTTCATCACCATAGCTATCGATGCCACTCCTCCACAGCTATTCAAATCCACAAAATCAGTCCACATTTCGATACTCAAATCCAAAAAAGCCAAAATATTCTGCGCTACTGCACCGATTACCCAAAAAAGCCAAACTTAATAAGCTCATCACACCAGTCTACATCCACACTATCAGTTTCATCACCACAGCCATCGATGCCACTCCTCCACAGCAATTCAAATCCACAAAATCAGTTCACATTTCGTTACTCAAATCCAAAAAGCCACAGTTTAGCTCATCACACCAGTCTACATCCACACTATCAGTTTCATCACCATAGATATCGATGCCACTCCTCCACAGCAATTCAAATCCACAAAATTAGTTCACATTTCGTTACTCAAATCCAAAAAGCCAAAGTTTAGCTCATCACACCAGTCTACATCCACACTATCAGTTTCATTACCACAGCTACCGATGCCACTCCTCCACAGCAATTCAAATCCAGAAAAAACCGTCCACATTTCGTTGCTCAAATCCAAAAAAGCCAAACTTTAGCTCATCACACCAGTCTACATCCACACTATCAGTTTTATTACCACAGCTATCGATGTCACTCCTCCACAGCAATTCAAATCCACAAAATTAGTTCACATTTCTTTACTCAAATCCAAAAGGCCAAAAATTTGCTCATGATACCAGTCTACATCCACACTATTAGTTTCATCACCATAGCTATCGATGCCACTCCTCCACAGCAATTCAAATCCACAAAATAAGTCCACATTTCGTTGCTCAAATCCAAAAAAGCCAAAATATTCGACGCTGCTGCAACGATTACACAAAAAAGCCAAACTTAAGCTCATCACACCAGTCTACATCCATACTATCATTTTCATCACCATGGTTATCGATGCCACTCCTCCACAGCAATTCAAATCCACAAAATCAGTCCACATTTCGTTGCTCAAATCCAAAAAAGCCAAATAATTCTGCGCTGCTGCACCGATTACACGAAAAAGCCGAACATCAGCTCATGACACCAGTCTACATCCACACTATCAGTTTCATCACCACAGCCATCGATGCCACTCCTCCACAGCAATTCAAATCCACAAAATCAGTCCAGATTTCGTTACTCAAATCCAAAAAGCCAAAGTTTAGCTCATCACACCAGTCTACATCCACACTATCAGTTTCATTACCACAGCTATCGATGTCACTCCTCCACAGCAATTCAAATCCACAAAATCAGTTCACATTTCGTTACTCAAATCCAAAAAGCCAAAGTTTAGCTCATCACACCAGTCTACATCCACACTATCAGTTTCATTACCACAGCTATCGATGTCACTCCTCCAAAGCAATTCAAATCCAGAAAAAACCGTCCACATTTCGTTGCTCAAATCCAAAAAAGCCAAACTTTAGCTCATCACACCAGTCTACATCGACACTATCAGCTTTATTACCACAGCTATCGATGCCACTCCTCCACAGCAATTCAAATCCACAAAATCAGTTCACATTTCGCTACTCAAATTCAAATGGCCAAAAATTTGCTCATGATACCATTCTACATCCACACTATTAGTTTCATCACCATAGCTATCGATGCCACTCCTCCACAGCAATTCAAATCCACAAAATCAGTTTACATTTCGTTGCTCAAATCCAAAAAAGACAAAATATTCGAAGCTGCTGCAACGATTACAAAAAAAAGCCAAACATCAGCTCATCACACCAGTCTACATCCACACTATCAGTTTCATCACCACAGCCATCGATGCCACTCCTCCACAGCAATTCAAATCCACAAAATCAGTTCACATTTCGTTACTCAAATCCAAAAAGCCAAAGTTTAGCTCATCACACCAGTCTACATCCACACTATCAGTTTCATTACCACAGCTATCGATGCCACTCCTCCACAGCAATTCAAATCCACAAAATCAGTTCACATTTCGTTGCTCAAATCCAAAAAAGCCAAACTTTAGCTCATCACACCAGTCTACATCCACACTATTAGTTTCATCACCATAGCTATCGATGCCACTCCTCCACAGCAATTCAAATCCACAAAATCAGTTCACATTTCGTTGCTCAAATCCAAAAAAGCCAAAATATTCGACGCTGCTGCAACGATTACACAAAAAAGCCAAACTTAAGCTCATCACACCAGTCTACATCCACACTATCATTTTCATCACCATGGTTATCGATGCCACTCATCCACAGCAATTCAAATCCACCAAATCAGTCCACATTTCGTTACTCAAGTCCAAAAAAGTCAAAATATTCTGCGCTGCTGCACCGATTACACGAAAAAGCCGAACATCAGCTCATCACACCAGTCTACATCCACACTATCAGTTTCATCACCACAGCCATCGATGCCACTCCTCCACAGCAATTCAAATCCACAAAAATAGTTCACATTTCTTTACTCAAATCCAAAAGGCCAAAAATTTGCTCATGCTACCAGTCTACATCCACACTATTAGTTTCATCACCATAGCTATCGATGCCACTCCTCCACAGCAATTCAAATCCACAAAATCAGTTCACATTTCGTTACTCAAATCCAAAAAGCCAAAGTTTAGCTCATCACACCAGTCTACATCCACACTATCAGTTTCATTACCACAGCTACCGATGCCACTCCTCCACAACAATTCAAATCCAGAAAAAACCGTCCACATTTCGTTGCTCAAATCCAAAAAAGCCAAACTTTAGCTCATCACACCAGTCTACATCCACACTATCAGCTTTATTACCACAGCTATCGATGCCACTCCTCCACAGCAATTCAAATCCACACAATTAGTTCACATTTCTTTACTCAAATCCAAATGGCCAAAAATTTGCTCATGATACCAGTCTACATCCACACTATTAGTTTCATCACCATAGCTATCGATGCCACTCCTCCACAGCAATTCAAATCCACAAAATCAGTTCACATTTCGTTGCTCAAATCCAAAAAAGCCAAAATATTCTGCGCTACTGCACCGATTACACGAAAAAGCCGAACATCAGCTCATGACACCAGTCTACATCCACACTATCAGTTTCATCACCACAGCCATCGATGCCACTCCTCCACAGCAATTCAAATCCACAAAATCAGTTCACATTTCGTTACTCAAATCCAAAAAGCCAAAGTTTAGCTCATCACACCAGTCTACATCCACACTATCAGTTTCATTACCACAGCTATCGATGCCACTCCTTCACAGCAATTCAAATCCAGAAAAAACCGTCCACATTTCGTTGCTCAAATCCAAAAAAGCCAAACTTTAGCTCATCACACCAGTCTACATCCACACTATCAGTTTCATCACCATAGCTATCGATGCCACTCCTCCACAGCAATTCAAATCCACCAAATCAGTACACATTTCGTTGCTCAAATCCAAAAAAGCCAAAATATTCGACGCTGCTGCAACGATTACACAAAAAAGCCAAACTTAAGCTCATCACACAAGTTACATCCATACTATCAGTTTCATCACCATGATTATCGATGCCACTCCTCCACAGCAATTCAAATCCACAAAATCAGTCCACATTTCGTTGCTCAAAGCCGAAAAAGCCAAACTTTAGCTCATCACACCAGTCTACATCGACACTATCAGCTTTATTACCACAGCTATCGATGCCACTCCTCCACAGCAATTCAAATCCACAAAATCAGTTCACATTTCGCTACTCAAATTCAAATGGCCAAAAATTTGCTCATGATACCAGTCTACATCCACACTACTAGTTTCATCACCACAGCCATCGATGCAACTCCTCCACAGCAATTCAAATCCACAAAATCAGTTCACATTTCGTTACTCAAATCCAAAAAGCCAAAGTTTAGCTCATCACACCAGTCTACATCCACACTATCAGTTTCATTACCACAGCTACCGATGCCACTCCTCCACAGCAATTCAAATCCAGAAAAAACCGTCCACATTTCGTTGCTCAAATCCAAAAAAGCCAAACTTTAGCTCATCACACCAGTCTACATCCACACTATCAGTTTTATTACCACAGCTATCGATGTCACTCCTCCACAGCAATTCAAATCCACCAAATCAGTCCACATTTCGTTGCTCAAATCCAAAAAAGGCAAAAAATTCGATGCTGCTGCAACGATTACACAAAAAACCCAAACTTAAGCTCATCACACCAGTCTACATCCACACTATCAGTTTCATCACCATAGCCATCGATGCCAATCCTCCACAGCAATTCAAATCCACACAATCAGTTCACAATTCGTTGCTCAAATCCAAAAAGCCAAACTTTAGCTTATCACACCAGTCTACATCAACACTATCAGTTTCATTACCACAGCTATCGATGTCACTCCTCCACAGCAATTCAAATCCAGAAAAAACCGTCCACATTTCGTTGCTCAAATCCAAAAAAGCCAAAATATTCGACGCTGCTGCAACGATTACACAAAAAAGCCAACCTTAAGCTCATCACACAAGTCTACATCCATACTATCATTTTCATCACCATGGTTATCGATGCCACTCCTCCACAGCAATTCAAATCCACAAAATCAGTCCACATTTCGTTTCTCGAATCCAAAAAGCCAAACTTTAGCTCATCACACCAGTCTACATCCACACTATCAGTTTCATCACCACAGCTACCGATGCCACTCCTCCACAGCAATTCAAATCCACAAAATCAGTCCACATTTCGTTGCTCAAATCCAAAAAAGGCAAAATATTCTGCGCTACTGCACCGATTACACGAAAAAGCCGAACATCAGCTCATGACACTAGTCTATATCTACACTATCAGTTTCATCACCACAGCCATCGATGCCACTCCTCCACAGCAATTCAAAGCCACAAAATCAGTCCAGATTTCGTTACTCAAATCCAAAAAGCCAAAGTTTAGCTCATCACACCAGTCTACATCCACACTATTAGTTTCATCACCATAGCTATCGATGCCACTCCTCCACAGCAATTCAAATCCACAAAATTAGTTCACATTTCGTTACTCAAATCCAAAAAGCCAAAGTTTAGCTCATCACACCAGTCTACATCCACACTATCAGTTTCATTACCACAGCTACCGATGCCACTCCTCCACAGCAATTCAAATCCAGAAAAAACCGTCCACATTTCGTTGCTCAAATCCAAAAAAGCCAAACTTTAGCTCATCACACCAGTCTACATCCACACTATCAGCTTTATTACCACAGCTATCGATGCCACTCCTCCACAGCAATTCAAATCCACACAATTAGTTCACATTTCTTTACTCAAATCCAACTGGCGACCACTTTGCTCATGATACCAGTCTACATCCACACTATCAGTTTCATCACCACAGCTACCGATGCCACTCCTCCACAGCAATTCAAATCCAGAAAAGCCGTCCACATTTCGTTGCTCAAATGCAAAAAAGCCTAATTTAAGCTGATCACTTCAGTCTACATCCACACTATCAGTTTCATCACCACAGCCATCGATGCCACTCCTCCACAGCAATTCAAATCCACAAAATCAGTTCACATTTCTTTACTCAAATCCAAAAAGCCAAAGTTTAGCTCATCACACCAGTCTACATCCACACTATCAGTTTAATCACCACAGCTACCGATGCCACTTCTCCACAGCAATTCAAATCCAGAAAAAACCGTCCACATTTCGTTGCTCAAATCCAAAAAAGCCAAAATATTCGACGCTGCTGCAACGATTACACAAAAAAGCCAAACTTTAGCTCATCACACCAGTCTACATCCACACTATCAGTTTCATTACCACAGCTATCGATGTCACTCCTCCACAGCAATTCAAATCCACAAAATCAGTCCAGATTTCGTTACTCAAATCCAAAAAGCCAAAGTTTAGCTCATCACACCAGTCTACATCCACACTATTAGTTTCATCACCATAGCTATCGGTGCCACTCCTCCACAGCAATTGAAATCCACAAAATCAGTTCACATTTCGTTGCTCAAATCCAAAAAAGCCAAGATATTCTGCGCTACTGCACCGATTACACGAAAAAGCCGAACATAAGCTCATGACACCAGTCTACATCCACACTATCAGTTTCATCACCACAGCCATCGATGCCACTCCTCCACAGCAATTCAAATCCACAAAATCAGTTCACATTTCGTTACTCAAATCCAAAAAGCCAAACTTTAGCTCATCACACCAGTCTACATCCACACTATCAGTTTCATTACCACAGCTACCGATGCCACTCCTCCACAGCAATTCAAATCCAGAAAAAACCGTCCACATTTCGTTGCTCAAATCCAAAAAAGCCAAACTTTAGCTCATCACACCAGTCTACATCCACACTATCAGTTTCATCACCATAGCTATCGATGCCACTCCTCCACAGCAATTCAAATCCACAAAATCAGTTCACATTTCGTTGCTCAAATCCAAAAAAGCCAAAATATTCGACGCTGCTGCAACGATTACACAAAAAAGCCAAACTTAAGCTCATCACACCAGTCTACATCCATACTATCAGTTTCATCACCATGGTTATCGATGCCACTCCTCCACAGCAATTCAAATCCACAAAATCAGTCCACATTTCGTTGCTCAAATCGAAAAAAGCCAAAATATTCTGCGCTGCTGCACCGATTACACGAAAAAGCCAAACTGAATAAGCTCATCACACCAGTCTACATCCACACTATCAGTTTCATCACCTCAGCCCTCGATGCCACTCCTCCACAGCAATTCAAATCCACAAAATCAGTTCACATTTCGTTGCTCAAAACCAAAAAAGCCAAACTTTAGCTCATCACACCAGTCTACATCCACACTATCAGTTTCATTACCACAGCTATCGATGCCACTCCTCCACAGCAATTCAAATCCACACAATTAGTTCACATTTCTTTACTCAAATCCAAATGGCCAAAAATTTGCTCATGATACCAGTCTACATCCACACTATTAGTTTCATCACCATAGCTATCGATGCCACTCCTCCACAGCAATTCAAATCCACAAAATCAGTTCACATTTCGTTGCTCAAATCCAAAAAGCCAAAGTTTAGCTCATCACACCAGTCTACATCCACACTATCAGTTTCATTACCACAGCTACCGATGCCACTCCTCCACAACAATTCAAATCCAGAAAAAACCGTCCACATTTCGTTGCTCAAATCCAAAAAAGCCAAACTTTAGCTCATCACACCAGTCTACATCCACACTATCAGCTTTATTACCACAGCTATCGATGTCACTCCTCCACAGCAATTGAAATCTACAAATAAAGTTCACATTTCATTACTCAAATCCAAAAGGCCAAAAATTTGCTCATGATACCAGTCTACATCCACACTATTAGTTTCATCACCATAGCTATCGATGCCACTCCTCCACAGCAATTCAAATCCACAAAATCAGTCCACATTTCGTTGCTCAAATCCAAAAAAGCCAAAATATTCGACGCTGCTGCAACGATTACACAAAAAAGCCAAACTTAAGCTCATCACACCAGTCTACATCCATACTATCAGTTTCATCACCATGGTTATCGATGCCACTCCTCCACAGCAATTCAAATCCACAAAATCAGTCCACATTTCGTTGCTCAAATCCAAAAAAGCCAAACGTTAGCTCATCACACCAGTCTACATCCACACTATCAGCTTTATTACCACAGCTATCGATGTCACTCCTCCACAGCAATTCAAATCCACACAATTGGTTGACATTTCTTTACTCAAATCCAAAAGGCCAAAAATTTGCACATGATACCAGAATACATCCACACTATTAGTTTCATCACCATAGCTATCGGTGCCACTCCTCCACAGCAATTGAAATCCACAAAATCAGTTCACATTTCGTTGCTCAAATCCAAACAAGCCAAAATATTCTGTACCAGATCACACCAGTCTACATCCACACTATCATTTTCATTACCACAGCCATCGATGCCACTCCTCACACAGCATATCAAATCCACAAAATTAGTTCACATTTCCTTACTCAAATCCAAAAGGCCAAAAATTTGCTCATGATACCAGTCTACATCCACAATATCAGTTTCATCACCATAGCTATCGATGGCACTCCTCCACAGCAATTCAAATCCACCAAATCAGTCCACATTTCGTTGCTCAAATCCAAACAAGCCAAAATATTCTGTACTGCTGCACCGATTAAACAAAGAAGCCAAACTTAATAAGCTCATCACACCAGTCTACATCCATACTATCATTTTCATCACCATGGTTATCGATGCCACTCCTCCACAGCAATTCAAATCCACAAAATCAGTCCACATTTCGTTGCTCAAATCCAAACAAGCCAAAATATTCTGCGCTACTGCACCGATTACACGAAAAAGCCGAACATCAGCTCATGACACCAGTCTACATCCACACTATCGTTTTCGTCACCACAGCCATCGATGCCAATCCTCCACAGCAATTGAAATCCACAAAATCAGTCCACATTTCGGTACTCAAATCCAAAAGAACAAAAATTTGATCATGCTACCAGTCTACATCCACACTATTAGTTTCATCACCATAGCTATCGATTGCACTCCTCCACAGCAATTCAAATCCACAAAATCAGTTCACATTTCGTTACTCAAATCCAAAAAGCCAAAGTTTGGCTCATCACACCAGTCTACATCCACACTATCAGTTTCATCACCATAGCTATCGATGCCACTCCTCCACAGCAATTCAAATCCACAAAATCAGTTCACATTTCGTTGCTCAAATCCAAAAAAGCCAAAATATTCGACGCTGCTGCAACGATTACACAAAAAAGCCAAACTTAAGCTCATCACACCAGTCTACATCCATACTATCAGTTTCATCACCATGGTTATCGATGCCACTCCTCCACAGCAATTCAAATCCACAAAATCAGTCCACATTTCGTTGCTCAAATCCAAAAAAGCCAAAAAATTCGACGCTGCTGCAACGATTACACAAAAAACCCAAACTTAAGCTCATCACACCAGTCTACATCCATACTATCAGTTTCATCACCATGGTTATCGATGCCACTCCTCCACAGCAATTCAAATCCACAAAATCAGTCCACATTTCGTTTCTCAAATCCAAAAAGCCAAACTTTAGCTCATCACACCAGTCTACATCCACACTATCAGTTTCATCACCACAGCTACCGATGCCACTCCTCCACAGCAATTCAAATGAACAAAATCAGTCCACATTTCGTTGCTCAAATCCAAAAAAACCAAACTTTAGCTCATCACACCAGTCTACATCCACACTATCAGTTTTATTACCACAGCTATCGATGTCACTCCTCCACAGCAATTCAAATCCACAAAATCAGTTCACATTTCTTTACTCAAATCCAAAAGGCCAAAAATTTGCTCATGATACCAGTCTACATCCACACTATTAGTTTCATCACCACAGCTATCGATGCCACTCCTCCACAGCAATTCAAATCCACCAAATCAGTCCACATTTCGTTGCTCAAATCCAAAAAAGCCAAAATATTCTGCGCTGCTGCACCGATTACACGAAAAAGCCAATTTTAATAAGCTCATCATACCAGTCTACATCCACACTATCATTTTCATTACCACCGCCATCGATGCCACTCCTCACACAGCATATCAAATCCACAAAATTAGTTCACATTTCTTTACTCAAATCCAAAAGGCCAAAAATTTGCTCATGATACCAGTCTACATCCACAATATCAGTTTCATCACCATAGCTATCGATGGCACTCCTCCACAGCAATTCAAATCCACAAAATCAGCCCACATTTCGTTGCTCAAATCCAAACAAGCCAAAATATTCGACGCTGCTACAACGATTTCAAAAAAAAGACAAACTTAAGCTCATCACGCCAGTCTACATCCATACTATTATTTTCATCACCATGGTTATCGATGCCACTCCTCCACAGCAATTCAAATCCACAAAATCAGTCCACATTTCGTTGCTCAAATCCAAAAAAGGCAAAATATTCTGCGCTACTGCACCGATTACACGAAAAAGCCGAACATCAGCTCATGCCACCAGTCTACATCCACACTATCATTTTCGTCACCACAGCCATCGATGCCACTCCTCCACAGCAATTGAAATCCACAAAATCAGTCCACATTTCGCTACTCAAATCCAAAAGAAAAAAACTTTGATCATGCTACCAGTCTACATCCACACCATTAGTTTCATCACCATAGCTATCGATTGCACTCCTCCACAGCAATTCAAATCCACAAAATCAGTTCACATTTCGTTACTCAAATCCAAAAAGCCAAAGTTTGGCTCATCACACCAGTCTACATCCACACTATCAGTTTCATCACCACAGCTACCGATGCCACTCCTCCACAGCAATTCAAATACAGAAAAAACCGTCCACATTTCGTTGCTCAAATCCAAAAAAGCCAAAATATTCGACGCTGCTGCAACGATTACACAAAAAAGCCAAACTTAAGCTCATCACACTAGTCTACATCCACACTATCAGTTTTATCACCATAGATATCGATGCAACTCCTCCACAGCAATTCAAATCCACAAAATCAGTTCACATTTCGTTACTCGAATCCAAAAAAGCCAAAATATTCTTCGTTTCTGCACCGATTACACGAAAAAGCCAACTTTAATAAGCTCATCACACCCGTCTACATCCCCACTATCAGTTTCATCACCTCAGCCATCGATGCCACTCCTCCACGCATATTCAAATCCACAAAATCAGTCCAGATTTCGTTACTCAAATCCAAAAAGCCAAAGTTTAGCTCATCACACCAGTGTACATCCACACTATCATTTTCGTCACCACAGCCATCGATGCCACTCCTCCACAGCCATTGAAATCCACCAAATCAGTCCACATTTCTTTACTCAAATCCAAAAAAGCCAAAGTATTGCTCATCACACCAGTCTACATCCACACTATTAGTTTCATTACCACAGCCATCGATGCCACTCCTCCACAGCAATTCAAATCCAGAAAAAACCGTCTACATTTCGTTGCTCAAATCAAAAAACCCAAACTTTAGCTCATCACACCAGTCTACATCCACACTTTGATCCAGAATATCAGTTTCATCACCATAACGATGCCACTCCTCCACAACAATTCAAATCAACAAAATCAACCAAAATTTCGTTGCTCAAATCCAAAAAGCCAAACTTTAGCTCATGACACCAGTCTACATCTACACTGTTAGTTTCATCACCATAGCTGTCGATGCCACTCCTCCACAGCAATTCAAATCCACAAATCAGTCCAGATTTCGTTTCTCAAATCTAGAAAAGCCAAACTTTATAGGCTCATCACACCAGTCTACATCCACACTATCAGTTTCATCACCACAGCCATCGATGCCACTCCTCCACAGCAATTCAAATCCACCAAATCCGTCCACATTTCGTTACTCAAATCTAGAAAAGCCAAACTTTATAGGCTCATCACACCAGTCTACATCCACACGATCAGTTTCATCACCACAGCCATCGATGCCACTCCTCCACAGCATTTCAAATCCACCAAATCAGTCCACATTTCGTTGCTCAAATCCAAAAAAGCCAAAATATTCGACGCTGCTGCAACGATTACACAAAAAAGCCAAACTTAAGCTCATCACACCAGTCTACGTCCATACTATCAGTTTCATCACCATGGTCATCGATGCCACTCCTCCACAGCAATTCAAATCAGCAAAATCAGTCCACATTTCGTTGCTCAAATCCAAAAAAGCCAAAATATTCTGCGCTGCTGCACCGATTACCCAAAAAAGCCAAACTTAACAAGCTCATGATACCAATCTACATCCCCACTATCAGTTTGATCACCACAGCCATCGATGCCACTACTCCACAGCAATTCAAATCCAGAAAAAACCGTCCACATTTCGTTGCTCAAATCCAAAAAAACCAAACTTTAGCCCATCACACCAGTCTACATCCACACTATCAGCTTTATTACCACAGCTACCGATGCCACTCCTTCACAGCAGTTGAAATCCACAAAATCAGTCCACATTTAGCTACTCAAATCCAAAAAAGCCAAACTTTAGCTCATCACACCAGTCTACATCCACACTTTGATCCAGAATATCAGTTTTATCACCATAACGATGCCACTCCTCCACAACAATTCAAATCAACAAAATAAGTCAAAATTTCGTTGCTCAAATCCAAAAAGCCAAACTTTAGCTCATGACACCAGTCTACATCCACACTGTTAGTTTCATCACCATAGCTGTCGATGCCACTCCTCCACAGCAATTCAAATCCACAAAATCAGTCCACATTTCGTTACTCAAATATAGAAAAGCCGAATTTAATAAGCTCATCACACCAGTCTACATCCACACTATCAGTTTCATCACCACAGCCATCGATGCCACTCCTCCACAGCAATTCAAATCCACCAAATCAGTCCACATTTCGTTTCTCAAATCCAAAAAAGCCAAAATATTCTGCGCTCCTGCACCGATTACACGAAAAAGCCGAACATCAGCTCATCACACCAGTCTACATCCACACTATCATTTTCATCACCACAGCCATCGATGCCACTCCTCGTCAGCAATTAAAATCCACAAAATCAGTCCAACTTTCGCAACTCAAATCCAAACAAGCCAAAATATTCTGCACTGCTGCAACGATTACACAAAAAAGCCGAACTTAATAAGCTCATCACACCAGTCTACATCCACACTATCAGTTTCATCACCGCAGCCATCGATGCCACTCCTCCACCGCAATTCAAATCCACAAAATCAGTCCACATTTCTTTTCTCAAATCCAAAAGGCCAGAAAGTTGCTCATGATGCCAGTCTACATCCACACTATTAGTTTCATCACCATAGCTATCGATGCCACTCCTCCACAGCAATTCAAATCCACCAAATCAGTACACATTTCGTTGCTCAAATCCAAAAAAGCCAAAATATTCTGTACTGATGCACCGATTAAACAAAGAAGCCAAACTTAATAGGCTCATCACGCCAGTCTACATCCACACTATCAGTTTCATCACCATGGCCATCGATGCCACTCCTCTACAGCAATTCAAATCCACAAAATTAGTTCACATTTCTTTACTCAAATCCAAACAAGCCAAAAATTTGCTCAATATACCAGTCTACATCCACACTATTAGTTTCATCACCATAGCTATCGATGCCACTCCTCCACAGCAATTCAAATCCACAAAATCAGTCCACATTTCGTTGCTCAAATCCAAAAAAGCCAAAATATTCGACGCTGCTGCAACGATTACACAACAAAAGCCAAACTTAGGCTCATCACACCAGTCTACATCCACACTTTGATCCAGAATATCAGTTTCATCACCATGGTTAACGATGCCACTCCTCCACAGCAATTCAAATCCACAAAATCAGTCAACATTTCGTTTCTCAAATCCAAAAAGCCAAACTTTAGCTCATGACACCAGTCTACATCCACACTGTTAGTTTCATCACCATAGCTGTCGATGCCACTCCTCCACCGCAATTCAAATCCACAAAATCAGTCCACATTTCATTACTCAAATCCAAAAAGCCAAACTTAATAAGCTCATCACACCAGTCTACATCCACACTATCAGTTTCATCACCACAGCCATCGATGCCACTCCTCCACAGCAATTCAAATCCACGAAATCCGTCCATATTTCGTTACTCAAATCGAGTAAAGACAAACTTTAGCTTATCACACCAGTCTACATCCACACTATCAGTTTCATCACCACAGCTACCGTTGCCACTCCTCCACAGCTATTCAAATCCAGAAAAAACCGTCCACATATCGTTGCTCAAATCCAAAAAAGCCAAACTTAACCTAATCACACCAGTCTACATCCACACTGTTAGTTTCATCACCATAGCTGTCGATGCCACTCCTCCACAGCAATTCAAATCAGCAAAATCAGTCCACATTTCGTTGCTCAAATCCAAAAAAGCCAAAATATTCTGCGCTGCTGCACCGATTACCCAAAAAAGCCAAACTTAACAAGCTCATGATACCAATCTACATCCCCACTATCAGTTTGATCACCACAGCCATCGATGCCACTACTCCACAGCAATTCAAATCCAGAAAAAACCGTCCACATTTCGTTGCTCAAATCCAAAAAAACCAAACTTTAGCCCATCACACCAGTCTACATCCACACTATCAGCTTCATTACCACAGCTACCGATGCCACTCCTTCACAGCAGTTGAAATCCACAAAATCAGTCCACATTTCGATACTCAAATCCAAAAAGCAAAAGTTTATCTCATCACACCAGTCTACATCCACACTTATCAGTTTTATCACCATATCGATGCCACTCCTCCACAGCAATTCAAATCCACAAAATAAGTCAACATTTCTTTGCTCAAATCCAAAAAAGCCAAACTTTAGCTCATCACACCAGTCTACATCCACACTATCAGTTTCATCACCACAGCTACCGTTGCCACTCCTCCACAGCAATTCAAATCCACCAAATCAGTCCACATTTCGTTACTCAAATATAGAAAAGCCGAATTTAATAAGCTCATCACACCAGTCTACATCCACACTATCAGTTTCATCACCACAGCCATCGATGCCACTCCTCCACAGCAATTCAAATCCACCAAATCCGTCAACATTTCGTTACTCAAATCTAGAAAAGACGAACTTAAGCTCATCACACCAGTCTACATCCACACTATCAGTTTCATCACCACAGCTACCGTTGCCACTCCTCCACAGCAATTCAAATCCACAAAATCAGTCCACA
This sequence comes from Prostheceraeus crozeri, assembly GCA_907163375.1. Classification (NCBI taxonomy): domain Eukaryota; kingdom Metazoa; phylum Platyhelminthes; order Polycladida; family Euryleptidae; genus Prostheceraeus; species Prostheceraeus crozeri. Next base: position 266,327 of record CAJQUW010007154.1, read on the forward strand.
TTTCATTGCTCAAATCCAAAAAAGCCAAACTTAAGCTTATCACACCAGTCAACATCCACACTATCAGTTTCATCACCAAAGCCATCGATGCCACTCCTCCACAGCAATTCAAATCCACAAAATCAGTCCACATTTCGTTGCTCAAATCCAAAAAAGCCAAAATATTCTGCGTTGCTGCACCGATTAAACAAAAAAGCCAAACTTAATCAGCTCATCACACCAGTCTACATCCACACTATCAGTTTCATCACCACAGCCATCGATGCCACTCCTCCACAGCAATTCAAATCCACAAAATTAGTTCACATTTCTTTACTCAAATCCAAAAGGCCAAAAATTTGCTCATGCTACCAGTCTACATCCACACTATTAGTTTCATCACCATAGCTATCGATGCCACTCCTCCACAGCAATTCAAATCCACAAAATCAGTTCACATTTCGTTGCTCAAATACAAAAAAGCCAAAATATTCGAAGCTGCTGCAACGATTAAACAAAAAAGCCGAACTTAAGCTCATCACACCAGTCTACATCCATACTATCAGTTTAATCACCATGGTTAACGATGCCACTCCTCCACAGCAATTCAAATCCACAAAATCAGTCCACATTTCGTTTCTCAAATCCAAAAAAGCCAAAATATTCTGCGCTGCTGCACCGATTACACGAAAAAGCCGAACATCAGCTCATCACACCAGTCTACATCCACACTATCATTTTCATCACCACAGCCATCGATGCCACTCCTCCACAGCAATTCAAATCCACAAAATCAGTCCAACTTTCGCAACTCAAATCCAAACAAGCCAAAATATTCTGCACTGCTGCACCGATTAAACAAAAAAGCCAAACTTAATAGGCTCATCACGCCAGTCTACATCCACACTATCAGTTTCATCACCATGGCCATCGATGCCACTCCTCTACAGCAATTCAAATCCACAAAATTAGTTCACATTTCTTTACTCAAATCCAAACAAGCCAAAAATTTGCTCAATATACCAGTCTACATCCACACTATTAGTTTCATCACCATAGCTATCGATGCCACTCCTCCACAGCAATTCAAATCCACCAAACCAGTCCACATTTCGTTGTTCAAATCCAAAGAAGCCAAAATATTCTGTACTGATGCACCGATTAAACAAAGAAGCCAAACTTAATAGGCTCATCACGCCAGTCTACATCCACACTATCAGTTTCATCACCATGGCCATCGATGCCACTCCTCTACAGCAATTCAAATCCACAAAATTAGTTCACATTTCTTTACTCAAATCCAAACAAGCCAAAAATTTGCTCAATATACCAGTCTACATCCACACTATTAGTTTCATCACCATAGCAATCGATGCCACTCCTCCACAGCAATTCAAATCCACCAAATCAGTCCACATTTCGTTGCTCAAATCCAAAAAAGCCAAAATATTCGACGCTGCTGCAACGATTACACAAAAAAGCCAAACTTAGGCTCATCACATCAGTCTACATCCACACTTTGATCCAGAATATCAGTTTTATCACCATAACGATGCCACTCCTCCACAACAATTCAAATCAACAAAATCAGTCAAAATTTCGTTTCTCAAATCCAAAAAGCCAAACTTTAGCTCAAGACACCAGTCTACATCCACACTGTTAGTTTCATCACCATAGCTGTCGATGCCACTCCTCCACAGCAATTCAAATCCACAAAATCAGTCCACATTTCGTTACTCAAATCTAGAAAAGCCGAACTTAATAAGCTCATCACACCAGTCTACATCCACACTATCAGTTTCATCACCACAGCCATCGATGCCACTCCTCCACAGCAATTCAAATCCACCAAATCCGTCCATATTTCGTTACTCAAATCGAGTAAAGACAAACTTTAGCTTATCACACCAGTCTACATCCACACTATCAGTTTCATCACCACAGCTACCGTTGCCACTCCTCCACAGCTATTCAAATCCAGAAAAAACCGTCCACATATCGTTGCTCAAATCCAAAAAAGCCAAACTTAACCTAATCACACCAGTCTACATCCACACTGTTAGTTTCATCACCATAGCTGTCGATGCCACTCCTCCACAACAATTCAAATCCACAAAATTAGTTCACATTTCTTTTCTCAAATCCAAAAGGCCAGAAAGTTGCTCATGATGCCAGTCTACATCGACACTATTAGTTTCATCACCATAGCTATCGATGCCACACTTCCGCAGCAATTCAAATCCACCAAACCAGTCCACATTTCGTTGTTCAAATCCAAACAAGCCAAAATATTCTGTACTGATGCACCGATTAAGCAAAGAAGCCAATATTAATAAGCTCATCACGCCAGTCTACATCCACACTATCAGTTTCATCACCATGGCCATCGATGCAACTCCTCCACAGCAATTCAAATCCACAAAATTAGTTCACATTTCTTTACTCAAATCCAAACAAGCCAAAAATTTGCTCAATATACCAGTCTACATCCACACTATTAGTTTCATCACCATAGCTATCGATGCCACTCCTCCACAGCAATTCAAATCCACAAAATCAGTTCACATTTCGTTGCTCAAATACAAAAAAGCCAAAATATTCGATGCTGCTGCAACGATTACACAAAAAAGCCAAACTTAAGCTCATCACACCAGTCTACATCCATACTATCAGTTTTATCACCATGGTTATCGATGCCACTCCTCCACAACAATTCAAATCCAGAAAAAACCGTCCAAATTTCGTTGCTCAAATCCAAAAAAGCCAAACTTTAGCTCATCACACCAGTCTACATCGACACTATCAGTTTTATCACCATAACGATGCCACTCCTCCACAACAATTCAAATCAACAAAATCAGTCAAAATTTCGTTTCTCAAATCCAAAAAAGCCAAAATATTCTGCGCTGCTTCACCGATTACACAAAAAAGCCAAACATCAGCTCATCACACCAGTCTACATCCACACTATCAGTTTTATTACCACAGCCATCGATGCCACTCCTCCACAGCAACTGAAATACACAAAATTAGTTCACATTTCTTTCCTCAAATCCAAAAGGCCAGAAAGTTGCTCATGATGCCAGTCTACATCCACACTATTAGTTTCATCACCATAGCTATCGATGCCACTCCTCCACAGCAATTCAAATCCATCAAACCAGTCCACATTTCGTTGCTCAAATCCAAACAAGCCAAAATATTCTGTACTGCTGCACCGATTAAACAAAGAAGCCAAATTTAATAAGCTCATCACGCCAGTCTACATCCACACTATCAGTTTCATCACCATGGCCATCGATGCCACTCCTCCACAGCAATTCAAATCCACAAAATTAGTTCACATTTCTTTACTCAAATCCAAACAAGCCAAAAATTTGCTCATGCTACCAGTCTATATCCACACTATTAGTTTCATCACCATAGCTATCGATGCCACTCCTCCACAGCAATTCAAATCCACAAAATCAGTTCACATTTCGTTGCTCAAATCCAAAAAAGCCAAAATATTCGACGCTGCTGAAGCGATTACACAAAAAAGCCAAACTTAAGCTCATCACACCAGTCTACATCCATACTATCAGTTTCATCACCATGGTTAACGATGCCACTCCTCTACAGCAATTCAAATCCACCAAATCAGTCCACATTTCGTTTCTCAAATCCAAAAAAGACGAACTTTAGCTCATCACACCAGTCTACATCCACACTATCAGTTTTTATTACCACAGCTACCGATGCCACTCCTCCACAGCAATTCAAATCCAGAAAAAACCGTCCACATTTCGTTGCTCAAATCCAAAAAAGCCAAACTTTGGCTCATCACACCAGTCTACATCCACACTTTGATCCAGAATATCAGTTTTATCACCTTAACGATGCCACTCCTCCACAACAATTCAAATCAACAAAATCAGACAAAATTTCGTTTCTCAAATCCAAAAAGCCAAACTTTAGCTCATGACACCAGTCTACATCCACACTGTTAGTTTCATCACCATAGCTGTCGATGCCACTCCTCCACCGCAATTCAATTCCACAAAATTAGTTCACATGTCTTTTCTCAAATCCAAAAGGCCAGAAAGTTGGTCATGATGCCAGTCTACATCCACACTATTAGTTTCATCACCATAGCTATCGATGCCACTCCTCCACAGCAATTCAAATCCACCAAACCAGTCCACATTTCGTTGTTCAAATCCAAAGAAGCCAAAATATTCTGTACTGATGCACCGATTAAACAAAGAAGCCAAACTTAATAAGCTCATCACGCCAGTCTACATCCACACTATCAGTTTCATCACCATGGCCATCGATGCCAATCCTCCACAGCAATTCAAATCCACAAAATTAGTTCACATTTCTTTACTCAAATCCAAACAAGCCAAAAATTTGCTCAATATACCAGTCTACATCCACACTATTAGTTTCATCACCATAGCTATCGATGCCACTCCTCCACAGCAATTCAAATCCACCAAATCAGTCCACATTTCGTTGCTCAAATCCAAAAAAGCCAAAATATTCGACGCTGCTGCAACGATTACACAAAAAAGCCAAACTTAAGCTCATCACACCAGTCTACATCCATACTATCAGTTTCATCACCATGGTTAACGATGCCACTCCTCCACAGCAATTCAAATCCAGAAAAAACCGTCCACATTTCGGTGCTCAAATCCAAAAAAGCCAAAGTTTAGCTCATCACATCAGTCTACATCCACACTATCAGCTTTATTACCACAGCTATCGATGCCACTCCTCCACAACAATTCAAATCAACAAAATCAGTCAAAATTTCGTTTCTCAAATCCAAAAAGCCAAACTTTAGCTCATGACACCAGTCTACATCCACACTGTTAGTTTCATCACCATAGCTGTCGATGCCACTCCTCCACAGCAATTCAAATCCACAAAATCAGTCCACATTTCGTTACTCAAATCTAAAAAAAAGCCAAACTTAATAAGCTCATCACACCAGTCTACATCCACACTATCAGTTTCATCACCACAGCCATCGATGCCACTCCTCCACAGCAATTCAAATCCACCAAATCCGTCCACATTTCGTTACTCAAATCGAGAAAAGCCAAACTTTAGCTTATCACACCAGTCTACATCCACACTATCAGTTTCATTACCACAGCTACCGATGCCACTCCTCCACAGCAATTCAAATCCACAAAATGAGTCCACATTTCGTTTCTCAAATCCAAAAAAGACGAACTTAAGCTCATCACACCAGTCTACATCCACACTATCAGTTTCATCACCACATCTACCGTTGCCACTCCTCCACAGTTATTCAAATCCAGAAAAAACCGTCCACATTTCGTTGCTCAAATGCAAAAAAGCCTAATTTAAGCTGATCACACCAGTCTACATCCATACTATCAGTTTCATCACCATGGTTATCGATGCCACTCCTCCACAGCAATTCAAATCCACAAAATCAGTCCACATTTCGTTGCTCAAATCCAAAAAAGCCAAACTTTAGCCCAAATATTCTGCGTTGCTTCACCGATTACATGAAAAAGCCGAACATCAGCTCATGACACCAGTCTACATCCACACTATCATTTTCGTCACCACAGCCATCGATGCCACTCCTCGACAGCAATTGAAATCCACAAAATCAGTCCACATTTCGCTACTCAAATCCAAAAAAGCCAAAATATTCGACGCTGCTGCAACGATTACACAAAAAAGCCAAACTTAAGCTCATCACACCAGTCTACATCCACACTATCAGTTTAATCACCACAGCCATCGATGCCACTCCTCGTCATTAATGAAAATCCACAAAATCAGTCCAACTTTCGCAACTCAAATCCAAAAAAGCCAAAATATTCTGCGCTGCTTCACCGATTACACAAAAAAGCCAAACATCAGCTCATCACACCAGTCTACATCCACACTATCATTTTCATCACCACAGCCATCGATGCCACTCCTCGTCACCAATTAAAATCCACAAAATCAGTCAAACTTTCGCAACTCAAATCCAAACAAGCCAAAATATTCTGCACTGCTGCACCGATTAAACAAAACGCCAAACTTAATAAGCTCATCACACCAGTCTACATCCACACTATCAGTTTCATAACCGCAGCCATCGATGCCACTCCTCCACCGCAATTCAAATCCACAAAATTAGTTCACATTTCTTTACTCAAATCCAAAAGGCCAAAAATTTGCTCATGATGCCAGTCTACATCCACACTATTAGTTTCATCACCATAGCTATCGATGCCACTCCTCCACAGCAATTCAAATCCACCAAACCAGTCCACATTTCGTTGCTCAAATCCAAACAAGCCAAAATATTCTGTACTGCTGCACCGATTAAACAAAGAAGCCAAACTTAATAAGCTCATCACGCCAGTCTACATCCACACTATCAGTTTCATCAGCATGGTTAACGATGCCACTGCTCCACAGCAATTCAAATCCACAAAATCAGTCCACATTTCGTTACTCAAATCTAAAAAAGGCAAACTTAAGCTCATCACACCAGTTTACTACCACACTATCAGTTTCATCACCACAGCCATCGAAGCCACTCCTCCACAGCAATTGAAATCCACCAAATCATTCCACATTTCTTTACTCAAATCCAAAAAAGCCAAACTTAACCTCATCACACCATTCTACATCCACACTATTAGTTTCATTACCACAGCTACCGATGCCACTTCTTCACAGCAATTCAAATCCACAAAATGAGTCCGCATTTTTTTGCTCGAATCCAAAAAAGACGAACTTAAGCTCATCACACCAGTCTACATCCACACTATCACTTTCATTACCACAGCCCTCGATGCCACTCCTCCACAGCAATTCAAATCCAGAAAAAACCGTCCACCTTTCGTTGCTCAAATCGAAAAAGCCAAACTTTAGCTCATCACACCAGTCTACATCCACACTTTGATCCAGAATATCATTTTCATCACCATAACGATGCCACTCCTCCACAACAATTCAAATCAACAAAATCAGTCAAAATTTCGTTTCTCAAATCAAAAAGCCAAACTTTAGCTCATGACACCAGTCTACATCCACACTGTCAGTTTCATTACTATAGCTGTCGATGCCACTCCTCCACAGCAATTGAAATCCACCAAATCAGTCCACATTTCGTTACTCAAATCGAGAAAAGACAAACTTTAGCTTATCACACCAGTGTACATCCACACTATTAGTTTCATTACCACAGCTACAGATGCCACTCCTCCACAGCAATTCAAATCCAGAAAAAACCGTCCACATTTCGTTGCTCAAATCCAAAAAAGCCAAACTTAAGCTTATCACACCAGTCTACATCCATACTATCAGTTTCATCACCACAGCTACCGATGCCACTCCTCCACAGCAATTCAAATCCAGAAAAAACCGTCCACATTTCGTTGCTCAAATCCAAAAAAGCCAAACTTAAGCTCACAACACCAGTCTACATCCATACTATCAGTTTCATTACCATAGCTATCGATGCCACTCCTCCACAGCTATTCAAATCCACAAAATCAGTCCACATTTCGATACTCAAATCCAAAAAAGCCAAAATATTCTGCGCTGCTTCACTGATTACACGAAAAACACGAACATCAGCTCATCACACCAGTCTACATCCACACTATCATTTTCATCACCACAGCCATCGATGCCACTCCTCGTCACCAATTGAGATCCACAAAATCAGTCCACATTTTGCTAATAAAATCCAAACAAGCCAAAATATTCTGTACTGCTGCACCGATTAAACAAAAAAGCCAAACTTAATAAGCTCATCACACCAGTCTACATCCACACTATCAGTTTCATAACCGCAGCCATCGATGCCACTCCTCCACCGCAATTGAAATCCACAAAATTATTTCACATTTCTTTACTCAAATCCAAAAGGCAAAAAAGTTGCTCATGATGCCAGTCTATATCCACACTATTAGTTTCGTCACCATAGCTATCGATGCCACTCCTCCACAGCAATTCAAATCCGCCAAATCAGTCCACATTTCGTTGCTCAAATCCAAAAAAGCCAAAATATTCGACGCTGCTGCAACGATTACACAAAAAAGCCACTCTTAAGCTCATCACACCAGTCTACATCCATACTATCAGTTTCATCACCATGGTTAACGATGCCACTCCTCCACAGCAATTCAAATCCAGAAAAAACCGTCCACATTTCGTTGCTCAAATCCAAAAAAGCCAAACTTTTGCTCATCACACCAGTCTACATCCACACTTTGATCCAGAATATCAGTTTTATCACCTTAACGATGCCTATCTTCCACAACAATTCAAATCAACAAAATCAGTCAAAATTTCGTTTCTCAAATCCAAAAAGCCAAACTTTAGCTCATGACACCAGTCTACATCCACACTGTTAGTTTCATCACCATAGCTGTCGATGCCACTCCTCCACAGCAATTCAACTCCACAAAATCAGTCCACATTTCGTTACTCAAATCTAGAAAAGCCGAACTTAATAAGCTCATCACACCAGTCTACATCCACACTATCAGTTTCATCACCACAGCCATCGATGCCACTCCTCCACAGCAATTCAAATCCACCAAATCCGTCCATATTTCGTTACTCAAATCGAGTAAAGACAAACTTTAGCTTGTCACACCAGTCTACATCCACACGATCAGTTTCATTACCACAGCTACCGATGCCACTCCTCCACAGCAATTCAAATCCACAAAATGAGTCCACATTTCGTTGCTCAAATCCAAAAAAGACGAACTTAAGCTCATCACACCAGTCTACATCCACACTATCAGTTTCATCACCACAACTACCGTTGCCACTCCTCCACAGCTATTCAAATCCAGAAAAAACCGTCCACATTTCGTTGCTCAAATCCAAAAAAGCCAAACTTAACCTAACCACACCAGTCAACATCCATACTATCAGTTTCATCACCATGGTTATCGATGCCACTCCTCCACAGCAATTCAAATCCACAAAATCAGTCCACATTTCGTTGCTGAAATCCAAAAAAGCCAAACTTTAGCCCAAATATTCTGCGTTGCTTCACCGATTACACGAAAAAGCCGAACATCAGCTCATGACACCAGTCTACATCCACACTATCATTTTCGTCACCACAGCCATCGATGCCACTCCTCCACAGCAATTGAAATCCACAAAATCAGTCCACATTTCGCTACTCAAATCCAAAAAAGCCAAAATATTCGACGCTGCTGCAACGATTACACAAAAAAGCCAAACTTAAGCTCATCACACCAGTCTACATCCACACTATCAGTTTAATCACCATGGTTAACGATGCCACTCCTCGTCAGCAATGAAAATCCACAAAATCAGTCCAACTTTCGCAACTCAAATCCAAAAAAGCCAAAATATTCTGCGCTGCTTCACCGATTACACAAAAAAGCCAAACATCAGCTCATCACACCAGTCTACATCCACACTATCATTTTCATCACCACAGCCATCGATGCCACTCCTCGTCACCAATTAAAATCCACAAAATCAGTCCAACTTTCGCAACTCAAATCCAAACAAGCCAAAATATTCTGCACTGCTGCACCGATTAAACAAAAAAGCCAAACTTAATAAGCTCATCACACCAGTCTACATCCACACTATCAGTTTCATAACCGCAGCCATCGATGCCACTCCTCCACCGCAATTCAAATCCACAAAATTAGTTCACATTTCTTTACTCAAATCCAAAAGGCCAAAAATTTGCTCATGATGCCAGTCTACATCCACACTATTAGTTTCATCACCATAGCTATCGATGCCACTCCTCCACAGCAATTCAAATCCACCAAACCAGTCCACATTTCGTTGCTCAAATCCAAACAAGCCAAAATATTCTGTACTGCTGCACCGATTAAACAAAGAAGCCAAACTTAATAAGCTCATCACACCAGTCTACATCCACACTATCAGTTTCATCACCACAGCCATCGATGCCACTCCTCCACAGCAACTGAAATCCACCAAATCCGCCCACATTTCGTTACTCAAATCGAGAAAAGCCAAACTTTAGCTCATCACACCAGTCTACATCCACACTATTAGTTTCATTACCACAGCTACCGATGCCACTCCTTCACAGCAATTCAAATCCACAAAATGAGTCCGCATTTTTTTGCTCGAATCCAAAAAAGACGAACTTAAGCTCATCACACCAGTCTACATCCACACTATCACTTTCATTACCACAGCTACCGATGCCACTCCTCCACAGCAATTCAAATCCAGAAAAAACCGTCCACATTTCGTTGCTCAAATCGAAAAAGCCAAACTTTAGCTCATCACACCAGTCTACATCCACACTTTGATCCAGAATATCATTTTCATCACCATAACGATGCCACTCCTCCACAACAATTCAAATCAACAAAATCAGTCAAAATTTCGTTTCTCAAATCAAAAAGCCAAACTTTAGCTCATGACACCAGTCTACATCCACACTGTCAGTTTCATTACTATAGCTGTCGATGCCACTCCTCCACAGCAATTGAAATCCACAAAATCAGTCCACATTTCGTTACTCAAATCGAGAAAAGCCAAACTTTAGCTTATCACACCAGTGTACATCCACACTATTAGTTTCATTACCACAGCTATCGATGCCACTCCTCCACAGCAATTCAAATCCAGAAAAGGCCGTCCACATTTCGTTGCTCAAATCCAAAAAAGCCAAACTTAAGCTTATCACACCAGTCCACATCCATACTATCAGTTTCATCACCACAGCTACCGATGCCACTCCTCCACAGCAATTCAAATCCAGAAAAAACCGTCCACATTTCGTTGCTCAAATCCAAAAAAGCCAAACTTCAGCTTATCACACCAGTCTACATCCATACTATCAGTTTCATCACCATGGTTATCGATGCCACTCCTCCACAGCAATTCAAATCCACAAAATCAGTCCACATTTCGTTGCTCAAATCCAAAAAAGCCAAAATATTCTGCGCTGCTTCACTGATTACACGAAAAAGCCGAACATCAGCTCATGACACCAGTCTACATCCACACTATCATTTTCGTCACCTGAGCCATCGATGCCACTCCTTTACAGCAATTGAGATCCACAAAATCAGTCCACATTTTGCTACTAAAATCCAAACAAGCCAAAATATTCTGTACTGCTGCACCGATTAAACAAAAAAGCCAAACTTAATAAGCTCATCACACCAGTCTACATCCACACTATCAGTTTCATAACCGCAGCCATCGATGCCACTCCTCCACCGCAATTGAAATCCACAAAATTAGTTCACATTTCTTTACTCAAATCCAAAAGGCAAAAAAGTTGCTCATGATGCCAGTTTACATCCACACTATTAGTCTCATCACCATAGCTATCGATGCCACTCCTCCACAGCAATTCAAATCCACCAAATCCGTCCATATTTCGTTACTCAAATCGAGTAAAGACAAACTTTAGCTTGTCACACCAGTCTACATCCACACTATCAGTTTCATTACCACAGCTACCGATGCCACTCCTCCACAGCAATTCAAATCCACAAAATGAGTCCACATTTCGTTGCTCAAATCCAAAAAAGACGAACTTAAGCTCATCACACCAGTCTACATCCACACTATCAGTTTCATCACCACAACTACCGTTGCCACTCCTCCACAGCTATTCAAATCCAGAAAAAACCGTCCACATTTCGTTGCTCAAATCCAAAAAAGCCAAACTTAACCTAACCACACCAGTCAACATCCATACTATCAGTTTCATCACCATGGTTATCGATGCCACTCCTCCACAGCAATTCAAATCCACAAAATCAGTCCACATTTAGTTGCTCAAATCCAAAAAAGCCAAACTTTAGCCCAAATATTCTGCGTTGCTTCACCGATTACACGAAAAAGCCGAACATCAGCTCATGACACCAGTCTACATCCACACTATCATTTTCGTCACCACAGCCATCGATGCCACTCCTCGACAGCAATTGAAATCCACAAAATTAGTTCACATTTCTTTACTCAAATCCAAAAGGCAAAAAAGTTGCTCATGATGCCAGTTTACATCCACACTATTAGTTTCATCACCATAGCTATCGATGCCACTCCTCCACAGCAATTCAAATCCACCAAATCCGTCCATATTTCGTTACTCAAATCGAGTAAAGACAAACTTTAGCTTGTCACACCAGTCTACATCCACACGATCAGTTTCATTACCACAGCTACCGATGCCACTCCTCCACAGCAATTCAAATCCACAAAATGAGTCCACATTTCGTTGCTCAAATCCAAAAAAGACGAACTTAAGCTCATCACACCAGTCTACATCCACACTATCATTTTCGTCACCTGAGTTATCGATGCCACTCCTTTACAGCAATTCAAATCCACCAAATCAGTCCAAATTTAGTTACTCAAATCCAAACAAGCCAAAATATTCTGTACTGCTGCACCGATTAACACAAAAAGCAAAACTTAATAAGCTCATCACACCAGTCTACATCCACACTATCAGTTTCATCACCACAGCCATCGATGCCACTCCTCCACAGCAATTGAAATCCACAAAATTAGTTCACATTTCTTTACTCAAATCCAAAAGGCAAAAAAGTTGCTCATGATGCCAGTTTACATCCACACTATTAGTTTCATCACCATAGCTATCGATGCCACTCCTCCACAGCAATTCAAATCCACCAAATCCGTCCATATTTCGTTACTCAAATCGAGTAAAGACAAACTTTAGCTTGTCACACCAGTCTACATCCACACTATTAGTTTCATTACCACAGCTACCGATGCCACTCCTTCACAGCAATTCAAATCCACAAAATGAGTCCGCATTTTTTTGCTCGAATCCAAAAAAGACGAACTTAAGCTCATCACACCAGTCTACATCCACACTATCACTTTCATTACCACAGCTACCGATGCCACTCCTCCACAGCAATTCAAATCCAGAAAAAACCGTCCACATTTCGTTGCTCAAATCGAAAAAGCCAAACTTTAGCTCATCACACCAGTCTACATCCACACTTTGATCCAGAATATCATTTTCATCACCATAACGATGCCACTCCTCCACAACAATTCAAATCAACAAAATCAGTCAAAATTTCGTTTCTCAAATCAAAAAGCCAAACTTTAGCTCATGACACCAGTCTACATCCACACTGTCAGTTTCATTACTATAGCTGTCGATGCCACTCCTCCACAGCAATTGAAATCCACAAAATCAGTCCACATTTCGTTACTCAAATCGAGAAAAGCCAAACTTTAGCTTATCACACCAGTGTACATCCACACTATTAGTTTCATTACCACAGCTACAGATGCCACTCCTCCACAGCAATTCAAATCCAGAAAAGGCCGTCCACATTTCGTTGCTCAAATCCAAAAAAGCCAAACTTAAGCTTATCACACCAGTCCACATCCATACTATCAGTTTCATCACCACAGCTACCGATGCCACTCCTCCACAGCAATTCAAATCCAGAAAAAACCGTCCACATTTCGTTGCTCAAATCCAAAAAAGCCAAACTTCAGCTTATCACACCAGTCTACATCCATACTATCAGTTTCATCACCATGGTTATCGATGCCACTCCTCCACAGCAATTCAAATCCACAAAATCAGTCCACATTTCGTTGCTCAAATCCAAAAAAGCCAAAATATTCTGCGCTGCTTCACTGATTACACGAAAAAGCCGAACATCAGCTCATGACACCAGTCTACATCCACACTATCATTTTCGTCACCTGAGCCATCGATGCCACTCCTTTACAGCAATTGAGATCCACAAAATCAGTCCACATTTTGCTACTAAAATCCAAACAAGCCAAAATATTCTGTACTGCTGCACCGATTAAACAAAAAAGCCAAACTTAATAAGCTCATCACACCAGTCTACATCCACACTATCAGTTTCATAACCGCAGCCATCGATGCCACTCCTCCACCGCAATTGAAATCCACAAAATTAGTTCACATTTCTTTACTCAAATCCAAAAGGCAAAAAAGTTGCTCATGATGCCAGTTTACATCCACACTATTAGTCTCATCACCATAGCTATCGATGCCACTCCTCCACAGCAATTCAAATCCACCAAATCCGTCCATATTTCGTTACTCAAATCGAGTAAAGACAAACTTTAGCTTGTCACACCAGTCTACATCCACACTATCAGTTTCATTACCACAGCTACCGATGCCACTCCTCCACAGCAATTCAAATCCACAAAATGAGTCCACATTTCGTTGCTCAAATCCAAAAAAGACGAACTTAAGCTCATCACACCAGTCTACATCCACACTATCAGTTTCATCACCACAACTACCGTTGCCACTCCTCCACAGCTATTCAAATCCAGAAAAAACCGTCCACATTTCGTTGCTCAAATCCAAAAAAGCCAAACTTAAGCTCATCACACCAGTCTACATCCACACTATCAGTTTCATCACCATAGCCATCGATGCCACTCCTCCACAGCAATTCAAATCCACAAAATCAGTCCACATTTAGTTGCTCAAATCCAAAAAAGCCAAACTTTAGCCCAAATATTCTGCGTTGCTTCACCGATTACACGAAAAAGCCGAACATCAGCTCATGACACCAGTCTACATCCACACTATCATTTTCGTCACCACAGCCATCGATGCCACTCCTCGACAGCAATTGAAATCCACAAAATTAGTTCACATTTCTTTACTCAAATCCAAAAGGCAAAAAAGTTGCTCATGATGCCAGTTTACATCCACACTATTAGTTTCATCACCATAGCTATCGATGCCACTCCTCCACAGCAATTCAAATCCACCAAATCCGTCCATATTTCGTTACTCAAATCGAGTAAAGACAAACTTTAGCTTGTCACACCAGTCTACATCCACACGATCAGTTTCATTACCACAGCTACCGATGCCACTCCTCCACAGCAATTCAAATCCACAAAATGAGTCCACATTTCGTTGCTCAAATCCAAAAAAGACGAACTTAAGCTCATGACACCAGTCTACATCCACACTATCATTTTCGTCACCTGAGCCATCGATGCCACTCCTTTACAGCAATTGAGATCCACAAAATCAGTCCACATTTTGCTACTAAAATCCAAACAAGCCAAAATATTCTGTACTGCTGCACCGATTAAACAAAAAAGCCAAACTTAATAAGCTCATCACACCAGTCTACATCCACACTATCAGTTTCATAACCGCAGCCATCGATGCCACTCCTCCACCGCAATTGAAATCCACAAAATTAGTTCACATTTCTTTACTCAAATCCAAAAGGCAAAAAAGTTGCTCATGATGCCAGTTTACATCCACACTATTAGTTTCATCACCATAGCTATCGATGCCACTCCTCCACAGCAATTCAAATCCACCAAATCCGTCCATATTTCGTTACTCAAATCGAGTAAAGACAAACTTTAGCTTGTCACACCAGTCTACATCCACACGATCAGTTTCATTACCACAGCTACCGATGCCACTCCTCCACAGCAATTCAAATCCACAAAATGAGTCCACATTTCGTTGCTCAAATCCAAAAAAGACGAACTTAAGCTCATCACACCAGTCTACATCCACACTATCAGTTTCATCACCACAACTACCGTTGCCACTCCTCCACAGCTATTCAAATCCAGAAAAAACCGTCCACATTTCGTTGCTCAAATCCAAAAAAGCCAAACTTAACCTAACCACACCAGTCTACATCCACACTATCAGTTTCATTACCATAGCTATCGATGCCACTCCTCCACAGCAATTCAAATCCACAAAATCAGTCCACATTTCGATACTCAAATCCAAAAAAGCCAACGATTACACTAAAAAGCCGAACATCAGCTCATGACACCAGTCTACATCCACACTATCATTTTCGTCACCACAGCCATCGATGCCACTCCTCCACAGCAATTGAAATCCACAAAATTAGTTCACATTTCTTTACTCAAATCCAAAAGGCAAAAAAGTTGCTCATGATGCCAGTTTACATCCACACTATTAGTTTCATCACCATAGCTATCGATGCCACTCCTCCACAGCAATTCAAATCCACCAAATCCGTCCATATTTCGTTACTCAAATCGAGTAAAGACAAACTTTAGCTTGTCACACCAGTCTACATCCACACGATCAGTTTCATTACCACAGCTACCGATGCCACTCCTCCACAGCAATTCAAATCCACAAAATGAGTCCACATTTCGTTGCTCAAATCCAAAAAAGACGAACTTAAGCTCATCACACCAGTCTACATCCACACTATCATTTTCGTCACCTGAGCCATCGATGCCACTCCTTTACAGCAATTGAGATCCACAAAATCAGTCCACATTTTGCTACTAAAATCCAAACAAGCCAAAATATTCTGTACTGCTGCACCGATTAAACAAAAAGCCAAACTTAATAAGCTCATCACACCAGTCTACATCCACACTATCAGTTTCATAACCGCAGCCATCGATGCCACTCCTCCACCGCAATTGAAATCCACAAAATTAGTTCACATTTCTTTACTCAAATCCAAAAGGCAAAAAAGTTGCTCATGATGCCAGTTTACATCCACACTATTAGTTTCATCACCATAGCTATCGATGCCACTCCTCCACAGCAATTCAAATCCACCAAATCCGTCCATATTTCGTTACTCAAATCGAGTAAAGACAAACTTTAGCTTGTCACACCAGTCTACATCCACACGATCAGTTTCATTACCACAGCTACCGATGCCACTCCTCCACAGCAATTCAAATCCACAAAATGAGTCCACATTTCGTTGCTCAAATCCAAAAAAGACGAACTTAAGCTCATCACACCAGTCTACATCCACACTATCAGTTTCATTACCACAGCTATCGATGCCACTCCTCCACAGCAATTCAAATCCAGAAAAAACCGTCCACATTTCGTTGCTCAAATCCAAAAAAGCCAAACTTAACCTAACCACACCAGTCAACATCCATACTATCAGTTTCATCACCATGGTTATCGATGCCACTCCTCCACAGCAATTCAAATCCACAAAATCAGTCCACATTTCGTTGCTCAAATCCAAAAAAACCCAAACTTTAGCCCAAATATTCTGCGTTGCTTCACCGATTACACGAAAAAGCCGAACATCAGCTCATGACACCAGTCTACATCCACACTATCATTTTCGTCACCACAGCCATCGATGCCACTCCTCGACAGCAATTGAAATCCACAAAATTAGTTCACATTTCTTTACTCAAATCCAAAAGGCAAAAAAGTTGCTCATGATGCCAGTTTACATCCACACTATTAGTTTCATCACCATAGCTATCGATGCCACTCCTCCACAGCAATTCAAATCCACCAAATCCGTCCATATTTCGTTACTCAAATCGAGTAAAGACAAACTTTAGCTTGTCACACCAGTCTACATCCACACGATCAGTTTCATTACCACAGCTACCGATGCCACTCCTCCACAGCAATTCAAATCCACAAAATGAGTCCACATTTCGTTGCTCAAATCCAAAAAAGACGAACTTAAGCTCATCACACCAGTCTACATCCACACTATCAGTTTCATCACCACAACTACCGTTGCCACTCCTCCACAGCTATTCAAATCCAGAAAAAATCGTCCACATTTCGTTGCTCAAATCCAAAAAAGCCAAACTTAACCTAACCACACCAGTCAACATCCATACTATCAGTTTCATCACCATGGTTATCGATGCCACTCCTCCACAGCAATTCAAATCCACAAAATCAGTCCACATTTCGCTACTCAAATCCAAAAAAGCCAAAATATTCGACGCTGCTGCAACGATTACACAAAAAAGCCAAACTTAAGCTCATCACACCAGTCTACATCCACACTATCAGTTTAATCACCATGGTTAAAGATGCCACTCCTCGTCAGCAATGAAAATCCACAAAATCAGTCCAACTTTCGCAACTCAAATCCAAAAAAGCCAAAATATTCTGCGCTGCTTCACCGATTACACAAAAAAGCCAAACATCAGCTCATCACACCAGTCTACATCCACACTATCATTTTCATCACCACAGCCATCGATGCCACTCCTCGTCACCAATTAAAATCCACAAAATCAGTCCAACTTTCGCAACTCAAATCCAAACAAGCCAAAATATTCTGCACTGCTGCACCGATTAAACAAAAAAGCCAAACTTAATAAGCTCATCACACCAGTCTACATCCACACTATCAGTTTCATAACCGCAGCCATCGATGCCACTCCTCCACCGCAATTGAAATCCACAAAATTAGTTCACATTTCTTTACTCAAATCCAAAAGGCCAAAAATTTGCTCATGATGCCAGTCTACATCCACACTATTAGTTTCATCACCATAGCTATCGATGCCACTCCTCCACAGCAATTCAAATCCACCAAACCAGTCCACATTTCGTTGCTCAAATCCAAACAAGCCAAAATATTCTGTACTGCTGCACCGATTAAACAAAGAAGCCAAACTTAATAAGCTCATCACGCCAGTCTACATCCACACTATCAGTTTCATCAGCATGGTTAACGATGCCACTGCTCCACAGCAATCCAAATCCACAAAATCAGTCCACATTTCGTTACTCAAATCTAAAAAAGGCAAACTTAAGCTCATCACACCAGTCTACATCCACACTATCAGTTTCATCACCACAACTACCGTTGCCACTCCTCCACAGCTATTCAAATCCAGAAAAAACCGTCCACATTTCGTTGCTCAAATCCAAAAAAGCCAAACTTAACCTAACCACACCAGTCAACATCCATACTATCAGTTTCATCACCATGGTTATCGATGCCACTCCTCCACAGCAATTCAAATCCACAAAATCAGTCCACATTTAGTTGCTCAAATCCAAAAAAGCCAAACTTTAGCCCAAATATTCTGCGTTGCTTCACCGATTACACGAAAAAGCCGAACATCAGCTCATGACACCAGTCTACATCCACACTATCATTTTCGTCACCACAGCCATCGATGCCACTCCTCGACAGCAATTGAAATCCACAAAATTAGTTCACATTTCTTTACTCAAATCCAAAAGGCAAAAAAGTTGCTCATGATGCCAGTTTACATCCACACTATTAGTTTCATCACCATAGCTATCGATGCCACTCCTCCACAGCAATTCAAATCCACCAAATCCGTCCATATTTCGTTACTCAAATCGAGTAAAGACAAACTTTAGCTTGTCACACCAGTCTACATCCACACGATCAGTTTCATTACCACAGCTAGCGATGCCACTCCTCCACAGCAATTCAAATCCACAAAATGAGTCCACATTTCGTTGCTCAAATCCAAAAAAGACGAACTTAAGCTCATCACACCAGTCTACATCCACACTATCAGTTTCATCACCACAACTACCGTTGCCACTCCTCCACAGCTATTCAAATCCAGAAAAAACCGTCCACATTTCGTTGCTCAAATCCAAAAAAGCCAAACTTAACCTAACCACACCAGTCAACATCCATACTATCAGTTTCATCACCATGGTTATCGATGCCACTCCTCCACAGCAATTCAAATCCACAAAATCAGTCCACATTTCGCTACTCAAATCCAAAAAAGCCAAAATATTCGACGCTGCTGCAACGATTACACAAAAAAGCCAAACTTAAGCTCATCACACCAGTCTACATCCACACTATCAGTTTAATCACCATGGTTAACGATGCCACTCCTCGTCAGCAATGAAAATCCACAAAATCAGTCCACATTTCGCTACTCAAATCCAAAAAAGCCAAAATATTCGACGCTGCTGCAACGATTACACAAAAAAGCCAAACTTAAGCTCATCACACCAGTCTACATCCACACTATCAGTTTAATCACCACAGCCATCGATGCCACTCCTCGTCACCAATTAAAATCCACAAAATCAGTCCAACTTTCGCAACTCAAATCCAAACAAGCCAAAATATTCTGCACTGCTGCACCGATTAAACAAAACGCCAAACTTAATAAGCTCATCACACCAGTCTACATCCACACTATCAGTTTCATAACCGCAGCCATCGATGCCACTCCTCCACCGCAATTGAAATCCACAAAATTAGTTCACATTTCTTTACTCAAATCCAAAAGGCCAAAAATTTGCTCATGATGCCAGTCTACATCCACACTATTAGTTTCATCACCATAGCTATCGATGCCACTCCTCCACAGCAATTCAAATCCACCAAACCAGTCCACATTTCGTTGCTCAAATCCAAACAAGCCAAAATATTCTGTACTGCTGCACCGATTAAACAAAGAAGCCAAACTTAATAAGCTCATCACGCCAGTCTACATCCACACTATCAGTTTCATCAGCATGGTTAACGATGCCACTGCTCCACAGCAATCCAAATCCACAAAATCAGTCCACATTTCGTTACTCAAATCTAAAAAAGGCAAACTTAAGCTCATCACACCAGTCTACATCCACACTATCAGTTTCATCACCACAGCCATCGATGCCACTCCTCCACAGCAACTGAAATCCACCAAATCCGCCCACATTTCGTTACTCAAATCGAGAAAAGCCAAACTTTAGCTCATCACACCAGTCTACATCCACACTATTAGTTTCATTACCACAGCTACCGATGCCACTCCTTCACAGCAATTCAAATCCACAAAATGAGTCCGCATTTTTTTGCTCGAATCCAAAAAAGACGAACTTAAGCTCATCACACCAGTCTACATCCACACTATTAGTTTCATTACCACAGCTACCGATGCCACTCCTCCACAGCAATTCAAATCCAGAAAAAACCGTCCACATTTCGTTGCTCAAATCGAAAAAGGCAAACTTTAGCTCATCACACCAGTCTACATCCACACTTTGATCCAGAATATCATTTTCATCACCATAACGATGCCACTCCTCCACAACAATTCAAATCAACAAAATCAGTCAAAATTTCGTTTCTCAAATCAAAAAGCCAAACTTTAGCTCATGACACCAGTCTACATCCACACTGTCAGTTTCATTACTATAGCTGTCGATGCCACTCCTCCACAGCAATTGAAATCCACAAATTCAGTCCACATTTCGTTACTCAAATCGAGAAAAGCCAAACTTTAGCTTATCACACCAGTGTACATCCACACTATTAGTTTCATTACCACAGCTACAGATGCCACTCCTCCACAGCAATTCAAATCCAGAAAAGGCCGTCCACATTTCGTTGCTCAAATCCAAAAAAGCCAAACTTAAGCTTATCACACCAGTCCACATCCATACTATCAGTTTCATCACCACAGCTACCGATGCCACTCCTCCACAGCAATTCAAATCCAGAAAAAACCGTCCACATTTCGTTGCTCAAATCCAAAAAAGCCAAACTTCAGCTTATCACACCAGTCTACATCCATACTATCAGTTTCATCACCATGGTTATCGATGCCACTCCTCCACAGCAATTCAAATCCACAAAATCAGTCCACATTTCGTTGCTCAAATCCAAAAAAGCCAAAATATTCTGCGCTGCTTCACTGATTACACGAAAAAGCCGAACATCAGCTCATGACACCAGTCTACATCCACACTATCATTTTCGTCACCTGAGCCATCGATGCCACTCCTTTACAGCAATTGAGATCCACAAAATCAGTCCACATTTTGCTACTAAAATCCAAAAAAGCCAAAATAATCGACGCTGCTGCAACGATTACACAAAAAAGCCAAACTTAAGCTCATCACACCAGTCTACATCCATACTATCAGTTTCATCACCATGGTTAACGATGCCACTCCTCCACAGCAATTCAAATTCAGAAAAAACCGTCCACATTTCGTTGCTCAAATCCAAAAAAGCCAAACTTTAGCTCATGACACCAGTCTACATCCACACTGTTAGTTTCATCACCATAGCTGTCGATGCCACTCCTCCACAGCAATTCAAATCCACAAAATCAGTCCACATTTCGTTACTCAAATCTAGAAAAGCCGAACTTAATAAGCTCATCACACCAGTCTACATCCACACTATCAGTTTCATCACCACAGCCATCGATGCCACTCCTCCACAGCAATTCAAATACACCAAATCCGTCCATATTTCGTTACTCAAATCGAGTAAAGACAAACTTTAGCTTATCACACCAGTCTACATCCACACGATCAGTTTCATTACCACAGCTATGGATGCCACTCCTCCACAGCAATTCAAATCCACAAAATGAGTCCACATTTCGTTGCTCAAATCCAAAAAAGACGAACTTAAGCTCATCACACCAGTATACATCCACACTATCAGTTTCATTACCACAGCTATCGATGCCACTCCTCCACAGCAATTCAAATCCACAAAATTAGTTCACATTTCTTTACTCAAATCCAAACAAGCCAAAAATTTGCTCAATATACCAGTCTACATCCACACTATTAGTTTCATCACCATAGCTATCGATGCCACTCCTCCACAGCAATTCAAATCCACCAAATCAGTCCACATATCGTTGCTCAAATCCAAAAAAGCCAAAATATTCGACGCTGCTGCAGCGATTACACAAAAAAGCCAAACTTAAGCTCATCACACCAGTCTACATCTATACTATCAGTTTCATCACCATGGTTAACGATGCCACTCCTCCACAGCAATTCAAATCCACAAAATGAGTCCACATTTCGTTGCTCAAATCCAAAAAAGACGAACTTAAGCTCATCACACCAGTCTACATCCACACTATCAGTTTCATTACCACAGCTACCGATGCCACTCCTCCACAGCAATTCAAATCCAGAAAAAACCGTCCACATTTCGTTGCTCAAATCCAAAAAAGCCAAACTTTAGCCCATCACACCAGTCTACATCCACACTTTGATCCAGAATATCAGTTTTATCACCATAACGATGCCACTCCTCCACAACAATTCAAATCAACAAAATCAGTCAAAATTTCGTTTCTCAAATCCAAAAAGCCAAAGTTTAGCTCATGACACCAGTCTACATCCACACTATTAGTTTCATCACCATAGCTGTCGATGCCACTCCTCCACAGCAATTCAAATCCACAAAATTAGTTCACATTTCTTTTATCAAATCCAAAGAAGCCAAAATATTCTGTACTGATGCACCGATTAAACAAAGAAGCCAAACTTAATACGCTCATCACGCCAGTCTACATCCACACTATCAGTTTCATCACCATGGCCATCGATGCCACTCCTCCACAGCAATTCAAATCCACAAAATTAGTTCACATTTCTTCACTCAAATCCAAACAAGCCAAAATATTCTGTACTGCTGCACCGATTAAACAAAGAAGCCAAACTTAATAAGCTCATCACGCCAGTCTACATCCACACTATCAGTTTCGGCTGCATGGTTAACGATGCCACTCCTCCACAGCAATTGAAATCCACAAAATCAGTCCACATTTCGTTACTCAAATCTAAAAAAGGCAAACTTAAGCTCATCACACCAGTCTACATCCACACTATCAGTTTCATCACCACAGCCATCGATGCCACTCCTCCACAGCAACTGAAATCCACCAAATACGCCGACATTTCGTTACTCAAATCGAGAAAAGCCAAACTTTAGCTCATCACACCAGTCTACATCCACACTATTAGTTTCATTACCACAGCTACCGATGCCACTCCTTCACAGCAATTCAAGTCCACCAAATCAGTCCACATTTCGTTGCTCAAATCCAAAAAAGCCAAAATATTCGACGCTGCTGCAACGATTACACAAAAAAGCCAAACTTAAGCTCATCACACCAGTCTACATCCACACTATCAGTTTAATCACCATGGTTAACGATGCCACTCCTCCACAGCAATTCAAATCCACAAAATCAGTCCACATTTCTTTACTAAAATCTAAACAAGCCAAAAATTTGCTCAATATACCAGTCTACATCCACACTATTAGTTTCATCACCATAGCTATCGATGCCACTCCTCCACAGCAATTCAAATCCACCAAATCAGTCCACATATCGTTGTTCAAATCCAAAAAAGCCAAAATATTCGACGCTGCTGCAGCGATTACACAAACAAGCCAAACTTAAGCTCATCACACCAGTCTACATCCATACTATCAGTTTCATCACCATGGTTAACGATGCCACTCCTCCACAGCAATTCAAATCCACCAAATCAGTCCACATTTCGTTGCTCAAATCCAAAAAGCCAAACTTCAGCTCATCACACCAGTCTACATCCACACTATCAGTTTCATTACCACAGCTACCGATGCCACTCCTTCACAGCAATTCAAATCCAGAAAAAACCGTCCACATTTCGTTGCTCAAATCCAAAAAAGCCAAACTTCAGCCCATCACACCAGTCTACATCCACACTATCAGTTTCATCACCATATCGATGCCACTCCTCCACAGCAATTCAAATCCACAAAATCAGTCCACATTTCGATACTCAAATCCAAAAAAGCCAAAATATTCTGCGCTAGCTTTCATTGATTACACGAAAAAAGCCGAACATCAGTCATCACACCAGTCTACATCCACACTATCAGTTTCATTACCATAGCTATCGATGCCACTCCTCCACAGCAATTCAAATCCACAAAATCAGTCCACATTTCTATACTCTAATCCAAAAAGCCAAAATATTCGACGCTGCTGCAACGATTACACAAAAGCCAAACTTAAGCTCATCACACCAGTCTACATCCACACTATCAGTTTCATCACCATGGCTATCGATGCCACTCCTCCACAGCAATTCAAATCCAAAAAACCGTCCACATTTCGTTGCTCAAATCCAAAAAGCCAAATATTCTGTACTCATGCACCAGTCTACATCACACTGTTAGTTTCATCACATTAGCTGTCGATGCGTTAAACAAATCTAGAAAAGCCGAACTTAATAAGCTGATCACGCCAGTCTACATCCACACTATCAGTTTCATTACCATTGCTATCGATGCCACTCCTCCACAGCAATTCAAATCCACGAAATCAGTCCACATTTCGATACTCAAATCCAAAAAAGCCAAACTTAGCGTCAGCACACCAGTGTACATCCACACTATCAGTTTCATTACCATAGCTATCCATGCCACTCCTCCACAGCAATTCAAATCCACAAAATGAGTCCACATTTCGTTGCTCAAATCCAAAAAAGCCAAACTTAAGCTTATCACACCAGTCTACATCCACACTATCAGATTCATCACCAAAGCAATCGATGCCACTCCTCCACAGCAATTCAAATCCACAAAATTAGTTCACATTTCGTTACTAAAATACAAAAAGCCAAAGTTTATCTCATCACACAAGTCTACATCAAAACTATAATTTTCATAACAATAGCAATCGATGCCACTCCTCAACAGCAATTCAAATCCACAAAAACAGTCCACATTTCGTTGCTCAAATCCAAAAAAGCCAAAATAAAAAGCCAAACTTAAGCTCATCACACCAGTCTACATCCACCCTATCAGTTTTATTACCATGGTTATCGATGCCACTCCTCCACAGCAATTCAAATCCACAAAATCAGTCCATATTTCGTTGCTCAAATCCAAAAAGAAAAGCCAACTTTAGCTTATCACACGAGTTTAAATCCACACTATTAGTTTTATCACCATAGCTATCGATGCCACTCCTCCACAGCAATTCAAATCCACCAAATCAGTCCACATTTCGTTGCTCAAATCCAAAAAACCAAAAATTTGATCATGATACTAGTTTAAATCCACACTATCAGTTTCATTACCACAGCTATCGATGCCACTCCTCCACAGCAATTGAAATCCACACAATTAGTTCACATTTCTTTACTCAAATCCAAAGAAGCCAAAATATTAAAAAGCCAAACTTAATATGCTCATCACGCCAGTCTACATCCACACTATCAGTTTCATCACCATGGCCATCGATGCCACTCCTCCACAGCAATTCAAATCCACAAAATAAGTCCACATTTCGTTTCTCAAATCCAAAAAAGCCAAAATATTCAGTACTTCTGCACCGATTAAACAAAAAAGCCAAACTTAATAAGCTCATGACGCCAGTCTACATCCACACTATCATTTTCGTCACCATGGTTATCGTTGCCACTCCTCCACAGCAATTGAAATCCACAAAATCAGTCCACATTTCGTTGCTCAAATCTAGAAAAGCCAAACTTAATCTCATCACACCAGTCTACATCCACACTATCAGTTTCATCACCACAGCCATCGATGCCACTCCTCCACAGCAATTGAAATCCACCAAATCCGTCCACATTTCGTTACTCAAATCGAGAAAAGCCAAACTTTAGCTTATCACACCAGTCTACATCCACACTATCAGTTTCATTACCACAGCTACCGATGCCACTCCTCCACAGCAATTCAAATCCACCAAATCAGTCCACATTTCGTTGCTCAAATCCAAAAAAGCCAAAATATTCGACGCTGCTGCAACGATTACACAAAAAAGCCAAACTTAAGCTCATCACACCAGTCTACATCCACACTATCAGTTTTATCACCATAGATATCGATGCAACTCCTCCACAGCAGTTCAAATCCACAAAATCAGTTCACATTTCTTTACTAAAATCCAAACAAGCCAAAAATTTGCTCAATATACCAGTCTACATCCACACTATTAGTTTCATCACCATAGCTATCGATGCCACTCCTCCACAGCAATTCAAATCCACCAAATCAGTCCACATATCGTTGCTCAAATCCAAAAAAGCCAAAATATTCGACGCTGCTGCAGCGGTTACACAAAAAAGCCAAACTTAAGCTCATCACACCAGTCTACATCCATACTATCAGTTTCATCACCATGGTTAACGATGCCACTCCTCCACAGCAATTCAAATCCACAAAATGAGTCCACATTTCGTTGCTCAAATCCAAAAAAGACGAACTTAAGCTCATCACACCAGTCTACATCCACACTATCAGTTTCATTACCACAGCTACCGATGCCACTCCTCCACAGCAATTCAAATCCAGAAAAAACCGTCCACATTTCGTTGCTCAAATCCAAAAAAGCCAAACTTTAGCCCATCACACCAGTCTACATCCACACTTTGATCCAGAATATCAGTTTTATCACCATAACGATGCCACTCCTCCACAACAATTCAAATCAACAAAATCAGTCAAAATTTCGTTTCTCAAATCCAAAAAGCCAAAGTTTAGCTCATGACACCAGTCTACATCCACACTGTTAGTTTCATCACCATAGCTGTCGATGCCACTCCTCCACAGCAATTCAAATCCACAAAATTAGTTCACATTTCTTTTCTCAAATCCAAAAGGCCAGAAAGTTGGTCATGATGCCAGTCTACATCCACACTATTAGTTTCATCACCATAGCTATCGATGCCACTCCTCCACAGCAATTCAAATCCACCAAACCAGTCCACATTTCGTTGTTCAAATCCAAACAAGCTAAATATTCTGTACTGATGCACCGATTAAACAAAGAAGCCAAACTTAATAAGTTCATCACGCCAGTCTACATCCACACTATCAGTTTCATCACCATGGCCATCGATGCCACTCCTCCACAGCAATTCAAATCCACAAAATTAGTTCACATTTCTTTACTCAAATCCAAACAAGCCAAAAATTTGCTCAATGTACCAGTCTACATCCGCACTATTAGTTTCATCACCATAGCTATCGATGCCACTCCTCCACAGCAATTCAAATCCACCAAATCAGTCCACATTTCGTTGCTCAAATCCAAAAAAGCCAAAATATTCGACGCTGCTGCAACGATTATACAAAAAAGCCAAACTTAAGCTCATCACACCAGTCTACATCCATACTATCAGTTTCATCACCATGGTTAACGATGCCACTCCTCCACAGCAATTCAAATCCAGAAAAAACCGTCCACATTTCGTTGCTCAAATCCAAAAAAGCCAAACTTTAGCTCATGACACCAGTCTACATCCACACTGTTAGTTTCATCACCATAGCTGTCGATGCCACTCCTCCACAGCAATTCAAATCCACAAAATCAGTCCACATTTCGTTACTCAAATCTAGAAAAGCCGAACTTAATAAGCTCATCACACCAGTCTACATCCACACTATCAGTTTCATCACCACAGCCATCGATGCCACTCCTCCACAACAATTCAAATCCACCAAATCAGTCCACATTTCGTTGCTCAAATCCAAAAAAGCCAAAAAATTCGACGCTGCTACAACGATTTCAAAAAAAAGACAAACTTAAGCTCATCACGCCAGTCTACATCCATACTATCAGTTTCATTACCATAGCTATCGATGCCACTCCTCCACAGCTATTCAAATCCACAAAATCAGTCCACATTTCGTTGCTCAAATCCAAAAAAGCCAAACTTAAGCTCATCACACCAGTCTACATCCACACTATCAGTTTCATTACCACAGATACCGATGCCACTCCTCCACAGCAACGATTCAAATCCAGAAAAAACCGTCCACACTTCGTTGCTCAAATCCTAAAAAGCCAAACTTAAGCTCATCACACCAGTCTACATCCGCACTTTGATCCACAATGTCAGTTTCAACACCATAACGATGCCACTCCTCCACCACAATTCAAATCCACTAAATCAGTCCAACTTTCGTTGCTCAAATAAAAAAAGACAAAGTTTAGCTCATCACACCAGTCTACATCCACACTATCAGTTTCATAACCATAGCTATCGATGCCACTCCTCCACAGCAATTCAAATCCACAAAATTAGTTCACATTTCTTTTATCAAATCCAAAGAAGCCAAAATATTCTGTACTGATCTTAATACGCTCATCACGCCAGTCTACATCCACACTATTAGTTTCATAACCATAGCTATCGATGCCACTCCTCCACAGCAATTCAAATCCACAAAATAAGTCCACATTTCGTTGCTCAAATCCAAACAAGCCAAAATATTCTGTACTGCTGCAACGATTACACAAAAAAGCCAAACTTAATAAGCTCATCACGCCAGTGTACATACACACTTTCAGTTTCGTCTGCCTTGTTAACGATGCCACTCCTCCACAGCAATTGAAATCCACAAAATCAGTCCACATTTCGTTACTCAAATCTAAAAAAGGCAAACTTAAGCTCATCACACCAGTCTACATCCACACTATCAGTTTCATCACCACAGCCATCGATGCCACTCCTCCACAGCAACTGAAATCCACCAAATACGCCCACATTTCGTTACTCAAATCGAGAAAAGCCAAACTTTAGCTCATCACACCAGTCTACATCCACACTATTAGTTTCATGACCATAGCTATCGATGCCACTCCTCCACAACAATTCAAATCCACAAAATCAGTCCACATTTCGTTGCTCAAATCCAAAAAGGCCAAAAAATTCGACGCTGCTGCACCGATTAAACAAAAAAGTCAAACTTAAGCTCACAACACCAGTCTCCATCCACACTATCAGTTTCACTACCATTGCTAACGATGCCACTCCTCCACAGCTATTCAAATCCACAAAATCAGTCCACATTTCTTTACTAAAATCTAAACAAGCCAAAAATTTGCTCAATATACCAGTCTACATCCACACTATTAGTTTCATCACCATAGCTATCGATGCCACTCCTCCACAGCAATTCAAATCCACCAAATCAGTCCACATATCGTTGTTCAAATCCAAAAAAGCCAAAATATTCGACGCTGCTGCAGCGATTACACAAAAAAGCCAAACTTAAGCTCATCACACCAGTCTACATCCATACTATCAGTTTCATCACCATGGTTAACGATGCCACTCCTCCACAGCAATTCAAATCCACAAAATCAGTCCACATTTCGTTTCTCAAATCCAAAAAGACGAACTTAAGCTCATCACACCAGTCTACATCCACACTATCAGTTTCATCACCACAGCTATCGATGCCACTCCTCCACAGCAATTCAAATCCACAAAATCAGTCCACATTTCGTTGCTCAAATCCAAAAAAGCCAAACTTAAACTCATCACACCATTCTACATCCACTTTGTTCCGACTTTGATCCAGAATATCAGTTTTATCACCATAACGATGCCACTCCTCCACAGCAATTCAAATCAACAAAATCAGTCAAAATTTCGTTTCTCAAATCCAAAAAGCCAAAGTTTAGCTCATGACACCAGTCTACATCCACACTATTAGTTTCATCACCATAGCTGTCGATGCCACTCCTCCACAGCAATTCAAATCCACAAAATTAGTTCACATTTCTTTTCTCAAATCCAAAAGGCCAGAAAGTTGGTCATGATGCCAGTCTACATCCACACTATTAGTTTCATCACCATAGCTATCGATGCCACTCCTCCACAGCAATTCAAATCCACCAAACCAGTCCACATTTCGTTACTCAAATCCAAAAAAGCCAAAATATTCTGTACTGCTGCACCGATTAAACAAAAAAGCCAAACTTAATAAGCTCATCACACCAGTCTACATCCACACTATCAGTTTCATCACCATAGATATCGATGCCACTCCTCCACAGCAATTCAAATCCACAAAATTAGTTCACATTTCTTTACTCAAATCCAAACAAGCCAAAAATTTGCTCAATGTACCAGTCTACATCCGCACTATTAGTTTCATCACCATAGCTATCGATGCCACTCCTCCACAGCAATTCAAATCCACAAAATCAGTTCACAATTCGTTGCTCAAATCCAAAAAAGCCAAAATATTCGACGCTGCTGCAACGATTACACGAAAAAGCCAAACTTAATAAGCTCATCACACCAGTCTACATCCACACTATCAGTTTTATCACCATAGATATCGATGCAACTCCTCCACAGCAATTCAAATCCAGAAAAAACCGTCCACATTTCGTTGCTCAAATCCAAAAAAGCCAAACTTAAGCTCATCACACCAGTCTACATCCACACTATCAGTTTCATCACCATAGCCATCGATGCCAATCCTCCACAGCAATTCAAATCCACAAAATCAGTCCACATTTCGTTACTCAAATCTAGAAAAGCCAAACTTAATAAGCTCATCACACCAGCCTACATCCACAGTATCAGTTTCATCACCATAGCCTTCGATGCCACTCCTCCCCAGCAATTCAAATCCACCAAATCAGTCCACATTTCATTGCTCAAATCCAAAAAAGCCAAACTTTGGCTTATCACACCAGTCTACATCCACACGATCAGTTTCATTACCACAGCTATGGATGCCACTCCTCCACAGCAATTCAAATCCACAAAATGAGTCCACATTTCGTTACTAAAATCCAAAACAGCCAAACTTAGGCTCATCACACCAGTCTACATCCACACTATCGGTTTCATTACCACAGCTACCGATGTCACTCCTCCACAGCAATTCAAATCCACAAAATCAGTCCACATTTCGTTGCTCAAATCCAAAAAAGCCAAACTTTAGCTCATCACACCAGTCTACATCCACACTATCAGTTTTATTACCATGGTTATCGATGCCACTCCTCCACAGCAATTCAAATCCACAAAATCAGTCCACATTTCGTTGCTAAAAAACCAAAAAAGCCAAGATATTCTGCGCTGCTTCACCGATTACACGAAAAAGCCGAACATCAGCTCATGACACCAGTCTACATCCACACTATCATTTTCGTCACCACAGCCATCGATGCCACTCCTCCACAGCAATTCAAATCCACAAAATCAGTCCACATTTCGCTACTCAAATCCAAACAAGCCAAAATATTCTGTACTGCTGCACCGATTAAACAAAAAAGCCAAACTTAAGCTCATCACACCAGTCTACATCCACACTATCAGTTTCATCACCACAGCCATCGATGCCACTCCTCCACAGCAATTCAAATCCACAAAATCAGTTCACATTTCGTTGCTCAAATCCAAAAAAGCCAAAATATTCGACGCTGCTGCAACGATTACACAAAAAAGCCAAACTTCGGCTCATCACACCAGTCTACATCCATACTATCAGTTTCATTACCACAGCTATCGATGTCACTCCTCCACAGCAATTCAAATCCACAAAATCAGTCCACATTTCTTTACTCAAATCCAAACAAGCCAAAAATTTGCTCAATATACCAGTCTACATCCACACTATTAGTTTCATCACCATAGCTATCGATGCCACTCCTCCACAGCAATTCAAATCCACCAAATCAGTCCACATATCGTTGTTCAAATCCAAAAAAGCCAAAATATTCGACGCTGCTGCAGCGATTACACAAAAAAGCCAAACTTAAGCTCATCACACCAGTCTACATCCATACTATCAGTTTCATCACCATGGTTAACGATGCCACTCCTCCACAGCAATTCAAATCCACAAAATGAGTCCACATTTCGTTGCTCAAATCCAAAAAAGACGAACTTAAGCTCATCACACCAGTCTACATCCACACTATCAGTTTCATTACCACAGCTACCGATGCCACTCCTCCACAGCAATTCAAATCCAGAAAAAACCGTCCACATTTCGTTGCTCAAATCCAAAAAAGCCAAACTTTAGCCCATCACACCAGTCTACATCCACACTTTGATCCAGAATATCAGTTTTATCACCATAACGATGCCACTCCTCCACAACAATTCAAATCAACAAAATCAGTCAAAATTTCGTTTCTCAAATCCAAAAAGCCAAAGTTTAGCTCATGACACCAGTCTACATCCACACTATTAGTTTCATCACCATAGCTGTCGATGCCACTCCTCCACAGCAATTCAAATCCACAAAATTAGTTCACATTTCTTTTCTCAAATCCAAAAGGCCAGAAGTAAGCTCATGATGCCAGTCTACATCCACACTATTAGTTTCATCACCATAGCTATCGATGCCACTCCTCCACAGCAATTCAAATCCACCAAACCAGTCCACATTTCGTTGTTCAAATCCAAAAAAGCCAAAATATTCTGTACTGATGCACCGATTAAACAAATAAGCCAAACTTAAGCTCATCACGCCAGTCTACATCCACACTATCAGTTTCATCACCACAGCCATCGATGCCACTCCTCCACAGCAATTCAAATCCACAAAATTAGTTCACATTTCTTTACTCAAATCCAAACAAGCCAAAAATTTGCTCAATGTACCAGTCTACATCCGCACTATTAGTTTCATCACCATAGCTATCGATGCCACTCCTCCACAGCAATTCAAATCCACCAAATCAGTCCACATTTCGTTGCTCAAATCCAAAAAAGCCAAAATATTCTGCGCTACTGCACCGATTACCCAAAAAAGCCAAACTTAAGCTCACAACACCAGTCTACATCCATACTATCAGTTTCATCACCATAGCTATCGATGCCACTCCTCCACAGCTATTCAAATCCACAAAATCAGTCCACATTTCGATACTCAAATCCAAAAAAGCCAAACTTTAGCTCATGACACCAGTCTACATCCACACTGTTAGTTTCATCACCATAGCTGTCGATGCCACTCCTCCACAGCAATTCAAATCCACAAAATCAGTCCACATTTCGTTACTCAAATCTAAAAAAAAGCCGAACTTAATAAGCTCATCACACCAGTCTACATCCACACTATCAGTTTCATCACCACAGCCATCGATGCCACTCCTCCACAGCAATTCAAATCCACCAAATCCGTCCATATTTCGTTACTCAAATCGAGTAAAGACAAACTTTAGCTTATCACACCAGTCTACATCCACACGATCAGTTTCATTACCACAGCTATGGATGCCACTCCTCCACAGCAATTCAAATCCACAAAATGAGTCCACATTTCGTTGCTCAAATCCAAAAAAGCCAAAATATTCTGTACTGCTGCACCGATTAAACAAAAAAGCCAAACGTAATAAGCTCATCACACCAGTCTACAGCCACACTATCAGTTTCATCACCACAGCCATCGATGCCACTCCTCCACAGCAATTCAAATCCACAAAATCAGTCCACATTTCGTTGCTCAAATCCAAAAAAGCCAAAATATTCGACGCTGCTGCAACGATTACACAAAAAAGCCAAACTTAAGCTCATGACACCAGTCTACATCCACACTATCATTTTCGTCACCACAGCCATCGATGCCACTCCTCCACAGCAATTCAAATCCACAAAATCAGTCCAGATTTCGCTACTCAAATCCAAAAAAGCCAAAAAATTCGACGCTGCTGCACCGATTAAACAAAAAAGCCAAACTTAATAAGCTCATCACACCAGTCTACAGCCACACTATCAGTTTCATCACCACAGCCATCGATGCCACTCCTCCACAGCAATTCAAATCCACAAAATTAGTTCACATTTCTTTACTAAAATCCAAAAGGCCAAAAAGTTGCTCATGCTACCAGTCTACATCCACACTATTAGTTTCATCACCATAGCTATCGATGCCACTCCTCCACAGCAATTCAAATCCACAAAATCAGTTCTCATTTCGTTGCTCAAATCCAAAAAGACAAAATATTCTGTACTGCTGCACCGATTACCCAAAAAAGACAAACTTAAGCTCACAACACCAGTCTACATCCACACTATAAGTTTCATCACCATAGCTATCGACGCCACTCCTCCACAGCAATTGAAATCCACAAAATCAGTCCACATTTCGTTACTCAAATCTAAAAAAGGCAAACTTAAGCTCATCACACCAGTCTACATCCACACTATCAGTTTCATCACCACAGCCATCGATGCCACTCCTCCACAGCAACTGAATTCCACAAAATAGTTCACATTTCGTTACTCAAATCGAAAAAAGCCAAACAAACTTTAGCTCATCACACCAGTCTACATCCACACTATCAGTTTCATTACCACAGCTACCGATGCCACTCCTCCACAGCAATTCAAATCCACCAAATCAGTCCACATTTCGTTGCTCAAATCCAAAAAAGCCAAAATATTCGACGCTGCTGCAACGATTACACAAAAAAGCCAAACTTAAGCTCATCACACCAGTCTACATCAACACTATAAGTTTCATCACCGTAACGATGCCACTCCTCCATAACAATTCAAATCCAGAAAATCAGTTCACATTTCGTTACTCATATCCAAAAAGCAAAAATATTCTGCGCTGCTGCACCGATTACCCAAAAAAGCCAAACTTAAGCTCATCACACCAGTCTACATCCACACTATCAGTTTCATTACCACAGCTATCGATGCCACTCCTCCACAGCAATTCAAATCCACAAAATCAGTACACATTTCGTTGCTCAAATCCAAAAAAGCCAAAATATTCGACGCTGCTGCAACGATTACACAAAAAAGCCGAACTTAATAAGCTCATCACACCAGTCTACATCCACACTATCAGTTTCATCACCGCAGCCATCGATGCCACTCCTCCACCGCAATTCAAATCCACAAAATCAGTCCACATTTCTTTTCTCAAATCTAAACAAGCCAAAAATTTGCTCAATATACCAGTCTACATCCACACTATTAGTTTCATCACCAGAGCTATCGATGCCACTTCTCCACAGCAATTCGAATCCACAAAATCAGTCCACATTTCGTTGCTCAAATCAAACAAGCCAAAATATTCTGTACTGCTGCACGATTAAACAAAAAAGCCAAACTTAATAAGCTCATCACGCAGTCTACATCCACACTATCAGTTTCATCACCACATGGCTAACGATGCCACTGCCTCCACAGCAATTCATAATCCACAAAATCAGTCACATTTCGTTACTCAAATCCAAAAAAGGCCAAACTTAAGCTCATCACACCAGTCTACATCCACACTATCATTTTTTTTACCACAGCTATAGATGTCACTCCTCCTCAGCAATTCAAATCCACCAAATCCGCCAACATTTCGTTACTCAAATCCAAAAAGCCAAACTTTAGCTCATCACACAGTCTACATCCACACTATTAGTTTCATTACCACAGCTACCGATGCCACTCTCCACAGCAATTCAAATCCACAAAAAACGTCCACATTTCGTTGCTCAAATCCAAAAAAGCCAAACCTATTTAAGCCCATCACACCAGTCTACATCCACCACTATTAGTTTTATCACCATAGCTATCGATGCCACTCCTCCACAGCTATTCAAATCCACAGAATCAGTCCACATTTCCATACTCAAATCCAAAAAAGCCAAAATATTCTGCGCTACTGCACCGATTACACAAAAAAGCCAAACTTAAGCTCACAACACCAGTCTACATCCACACTATCAGTTTCATTACCATAGCTATCGATGCCACTCCTCCACAGCTATTCAAATCCACAAAATCAGTCCACATTTCGATACTCAAATCCAAAAAAGCCAAAATATTCTGCGCTGCTTTCAACTGATATCGAAAATGCAGCGAATCAGCTCATCACACCTGTATACATCCACACTATCAGTTTCATTACCAAAGCTACCGATGCCACTCCTCCACAGCAATTCAAATCCACCAAACCAGTCCACATTTCGTTGCTCAAATCCAAACAAGCCAAAATATTCTGTACTGCTGCACCGATTAAACAAAGAAGCCAAACTTAATAAGCTCATCACGCCAGTCTACATCCACACTATCAGTTTCATCAGCATGGTTAACGATGCCACTGCTCCACAGCAATTCAAATCCACAAAATCAGTCCACATTTCGTCACTCAAATCTAAAAAAGGCAAACTTAAGCTCATCACACCAGTCTACATCCACACTATCAGTTTCATCACCACAGCCATCGATGCCACTCCTCCACAGCAATTCAAATCCACCAAATCCGTCCATATTTCGTTACTCAAATCGAGTAAAGACAAACTTTAGCTTATCACACCAGTCTACATCCACACGATCAGTTTCATTACCACAGCTATGGATGCCACTCCTCCACAGCAATTCAAATCCACAAAATGAGTCCACATTTCGTTGCTCAAATCCAAAAAAGACGAACTTAAGCTCATCACACCAGTCTACATCCACACTATCAGTTTCATTACCACAGCTATCGATGCCACTCCTCCACAGCAATTCAAATCCAGAAAAAACCGTCCACATTTCGTTGCTCAAATCCAAAAAAGCCAAACTTTAGCTCATCACACCAGTCTACATCCATACTATCAGTTTCATCACCATGGTTATCGATGCCACTCCTCCACAGCAATTCAAATCCACAAAATCAGTCCACATTTCGTTGCTCAAATCCAAAAAAACCCAAACTTTAGCCCAAATATTCTGCGTTGCTTCACCGATTACACGAAAAAGCCGAACATCAGCTCATGATACCAGTCTACATCCACACTATCATTTTCGTCACCACAGCCATCGATGCCACTCCTCCACAGCAATTGAAATCCACAAAATCAGTCCACATTTCGCTACTCAAATCCAAAAAAGCCAAAATATTCTGTACTGCTGCACCGATTAAACAAAAAAGCCAAACGTAATAAGCTTATCACACCAGTCTACAGCCACACTATCAGTTTCATCACCACAGCCATCGATGCCACTCCTCCACAGCAATTCAAATCCACCAAATCAGTCCACATTTCGTTGCTCAAATTCAAAAAAGCCAAAATATTCGACGCTGCTGCAACGATTACACAAAAAAGCCAAACATCAGCTCATCACACCAGTCTACATCCACACTATCATTTTCATCACCACAGCCATCGATGCCACTCCTCGTCAGCAATTAAAATCCACAAAATCAGTCCACATTTCTTTACTAAAATCCAAACAAGCCAAAAATTTGCTCAATATACCAGTCTACATCCACACTATTAGTTTCATCACCATAGCTATCGATGCCACTCCTCCACAGCAATTCAAATCCACAAAATTAGTTCACATATCTTTTATCAAATCCAAAAAAGCCAAATATTCGACGCTGCTGCAGCGGTTACACAAAAAGCCAAACTTCAGCTCATCACACCAGTCTACATCCATACTATCAGTTTCATCACCATGGTTATCGATGCCACTCCTCCACAGCAATTCAAATCCACAAAATCAGTCCACATTTCGTTGCTCAAATCCCAAAAAAGACGAACTTAAGCTCATCACACCAGTCTACATCCACACTATCAGTTTCATAACCACAGCTAACGATGCCACTCCTCCACAGCAATTCAAATCCAGAAAAATCCGTCCACATTTCGTTTGCTCAAATCCAAAAAAGCCAAACTTTAGCCCATCACACCAGTCTACATCCACACTTTGATCCAGAATATCAGTTTTATCACCATAACGATGCACTCCTCCACAGCAATTCAAATCAACAAAATCAGTCACATTTCGTTTCTCAAATCCAAAAAAGCCAAACTTTAGCTCATGACAACCAGTCTACATCCACACTGTTAGTTTCATCACCATAGCTGTCGATGCCACTCCTCCACAGCAATTCAAATCCACAAAATTAGTTCACATTTCTTTTCTCAAATCCAAAAGGCCAGAAAGTTGGTCATTATGCCAGTCTACATCCACACTATTAGTTTCATCACCATAGCTATCGATGCCACTCCTCCACAGCAATTCAAATCCACCAAACCAGTCCACATTTCGTTGTTCAAATCCAAAGAAGCCAAAATATTCTGTACTGATGCACCGATTAAACAAAGAAGCCAAACTTAATAAGCTCATCACGCCAGTCTACATCCACACTATCAGTTTCATCACCAAGGCCATCGATGCCACTCCTCCACAGCAATTCAAATCCACAAAATTAGTTCACATTTCTTTACTCAAATCCAAAAAAGCCAAAAATTTTGCTCATGTACCAGTCTACATCCGCACTATTAGTTTCATCACCATAGCTATCGATGCCACTCCTCCACAGCAAATCAAATCCACCAAATCAGTCCAAATTTCGTTGCTCAAATCCAAAAAAGCCAAAATATTCGACCGCTGCTGCAACGATTATACAAAAAGCCAAACTTAAGCTCATCACACCAGTCTACATCCATACTATCAGTTTCTTCACCATGGTTAACGATGCCACTCCTCCACAGCAATTCAAATCCAGAAAAACCGTCCACATTTCGTTGCTCAAATCCAAAAAAGCCAAACTTTAGCTCATGACACCAGTCTACATCCACACTGTTAGTTTCATCACCATAGCTGTCGATGCCACTCCTCCACAGCAATTCAAATCCACAAAATCAGTCCACATTTCATTACTCAAATCTAGAAAAGCCGAACTTAATAAGCTCATCACACCAGTCTACATCCACACTATCAGTTTCATCACCACAGCCATCGATGCCACTCCTCCACAGCAATTCAAATCCACCAAATCCGTCCATATTTCGTTACTCAAATCGAGTAAAGACAAACTTTAGCTTATCACACCAGTCTACATCCACACGATCAGTTTCATTACCACAGCTATGGATGCCACTCCTCCACAGCAATTCAAATCCACAAAATGAGTCCACATTTCGTTGCTCAAATCCAAAAAAGCCAAAATATTCTGTACTGCTGCACCGATTAAACAAAAAAGCCAAACGTAATAAGCTCATCACACCAGTCTACAGCCACACTATCAGTTTCATCACCACAGCCATCGATGCCACTCCTCCACAGCAATTCAAATCCACCAAATCAGTCCACATTTCGTTGCTCAAATCCAAAAAAGCCAAAATATTCGACGCTGCTGCAACGATTACACAAAAAAGCCAAACTTAAGCTCACAACACCAGTCTCCATCCACACTATCAGTTTCACTACCATAGCTATCGATGCCACTCCTCCACAGCTATTCAAATCCACAAAATCAGTCCACAATTCCATACTCAAATCCAAAAAAGCCAAAATATTCTGCGCTACTGCACCGATTACCCAAAAAAGCCAAACTTAATAAGCTCATCACACCAGTCTACATCCACACTATCAGTTTCATAACCGCAGCCATCGATGCCACTCCTCCACCGCAATTGAAATCCACAAAATTAGTTCACATTTCTTTACTCAAATCCAAAAGGCAAAAAAAGTTGCTCCATGATGCCAGTCTACATCCACACTATTAGTTTCATCACCATAGCTATCGATGCCACTCCTCCACAGCAATTCAAATCCACCAAACCAGTCCACATTTCGTTGCTCAAATCCAAACAAGCCAAAATATTCTGTACTGCTGCACCGATTAAACAAAGAAGCCAAACTTAATAAGCTCATCACGCCAGTCTACATCCACACTATCAGTTTCATCAGCATGGTTAACGACGCCACTCCTCCACAGCAATTGAAATCCACAAAATCAGTCCACATTTTCGTTACTCAAATCTAAAAAAGGGCAAACTTAAGCTCATCACACCAGTCTACATCCACACTATCAGTTTCATCACCACAGCCATCGATGCCACTCCTCCACAGCAACTGAAATCCACCAAATACGCCCACATTTCGTTACTCAAATCGAGAAAAGCCAAACTTTAGCTCATCACACCAGTCTACATCCACACTATTAGTTTCATTACCACAGCTACCGATGCCACTCCTTCACAGCAATTCAAATCCACCAAATCAGTCCACAGTTCGTTGCTCAAATCCAAAAAAGCCAAAATATTCGACGCTGCTGCAACGATTACACAAAAAAGCCAAACTTAAGCTCATCACACCAGTCTACATCCACACTATCAGTTTAATCACCATGGTTAACGATGCCACTCCTCCACAGCAATTCAAATCCACAAAATCAATCCACATTTCGTTTCTCAAATCCAAAAAAGCCAAAATATTCTGCGCTGCTTCACCGATTACACAAAAAAGCCAAACATCAGCTCATCACACCAGTCTACATCCACACTATCATTTTCATCACCACAGCCATCGATGCCACTCCTCGTCAGCAATTAAAATCCACAAAATCAGTCCAACTTTCGCAACTCAAATCCAAACAAGCCAAAATATTCTGCACTGCTGCACCGATTAAACAAAAAAGCCAAACTTAATAAGCTCATCACACCAGTCTACATCCACACTATCAGTTTCATACCGCCAGCCATCGATGCCACTCCTCCACCGCAATTCAAATCCACAAAATCAGTCCACATTTCTTTACTAAAATCTAAACAAGCCAAAAATTTGCTCAATATACCAGTCTACATCCACACTATTAGTTTCATCACCATAGCTATCGATGCCACTCCTCCACAGCAATTCAAATCCACCAAACCAGTCCACATTTCGTTGCTCAAATCCAAACAAGCCAAAATATTCTGTACTGCTGCACCGATTAAACAAAGAAGCCAAACTTAATAAGCTCATCACGCCAGTCTACATCCACACTATCAGTTTCATCAGCATGGTTAACGATGCCACTGCTCCACAGCAATTCAAATCCACAAAATCAGTCCACATTTCGTTACTCAAATCTAAAAAAGGCAAACTTAAGCTCATCACACCAGTCTACATCCACACTATCAGTTTCATCACCACAGCCATCGATGCCACTCCTCCACAGCAACTGAAATCCACCAAATCCGCCAACATTTCGTTACTCAAATCGAGAAAAGCCAAACTTTAGCTCATCACACCAGTCTACATACACACTATTAGTTTCATTACCACAGCTAAACCGATGCCACTCCTCCACAGCAATTCAAATCCAGAAAAAAACCGTCCACATTTCGTTGCTCAAATCCAAAAAAGCCAAACTTTAGCCCATCACACCAGTCTACATCCACACTTTGATCCAGAATATCAGTTTTATCACCATAACGATGCCACTCCTTCACAGCAATTCAAATCCACAAAATGAGTCCGCATTTCGTTGCTCGAATCCAAAAAAGCCAAAATATTCGACGCTGCTGCAACGATTACACAAAAAAGCCAAACTTAAGCTCATCACACCAGTCTACATCCACACTACCAGTTTAATCACCATGGTTAACGATGCCACTCCTCCACAGCAATTCAAATCCACAAAATCAGTCCACATTTCGTTGCTCAAATCCAAAAAAGCCAAAATATTCTGCGCTGCTTCACTGATTACTCGAAAAAGCCGAACATCAGCTCATGACGCCAGTCTACATCCACACTATCATTTTCGTCACCTGAGCCATCGATGCCACTCCTCCACAGCAATTCAAATCCACCAAACCAGTCCACATTTCGTTGCTCAAATCCAAACAAGCCAAAATATTCTGTACTGCTGCACCGATTAAACAAAGAAGCCAAACTTAATAAGCTCATCACGCCAGTCTACATCCACACTATCAGTTTCATCAGCATGGTTAACGATGCCACTGCTCCACAGCAATTCAAATCCACAAAATCAGTCCACATTTCGTCACTCAAATCTAAAAAAGGCAAACTTAAGCTCATCACACCAGTCTACATCCACACTATCAGTTTCATCACCACAGCCATCGATGCCACTCCTCCACAGCAAATCAAATCCACCAAATACGACCACATTTCGTTACTCAAATCGAGAAAAGACAAACTTTAGCTCATCACACCAGTCTACATCCACACTATTAGTTTCATTACCACAGCTACCGATGCCACTCCTTCACAGCAATTCAAATCCACAAAATGAGTCCGCATTTTCTTGCTCGAATCCAAAAAAGCCAAAATATTCGACGCTGCTGCAACGATTACACAAAGAAGCCAAACTTAAGCTCATCACACCAGTCTACATCCACACTACCAGTTTAATCACCATGGTTAACGATGCCACTCCTCCACAGCAATTCAAATCCACAAAATCAGTCCACATTTCGTTGCTCAAATACAAAAAAAAAGCCAAAATATTCTGCGCTGCTTCACTGATTACTCGAAAAAGCCGAACATCAGCTCATGACACCAGTCTACATCCACACTATCATTTTCGTCACCTGAGCCATCGATGCCACTCCTCCACAGCAATTCAAATCCACCAAACCAGTCCACATTTCGTTGCTCAAATCCAAACAAGCCAAAATATTCTGTACTGCTGCACCGATTAAACAAAGAAGCCAAACTTAATAAGCTCATCACGCCAGTCTACATCCACACTATCAGTTTCATCACCATGGCCATCGATGCCACTCCTCCACAGCAATTCAAATCCACAAAATTAGTTCACATTTCTTTACTCAAATCCAAACAAGCCAAAAATTTGCTCAATATACCAGTCTACATCCACACTATTAGTTTCATCACCATAGCTATCGATGCCACTCCTCCACAGCAATTCAAATCCACCAAATCAGTCCACATATCGTTGCTCAAATCCAAAAAAGCCAAAATATTCGACGCTGCTGCAGCGATTACACAAACAAGCCAAACTTAAGCTCATCACACCAGTCTACATCCATACTATCAGTTTCATCACCATGGTTAACGATGCCACTCCTCCACAGCAATTCAAATCCACAAAATGAGTCCACATTTCGTTGCTCAAATCCAAAAAAGACGAACTTAAGCTCATCACACCAGTCTACATCCACACTATCAGTTTCATTACCACAGCTACCGATGCCACTCCTCCACAGCAATTCAAATCCAGAAAAAACCGTCCACATTTCGTTGCTCAAATCCAAAAAAGCCAAACTTTAGCCCATCACACCAGTCTACATCCACACTTTGATCCAGAATATCAGTTTTATCACCATAACGATGCCACTCCTCCACAACAATTCAAATCAACAAAATCAGTCAAAATTTCGTTTCTC
This sequence comes from Prostheceraeus crozeri, assembly GCA_907163375.1. Lineage (NCBI taxonomy): Eukaryota > Metazoa > Platyhelminthes > Polycladida > Euryleptidae > Prostheceraeus > Prostheceraeus crozeri. The sequence goes on from CAJQUW010007154.1 coordinate 309,776, forward strand.
AAATCCAAAAAGCCAAAGTTTAGCTCATGACACCAGTCTACATCCACACTATCAGTTTCATTACAACAGCTATCGATGCCACTCCTCCACAGCAATTCAAATCCACAAAATCAGTTCACATTTCGTTACTCAATTCCAAAAAGCCAAACTTATTAGCTCATCACACAAGTCTACATCCACACTATCAGTTTCATTACAACAGCTATCGATGCCACTCCTCCACAGCCATTCAAATCCACAAATTAAGTTTACATTTCGTTGCTGAAACCAAAAAGTCAAACTTAAGCTTATCACACCAGTCTACATCCACCCTATCCGTTTCATTACCCTCGCCATCGATGCCACTCCCCCACAGCAATTCAAATCCACGAAGTCAGTCCACGTCTCGTTACTCAATATAAAAAAGCCAACATACTCCGCGCTGCTGCACCGATTACACGAAAAAGCCAAATTTCTAAGCTCATCACACCAGTCTACATCCACACTATCAGTTTCCTTACCACCGCTATCGATGCCACTCCTCCACAGCCATTTAAATCCACAAAATCAGTCCATATTTCGTTACTCAAATCGTAAAGAGCCAAACTTAGCTGATCACACCAGTCTACATCGGCACTATCAGTTTCATCACCATAGATGTCGATGCCACTCCTCCACAGCAATTCAAAACAACAAAATCAGTCCACATTTCGTTACTGAAATCCAAAAAAAGCCAAAATATTCTGCGATTGTGCACTGATTACCCACATAATCAAAAATTAAGCTCATCACACCAGTCTGCATCTTTACTATCAGTTTCATCATCATAGCTATCGATGTCACTCCTCCACAGCAATTCAAATCCGCCAAATCAGACCACATTTCGTTACTCAAATCCAAAAAAGCCAAAATATTCTGCGCTGCTGCACGATTACACAAAAGAGCCAAACTTATTAAGCTCATCACACCAGTCTACATCCACACTATCAGTTTCATCACCACAGCCATCGATGCCACTCCTCCACAGCAACTGAAATCCACCAAATACGCCCACATTTCGTTACTCAAATCGAGAAAAGCCAAACTTTAGCTCATCACACCAGTCTACATCCACACTATTAGTTTCATTACCACAGCTACCGATGCCACTCCTTCACAGCAATTCAAATCCACAAAATGAGTCCGCATTTTCTTGCTCGAATCCAAAAAAGCCAAAATATTCGACGCTGCTGCAACGATTACACAAAGAAGCCAAACTTAAGCTCATCACACCAGTCTACATCCACACTACCAGTTTAATCACCATGGTTAACGATGCCACTCCTCCACAGCTATTCAAATCCACAAAATCAGTCCACATTTCCATACTCAAATCCAAAAAAAGCCAAAATATTCTGCGCTGCTTCACTGATTACTCGAAAAAGCCGAACATCAGCTCATGACACCAGTCTACATCCACACTATCATTTTCGTCACCTGAGCCATCGATGCCACTCCTCCACAGCAATTCAAATCCACCAAACCAGTCCACATTTCGTTGCTTAAATCCAAACAAGCCAAAATATTCTGTACTGCTGCACCGATTAAACAAAGAAGCCAAACTTAATAAGCTCATCACGCCAGTCTACATCCACACTATCAGTTTCATCACCATGGCCATCGATGCCACTCCTCCACAGCAATTCAAATCCACAAAATTAGTTCACATTTCTTTACTCAAATCCAAACAAGCCAAAAATTTGCTCAATATACCAGTCTACATCCACACTATTAGTTTCATCACCATAGCTATCGATTGCCACTCCTCCACAGCAATTCAAATCCACCAAATCAGTCCACATATCGTTGCTCAAATCCAAAAAAGCCAAAATATTCGACGCTGCTGCAGCGATTACACAAACAAGCCAAACTTAAGCTCATCACACCAGTCTACATCCATACTATCAGTTTCATCACCATGGTTAACGATGCCACTCCTCCACAGCAATTCAAATCCACAAAATGAGTCCACATTTCGTTGCTCAAATCCAAAAAAGACGAACTTAAGCTCATCACACCAGTCTACATCCACACTATCAGTTTCATTACCACAGCTACCGATGCCACTCCTCCACAGCAATTCAAATCCAGAAAAAAACCGTCCACATTTCGTTGCTCAAATCCAAAAAAGCCAAACTTTAGCCATCACACCAGTCTACATCCACACTTTGATCCAGAATATCAGTTTTATCACCATAACGATGCCACTCCTCCACAACAATTCAAATCAACAAAATCAGTCAAAATTTCGTTTCTCAAATCCAAAAAGCCAAAGTTTAGCTCATGACACCAGTCTACATCCACACTATCAGTTTCATTACAACAGCTATCGATGCCACTCCTCCACAGCAATTCAAATCCACAAAATCAGTTCACATTTCGTTACTCAATTCCAAAAAAGCCAAACTTATTAAGCTCATCACACAGTCTACATCCACACTATCAGTTTCATTACACAGCTATCGATGCCACTCCTCCACAGACATTCAAATCCACAAATTAAGTTTACATTTCGTTGCTGAAACCCAAAAAGTCAAACTTAAGCTTATCACACCAGTCTACATCCACACTATCAGTTTCATTACCATAGCCATCGATGCCACTCCCCCACAGCAATTCAAATCCACGAAGTCAGTCCACGTCTCGTTACTCAAATATAAAAAAGCCAACATACTCCGCGCTGCTGCACCGATTACACGAAAAAGCCAAATTTTCTAAGCTCATCACACCAGTCTACATCCACACTATCAGTTTCCTTACCACAGCTATCGATGCCACTCCTCCACAGCCATTTAAATCCACAAAATCAGTCCATATTTCGTTACTCAAATCGTAAAGAGCCAAACTTAAGCTGATCACACCAGTCTACATCGGCACTATCAGTTTCATCACCATAGATGTCGATGCCACTCCTCCACAGCAATTCAAAACAACAAAATCAGTCCACATTTCGTTACTGAAATCCAAAAAAGCCAAAATATTCTGCGATTGTGCACTGATTACCCACATAATCAAAAATTAAGCTCATCACACCAGTCTGCATCTTTACTATCAGTTTCATCATCATAGCTATCGATGTCACTCCTCCACAGCAATTCAAATCCGCCAAATCAGACCACATTTCGTTACTCAAATCCAAAAAGCCAAAATATTCTGCGCTGCTGCACGATTACACAAAAGAGCCAAACTTATTAAGCTCATCACACCAGTCTACATCCACACTATCAGTTTTATCACCATAGATATCGATGCCACTCCTCGACAGTAATTGAAATCCTCAAATCAGTCCACATTTCGCTACTCAAATCTAGAAAAGCCAAACTTAAGCTTATCACACCAGTCTACATCCACACTATCAGCTTCATTACCACAGCTACCGATGCCACCCCTCCACAGCAATTGAAGTCCACAAGATCAGTTCGCATTTCGTTACTCAAATCCAAAAAAGCCAAAATATTCTGCGCTGCTGGAACGATTACCAAAAAAGCCAAATTTTCTAAGCTCATCACACCAGTCTACATCCACACTATCAGTTCCATTACCAAAGCTATCGATGCCATTCCTCCACAGCAATTCATATCCACAAATTCAGTTTACATTTCGTTGCTGAAACCCAAAAAGTCAAACTTAAGCCCATCACACCAGTCTACATCCACACTTTGATCCACACTATCCGTTTCATCACCATAGACATCGATGCCACTCCTCCAAAGCAATTCAAATCCACAAAATCATTCCACATTTTGATATTCAAATCCAAAAAAGCCAAAATATTCTGCGCTGCTGGAACGATTACACAAAAAGACAAACTTATTAAGCTCATCACACAAGTCTACATCCACACTATCAGTTTCATTACAACAGCTATCGATGCCACTCCTCCGCAGCAAATTAAATCCACAAAATCATTCCACATTTTGATATTCAAATCCAAAAAAGCCAAAATATTCTGCGCTGCTGGAACGATTACACAAAAAGACAAACTTATTAAGCTCATCACACAAGTCTACATCCACACTATCAGTTTCATCACCATAGCTATCGATGCCACTCCTCCACAGCCATTCAAATCCACAAATTAAGTTTACATTTCGTTGCTGAAACCCAAAAAGTCAAACTTAAGTTTATCACACCAGTCTACATCCACACTATCAGTTTCATTACCATAGCCATCGATGCCACTCCCCCACAGCAATTAAAATCCACGAAGTCAGTCCACGTCTCGTTACTCAAATATAAAAAAGCCAACATACTCCGCGCTGCTGCACCGATTACACGAAAAAGCCAAATTTTCTAAGCTCATCACACCAGTCTACATCCACACTATCAGTTTCCTTACCACAGCTATCGATGCCACTCCTCCACAGCAATTGAAATCCACAAAATCATTCCACATTCCGCTATTCAAATCCAACAAAGCCAAACTATAGCTCATCATACCAGTCTGCATCCACACTATCAGTTTCATCACCATAGATGTCGATGCCACTCCTCCACAGCCATTCAAATCCACAAAATCAGTCCACATTTCGTTACTCAAATCGTTTTAAAGAGCCAAACTTAAGCTGATCACACCAGTCTACATCGACACTATCAGCTTCATCACCATAGATGTCGATGCCACTCCTCCACAGCAATTCAAAACCACAAAATCAGTCAACATTCCGTTACTCAAGTCCAAAAAAGCCAAAATATTCTGCGCTGCTGAAACGATTACCCAAAAAATCCAAGCTTAATGAGCTCATCACACCAGTCTGCATCTTTACTATCAGTTTCATCACCATAGCTATCGATGCCACTCCTCCACAGCAATTCAAATCCGCCAAATCAGTCCACATTTCGTTACTCAAATCCAAAAAAGCCAAAATATTCTGCGCTGCTGCACCGATTACCCTAAGAAGCCAAACTTAATGAGCTCATCACACCAGTCTACATCCACACTATCAATTTCATCACCATAGATATCGATGCAACTCCTCCACAGCAATTCAAATCCACCAAATCAGTTCACATTTCGTTACTCGAATCCAAAAAAGCCAAAATATTCTGCGCTGCTTCACTGATTACTCGAAAAAGCCGAACATCAGCTCATGATACCAGTCTACATCCACACTATCATTTTCGTCACCTGAGCCATCGATGCCACTCCTCCACAGCAATTCAAATCCACCAAACCAGTCCACATTTCGTTGCTCAAATCCAAACAAGCCAAAATATTCTGTACTGCTGCACCGATTAAACAAAGAAGCCAAACTTAATAAGCTCATCACGCCAGTCTACATCCACACTATCAGTTTCATCACCATGGCCATCGATGCCACTCCTCCACAGCAATTCAAATCCACAAAATTAGTTCACATTTCTTTACTCAAATCCAAACAAGCCAAAAATTTGCTCAATATACCAGTCTACATCCACACTATTAGTTTCATCACCATAGCTATCGATGCCACTCCTCCACAGCAATTCAAATCCACCAAATCAGTCCACATATCGTTGCTCAAATCCAAAAAGCCAAAATATTCGACGCTGCTGCAGCGATTACACAAACAAGCCAAACTTAAGCTCATCACACCAGTCTACATCCATACTATCAGTTTCATCACCATGGTTAACGATGCCACTCCTCCACAGCAATTCAAATCCACAAAATGAGTCCACATTTCGTTGCTCAAATCCAAAAAAGACGAACTTAAGCTCATCACACCAGTCTACATCCACACTATCAGTTTCATTACCACAGCTACCGATGCCACTCCTCCACAGCAATTCAAATCCAGAAAAAACCGTCCACATTTCGTTGCTCAAATCCAAAAAAGCCAAACTTTAGCCCATCACACCAGTCTACATCCACACTTTGATCCAGAATATCAGTTTTATCACCATAACGATGCCACTCCTCCACAACAATTCAAATCAACAAAATCAGTCAAAATTTCGTTTCTCAAATCCAAAAAGCCAAAGTTTAGCTCATGACACCAGTCTACATCCACACTATCAGTTTCATTACAACAGCTATCGATGCCACTCCTCCACAGCAATTCAAATCCACAAAATCAGTTCACATTTCGTTACTCAATTCCAAAAAAGCCAAACTTATTAAGCTCATCACACAAGTCTACATCCACACTATCAGTTTCATTACAACAGCTATCGATGCCACTCCTCCACAGCCATTCAAATCCACAAATTAAGTTTACATTTCGTTGCTGAAAACCCAAAAAGTCAAACTTAAGCTTATCACACCAGTCTACATCCACACTATCAGTTTCATTACCATAGCCATCGATGCCACTCCCCCACAGCAATTCAAATCCACGAAGTCAGTCCACGTCTCGTTACTCAAATATAAAAAAGCCAACATACTCCGCGCTGCTGCACCGATTACACGAAAAAGCCAAATTTTCTAAGCTCATCACACCAGTCTACATCCACACTATCAGTTTCCTTACCACAGCTATCGATGCCACTCCTCCACAGCCATTTAAATCCACAAAATCAGTCCATATTTCGTTACTCAAATCGTAAAGAGCCAAACTTAAGCTGATCACACCAGTCTACATCGGCACTATCAGCTTCATCACCATAGATGTCGATGCCACTCCTCCACAGCAATTCAAAACCACAAAATCAGTCCACATTTCGTTACTGAAATCCAAAAAAGCCAAAATATTCTGCGATTGTGCACTGATTACCCACATAATCAAAAATTAAGCTCATCACACCAGTCTGCATCTTTACTATCAGTTTCATCATCATAGCTATCGATGTCACTCCTCCACAGCAATTCAAATCCGCCAAATCAGACCACATTTCGTTACTCAAATCCAAAAAAGCCAAAATATTCTGCGCTGCTGCACGATTACACAAAAGAGCCAAACTTATTAAGCTCATCACACCAGTCTACATCCACACTATCAGTTTCATCACCATAGATATCGATGCCACTCCTCGACAGTAATTGAAATCCTCAAATCAGTCCACATTTCGCTACTCAAATCTAGAAAAGCCAAACTTAAGCTTATCACACCAGTCTACATCCACACTATCAGCTTCATTACCACAGCTACCGATGCCACCCCTCCACAGCAATTGAAGTCCACAAGATCAGTTCGCATTTCGTTACTCAAATCCAAAAAAGCCAAAATATTCTGCGCTGCTGGAACGATTACCCAAAAAAGCCAAATTTTCTAAGCTCATCACACCAGTCTACATCCACACTATCAGTTCCATTACCAAAGCTATCGATGCCATTCCTCCACAGCAATTCATATCCACAAATTCAGTTTACATTTCGTTGCTGAAACCCAAAAAGTCAAACTTAAGCCCATCACACCAGTCTACATCCACACTTTGATCCACACTATCCGTTTCATCACCATAGACATCGATGCCACTCCTCCACAGCAATTCAAATCCACAAAATCATTCCACATTTTGATATTCAAATCCAAAAAAGCCAAAATATTCTGCGCTGCTGGAACGATTACACAAAAAGACAAACTTATTAAGCTCATCACACAAGTCTACATCCACACTATCAGTTTCATTACAACAGCTATCGATGCCACTCCTCCGCAGCAAATTAAATCCACAAAATCATTCCACATTTTGATATTCAAATCCAAAAAAGCCAAAATATTCTGCGCTGCTGGAACGATTACACAAAAAGACAAACTTATTAAGCTCATCACACAAGTCTACATCCACACTATCAGTTTCATCACCATAGCTATCGATGCCACTCCTCCACAGCCATTCAAATCCACAAATTAAGTTTACATTTCGTTGCTGAAACCCAAAAAGTCAAACTTAAGTTTATCACACCAGTCTACATCCACACTATCAGTTTCATTACCATAGCCATCGATGCCACTCCCCCACAGCAATTAAAATCCACGAAGTCAGTCCACGTCTCGTTACTCAAATATAAAAAAGCCAACATACTCCGCGCTGCTGCACCGATTACACGAAAAAAGCCAAATTTTCTATGCTCATCACACCAGTCTACATCCACACTATCAGTTTCCTTACCACAGCTATCGATGCCACTCCTCCACAGCAATTCAAATCCACAAAATCATTCCACATTCCGATAATCAAATCCAACAAAGCCAAACTATAGCTCATCATACCAGTCTGCATCCACACTATCAGTTTCATCACCATAGATGTCGATGCCACTCCTCCACAGCCATTCAAATCCACAAAATCAGTCCACATTTCGTTACTCAAATCGTAAAGAGCCAAACTTAAGCTTATCACACCAGTCTACATCGACACTATCAGCTTCATCACCATAGATGTCGATGCCACTCCTCCACAGCAATTCAAAACCACAAAATCAGTCAACATTCCGTTACTCAAGTCCAAAAAAGCCAAAATATTCTGCGCTGCTGAAACGATTACCCAAAAAATCCAAGCTTAATGAGCTCATCACACCAGTCTGCATCTTTACTATCAGTTTCATCACCATAGCTATCGATGCCACTCCTCCACAGCAATTCAAATCCGCCAAATCAGTCCACATTTCGTTACTCAAATCCAAAAAAGCCAAAATATTCTGCGCTGCTGCACCGATTACACAAAAGAGCCAAACTTATTAAGCTCATCACACCAGTCTACATCCACACTATCAATTTCATCACCATAGATATCGATGCAACTCCTCCACAGCAATTCAAATCCACCAAATCAGTTCACATTTCGTTACTCGAATCCAAAAAAGCCAACCTTAAGCTTATCACACCAGTCTACATCCACACTATCAGTTTCATTACCACAGCCATCGATGCCACTCCTCCACAGCAATTCAAATCCACAAAATCAGTCCACATTTCGCTATTCAAATCCAAAAAAGCCAAAATATTCTGCACGATAGCTCCGACTACCCAAAAAGCCAAACTTATTAAGGTCATCACACAAGTCTACATCCACACTATCAGTTTCATCACCATAGCTATCGATGCCACTTCTCCACAAAAATTCAAATCCACAAAATCAGTCCTTATTTCGTTACTCAAATCCAAAAAAGCCAAACTTAAGCTTATCACACCAGTCTACATCGACACTATCAGCTTCATTACCACAACTACCGATGCCACCCCTCCACAGCAATTGAAATCCACAAAATGACTTCGCTTTTCGTTACTCAAATCCAAAAAAGCCAAAATATTCTGCGCTGCTGGAACGATTATACAAAAAAGACAAACTTATTAAGCTCATCACACAAGTCTACATCCACACTATCAGTTTCATCACCATAGCTATCGATGCCACTCCTCCACAGCAATTCAAATCCACAAAATCAGTTCACATTTCGTTACTCAAATCCAAAAAGCCAAAGTTTAGCTCATCACACCAGTCTACATCCACACTATCAGTTTCATCACCATAGATATCGATGCCACTCCTCCACAGCAATTGAAATCCACAAAATCAGTCTACATTTCATTACTCAAATCCAAAAAAGTCAAACTTAAGCCCATCACACCAGTCTACATCCACACTTTGATCCACACTATCAGTTTCATCACCATAGATATCGATGCCACCCCTCCACAACAATTCAAATCCACAAAATCCACAAAGAAATCCACAAAATGAGTTCGCATTTTGTTACTCAAATCCAAAAAAGCCAAAATATTCTGCGTTGCTGGAACGATTACCCAAAAAAGCCAAATTTTCTAAGCCCATCACACCATTCTACATCCACACTTTGATCCACACTATCGGTTTCATCACCATAGATATCGATGCCACTCCTCCACAGCTATTGAAATACTCAAAATCAGTCCACATTTCGTTACTCAAATCCAATAAAGCCAAAATATTCTTCGCTGCTGCGCCGATTAACCAAAAAAGCCAAGCTTAATAAGCTCATCACACCAGTCTATATCGACACTATCAGCTTCATTACCACAGCTACCGATGCCACCCCTCCACAGCAATTGAAATCCACAAAATGAGTTCGCATTTCGTTACTCAAATCCAAAAAAGCCAAAATATTCTGCGCTGCTGGAACGATTACCCAAAAAAGACAAACTGATTCAGCTCATCACACAAGTCTACATCCACACTATCAGTTTCATCACCATAGCTATCGATGCCATTCCTCCACAGCAATTCAAATCCACGAAGTCAGTCCACATTTCGTTACTCAAATCCAAAAAAGCCAAAATATTCTGCGCTGCTGCACCGATTACACAAAAAAGCCAAATTTTCTAAGCTCATCACACCAGTCTACATCCACACTTTGATCCACACTATCGGTTTCATCACCATAGATATCGATGCCATTCCTCCACAGCAATTGAAATACTCAAAATCAGTCCATATTTCGTTACTGAAATCCAATAAAGCCAAGATATTCTTCGCTGCTGCGCCGATGACCCAAAAAATCTAAGCTTAATAACCTCATCACACCAGTCTACATCCACACTATCAGTTTCATCACCATAGATACCGATGCAACTCCTCCACAGCAATTCAAATGCACCAAATCAGTTCACATTTCGTTACTCAAATCCAAAAAGCCAAAGTTTAGCTCGTCATACCAGTCTACATCCACACTATCAGTTTCATTACCAAAGCCATCGATGCCACTCCTCCACAGCAATTCAAATCCACGAAGTCAGTCCACATTTCGTTACTCAAATCCAAAAAAGCCAAAATATTCTGCGCTGTGCACCGATTACACAAAAAAGCCAAATTTTCTAAGCTCATCACACCTGTCTACATCAACACTATCAGTTCCATTACCAAAGCTATCGATGCCATTCCTCCACAGCAATTCAAATCCACAAATTCAGTTTACATTTCGTTACTCAAACCCAAAAAGTCAAACTTAAGCCCATCACACCAGTCTACATCCACACTTTGATCCACACTATCAGTTTGATCACCATAGACATCGATGCCACTCCTCCACAGCAATTGAAATCCTCAAAATCAGTCCACATTTCGCAACTCAAATCTAGAAAAGCAAACTTAAGCTCATCACATCAGTCTTCATCCACACTCTCAGTTTCATCACCATAGATATCGATGCCACTCCTCCACAGCAATTCAAATCCACAAAATCATTCAGCATTTCGTTACTCAAATCCAAAAAGATGAAAATATTCTGCGCTGCACCGATTGTCTAAATGAGCCAAACTTACTAAAGCTCATCACACCAGTCTACATCCTCACTATCAATTTCATTACCATAGATATCGATGACTCTCCTCCACAGCAATTGAAATCCACAAAATCAGTCTACACTTCGTTACTCGAACTCAAAAAAAGTCAAACTTTAGCCCATCACACCAATCTACATCCACACTTTGATCCACACTATCAGTTTCATCACCATAGATATCGATGCCACTCCTCCACAGCAATTGAAATCCACAAAATGAGTTCGCTTTTCGTTACTCAAATCCAAAAAAGCCAAAATATTCTGCGCTGCTGGAACGATTATACAAAAAAGACAAACTTATTAAGCTCATCACACAAGTCTACATCCACACTATCAGTTTCATCACCATAGCTATCGATGCCACTCCTCCACAGCAATTCAAATCCACAAAATCAGTTCACATTTCGTTACTCAAATCCAAAAAGCCAAAGTTTAGCTCATCACACCAGTCTACATCCACACTATCAGTTTCATCACCATAGATATCGATGCCACTCCTCCACAGCAATTGAAATCCACAAAATCAGTCTACATTTCGTTGCTCAAATCCAAAAAAGCCAAACTTTAGCCCATCACACCAGTCTACATCCACACTTTGATCCACACTATCAGTTTCATCACCATAGATATCGATGCCACCCCTCCACAACAATTCAAATCCACAAAATCCACAAAGAAATCCACAAAATGAGTTCGCATTTTGTTACTCAAATCCAAAAAAGCCAAAATATTCTGCGTTGCTGGAACGATTACCCAAAAAAGCCAAATTTTCTAAGCCCATCACACCATTCTACATCCACACTTTGATCCACACTATCGCTTTCATCACCATAGATATCGATGCCACTCCTCCACAGCTATTGAAATACTCAAAATCAGTCCACATTTCGTTACTCAAATCCAATAAAGCCAAAATATTCTTCGCTGCTGCGCCGATTAACCAAAAAAGCCAAGCTTAATAAGCTCATCACACCAGTCTACATCCACACTATCAGTTTCATTACCACAGCCATCGATGCCACTCCTCCACAGCAATTCAAATCCACAAAATCAGTTCACATTTCGTTGCTAAAATCCAAAAAAGCCAAAATATTCTGCGCGATAGTTCCGACTACCCAAAAAGCCAAACTTATAAAGCTCATCACACAAGTCTACATCCACACTATCAGTTTCATCACCATAGCTATCGATGCCACTTCTCCACAAAAATTCAAATCCAGAAAATCAGTCCACATTTCGTTACTCAAATCCAAAAAAGCCAAACTTAAGCTGATCACACCAGTCTATATCGACACTATCAGCTTCATTACCACAGCTACCGATGCCACCCCTCCACAGCAATTGAAATCCACAAAATGAGTTCGCATTTCGTTACTCAAATCCAAAAAAGCCAAAATATTCTGCGCTGCTGGAACAATTACCCAAAAAAGACAAACTGATTCAGCTCATCACACAAGTCTACATCCACACTATCAGTTTCATCACCATAGACATCGATGCCATTCCTCCACAGCAATTCAAATCCACGAAGTCAGTCCACATTTCGTTACTCAAATCCAAAAAAGCCAAAATATTCTGCGCTGCTGCACCGATTACACAAAAAAGCCAAATTTTCTAAGCTCATCACACCAGTCTACATCCACACTTTGATCCACACTATCGGTTTCATCACCATAGATATCGATGCCACTCCTCCACAGCAATTGAAATACTCAAAATCAGTCCATATTTCGTTACTGAAATCCAATAAAGCCAAAATATTCTTCGCTGCTGCGCCGATGACCCAAAAAATCTAAGCTTAATAAGCTCATCACACCAGTCTACATCCACACTATCAGTTTCATCACCATAGATGCCGATGCAACTCCTCCACAGCAATTCAAATCCATCAAATCAGTTCACATTTCGTTACTCAAGTCCAAAAAGCCAAAGTTTAGCTCGTCACACCAGTCTACATCCACACTATCAGTTTCATTACCAAAGCTATCGATGCCACTCCTCCACAGCAATTCAAATCCACGAAGTCAGTCCACATTTCGTTACTCAAATCCAAAAAAGCCAAAATATTCTGCGCTGTGCACCGATTACACAAAAAAGCCAAATTTTCTAAGCTCATCACACCTGTCTACATCCACACTATCAGTTCCATTACCAAAGCTATCGATGCCATTCCTCCACAGCAATTCAAATCCACAAATTCAGTTTACATTTCGTTACTCAAACCCAAAAAGTCAAACTTAAGCCCATCACACCAGTCTACATCCACACTTTGATCCACACTATCAGTTTGATCACCATAGATATCGATGCCACTCCTCCACAGCAATTGAAATCCTCAAAATCAGTCCACATTTCGCAACTCAAATCTAGAAAAGCAAACTTAAGCTCATCACATCAGTCTTCATCCACACTATCAGTTTCATCACCATAGATATCGATGCCACTCCTCCACAGCAATTCAAATCCACAAAATCATTAAGCATTTCGTTACTCAAATCCAAAAAGGTGAAAATATTCTGCGCTGCACCGATTGTCAAAATGAGCCAAACTTACTAAAGCTCATCACACCAGTCTACATCCACACTATCAATTTCATTACCATAGATATCGATGACTCTCCTCCACAGCAATTGAAATCCACAAAATCAGTCTACTCTTCGTTACTCGAACTCAAAAAAAGTCAAACTTTAGCCCATCACACCAATCTACATCCACACTTTGATCCACACTATCAGTTTCATCACCATAGATATCGATGCCACTCCTCCACACCAGTTGAAATCCACAAAATGAGTTCGCATTTCGTTACTCAAATCCAAAAAGCCAAAATATTCTGCGCTGTTGGAACGATTACACAAAATAGCCAAACTTTTTAAGCTCATCACACCAGTCTGCATACACACTATCAGTTCCATCACCAAGGCTATCGATGCCACTCCTCCACTGCAATTCAAATCCACAAAATCAGTCCACATTTCGTTACTCAAACCCAAAAAAGTCAAACTTAGGCTCATCACACCAGTATACATCCACACTTTGATAAACACTATCAGTTTCATCACCATGAATATCGATGCCACTCCTCCACAGCAATTGAAATCCACAAAATCATTCCACATTTCGCTACTGAAATCCAAAAAAGCCAAATTTAAGCTTATCACACCAGTCTACATCCACACTATCAGTTTCATTACCACAGCTATCGATGCCACTGCTCCACAGCAATTCAAATCCAGAAAAAACCGTCCACATTTCGTTGCTCAAATCCAAAAAAGCCAAAATATTCTGCGCTGGTGCACTGATTACCCACAAAATCCAAACTTAAGCTCATCACACCAGTCTGCATCTTTACTATCAGTTTCATCACCAAGGCCATCGATGCCACTCCTCCACAGCAATTCAAATCCACCAAATCAGTCCACATTTCGTTACTCACATCCAAGAAAGCCAAAATATTCTGCGCTAATGCACCGATTACACAAAAAAGCGAAATTTTCTGAGCTCATCACACCAGTCTACATCCACACTAACAGTTTCATCACCATAGCTATCGATGCCACTCCTCCACAGCAATTCAAATCCACGAAGTCAGTCCACATTTCGTTACTCAAATCCAAAAAAAGCCAAAATATTCTGCGCTGCTGCACCGATTACACAAAAAAGCCAAATTTTTTAAGCTCATCACACCAGTCTACATCCACACTATCAGTTCCATTACCAAAGCTATCGATGCCATTCCTCCACAGCAATTCAAATCCACATATTCAGTTTACATTTCGTTGCTGAAACCCAAAAAGTCAAACTTAAGCTCATCACACCAGCCTACATCCACACTTTGATCAACACTATCAGTTTCATCACCATAGACATCGATGCCACTCCTCCACAGCAATTGAAATCCATAAAATCAGTCCACATTTCGATACTCAAACTCAAAAAAGTCAAACTTAAACCCATCACACCATTCTACATCCACACTTTGATCCACACTATCGCTTTCATCACCATAGATATCGATGCCACTCCTCCACAGCCATTGAAATACTCAAAATCAGTCCATATTTCGTTACTGAAATCCAATAAAGCCAAAATATTCTTCGCCGCTGCGCCGATGACCCAAAAAATCTAAGCTTAATAAGCTCATCACACCAGTCTACATCCACACTATCAGTTTCATCACCATAGATACCGATGCAACTCCTCCACAGCAATTGAAATCCTCAAAATCAGTCCACATTTCGTTACTCAAATCCAAAAAGCCAAAATATTCTGCGCTGTTGGAACGATTACACAAAAAAGCCAAACTTTTTAAGCTCATCACACCAGTCTGCATCCACACTATCAGTTCCATCACCAAGGCTATCGATGCCACTCCTCCACTACAATTCAAATCCACAAAATCAGTCCACATTTCGTTACTCAAACCCAAAAAAGTCAAACTTAGGCTCATCACACCAGTATACATCCACACTTTGATAAACACTATCAGTTTCATCACCATGAATATCGTTGCCACTCCTCCACAGCAATTCAAATCCAGAAAAAACCCTCCAAATTTCGTTGCTCAAATCCAAAAGAGCCAAAATATTCAGCGCCGCTCGAACGATTACCCAAAAAAGCCAAACTTATAAAGCTCATCACACCAGTCTACATCCACACTATCAGTTTCATCACCATAGATATCGATGCCACTCCTCCACGGCAATTCAAATCCACAAAATCATTCCACATTTCGCTACTGAAATCCAAAAAAGCTAAATTTAAGCTTATCACACCAGTCTACATCCACACTATCAGTTTCATTACCACAGCTATCGATGCCACTCCTCCACAGCAATTCAAATCCAGAAAAAACCGTCCACATTTCGTTGCTCAAATCCAAAAAAGCCAAAATATTCTGCGCTAGTGCACTGATTACCCACAAAATCCAAACTTAAGCTCATCACACCAGTCTGCATCTTTACTATCAGTTTCATCACCAAGGCTATCGATGCCACTCCTCCACAGCAATTCAAATCCACCAAATCAGTCCACATTTCGTTGCTCAAATCCAAAAAAGCCAAAATATTCTGTGCTGCTTCACCGATTACACAAAAAAGCGAAATTTTCTGAGCTCATGCCACCAGTCTACATCCACACTATCAGTTTCATCACCATAGCTATCGATGCCACTCCTCCACAGCAATTCAAATCCACGAAGTCAGTCCACATTTCGTTACTCAAATCCAAAAAAGCCAAAATATTCTGCGCTACTTCACCGATTACACAAAAAAGCCAAATTTTTTAAGCTCATCACACCAGTCTACATCCACACTATCAGTTTCATCACCATAGATATCGATGCCACTCCTCCACAGCAATTCAAATCCACAAAATCATTCCACATTTCGCTATTCAAAATCCAAAAAAGCCAAAGTTAAGCTTATCACCCCAGTCTACATCCACACTATCAGTTTCATTACCACAGCTACCGATGCCACTCTTCCACAGCAATTGAAATCCGCAAAGTCAGTCCACATTTCGTTACTGAAATCCAAAAAAGTAAACTTCGGCTCATCACATCAGTCTACATCCACACTATAAGTTTCATTACCACAGCTATCGATGCCACTCCTCCACAGCAATTCAAATCCAGAAAAACCGTCCACATTTCGTTGCTCAAATCCAAAAAAGCCAAAATATTCTGCGCTGGTGCACTGATTACCCAAAAAATCTAAGCTTAATAAGTTCATCACACCTGTCTGCATCTTTACTATCAGTTTCATCAACAAGGCCATCGATGCCACTCCTCCACAGCAATTCAAATCCACCAAATCAGTCCACATTTCGTTGCTCAAATCCGAAAAAGGCAAAATATTCTGCGCTGTTTCACCGATTACACGAAAAAGCGACATTTTCTGAGCTCATCACACCAGTCTACATCCACACTAACAGTTTCATCACCATAGCAATCGATGCCACTC
This sequence comes from Prostheceraeus crozeri, assembly GCA_907163375.1. Taxonomy (NCBI): domain Eukaryota; kingdom Metazoa; phylum Platyhelminthes; order Polycladida; family Euryleptidae; genus Prostheceraeus; species Prostheceraeus crozeri. Next base: position 326,939 of record CAJQUW010007154.1, read on the forward strand.
CTCCACAGCAATTCAAATCCACCAAATCAGTCCACATTTCGTTACTCAAATCCAACAAAGCCAAAATATTCTGCGCTAATGCACCGATTACACAAAAAAGCGAAATTTTCTGAGCTCATCACACCAGTCTACATCCACACTAACAGTTTCATCACCATAGCTATCGATGCCACTCCTCCACAGCAATTCAAATCCACGAAGTCAGTCCACATTTCGTTACTCAAATCCAAAAAAGCCAAAATATTCTGCGCTGCTGCACCGATTACACAAAAAAGCCAAATTTTTTAAGCTCATCACACCAGCCTACATCCACACTTTGATCAACACTATCAGTTTCATCACCATAGACATCGATGCCACTCCTCCACAAAAATTCAAATCCATAAAATCAGTCCACATTTCGATACTCAAACTCAAAAAAGTCAAACTTAAGCCCATCACACCATTCTACATCCACACTTTGATCCACACTATCGCTTTCATCACCATAGATATCGATGCCACTCCTCCACAGCAATTGAAATACTCAAAATCAGTCCATATTTCGTTACTGAAATCCAATAAAGCCAAAATATTCTTCGCCGCTGCGCCGATGACCCAAAAAATCTAAGCTTAATAAGCTCATCACACCAGCCTACATCCACACTTTGATCAACACTATCAGTTTCATCACCATAGACATCGATGCCACTCCTCCACAGCAATTCAAATCCATAAAATCAGTCCACATTTCGATACTCAAACTCAAAAAAGTCAAACTTAAGCCCATCACACCATTCTACATCCACACTTTGATCCACACTATCGCTTTCATCACCATAGATATCGATGCCACTCCTCCACAGCAATTGAAATACTCAAAATCAGTCCATATTTCGTTACTGAAATCCAATAAAGCCAAAATATTCTTCGCCGCTGCGCCGATGACCCAAAAAATCTAAGCTTAATAAGCTCATCACACCAGTCTACATCCACACTATCAGTTTCATCACCATAGATACCGATGCAACTCCTCCACAGCAATTCAAATCCACCAAATCAGTTCACATTTCGTTACTCAAATCTTAAAACTCAAAGTTTAGCTCATCACACCAGTCTACATCCACACTATCAGTTCCATTACCAAAGCTATCGATGCCATTCCTCCACAGCAATTCAAATCCACAAATTCAGTTTACATTTCGTTACTCAAACCCAAAAAGTCAAACGTAAGCCCATCACACCAGTCTACATCCACACTTTGATCCACACTATCAGTTTCATCACCATGAATATCGATGCCACTCCTCCACAGCAATTGAAATCCTCAAAATCAGTCCACATTTCGTTACTCAAATCCAAAAAGCCAAAATATCTTGCGCTGTTGGAACGATTACACAAAAAAGCCAAACTTTTTAAGCTCATCACACCAGTCTGCATCCACAATATCAGTTCCATCACCAAGGCTATCGATGCCACTCCTCCACTGCAATTCAAATCCACAAAATCAGTCCACATTTCGTTACTCAAACCCAAAAAAGTCAAACTTAGGCTCATCACACCAGTATACATCCACACTTTGATAAACACTATCAGTTTCATCACCATGAATATCGATGCCACTCCTCCACAGCAATTCAAATCCAGAAAAAACCCTCCAAATTTCGTTGCTCAAATCCAAAAGAGCCAAAATATTCAGCGCTGCTCGAACAATTACCCAAAAAAGCCAAACTTATAAAGCTCATCACACCAGTCTACATCCACACTATCAGTTTCATCACCATAGATATCGATGCCACTCCTCCACGGCAATTCAAATCCACAAAATCATTCCACATTTCGCTACTGAAATCCAAAAAAGCTAAATTTAAGCTTATCACACCAGTCTACATCCACACTATCAGTTTCATTACCACAGCTATCGATGCCACTCCTCCACAGCAATTCAAATCCAGAAAAAACCGTCCACATTTCGTTGCTCAAATCCAAAAAAGCCAAAATATTCTGCGCTAGTGCACTGATTACCCACAAAATCCAAACTTAAGCTCATCACACCAGTCTGCATCTTTACTATCAGTTTCATCACCAAGGCTATCGATGCCACTCCTCCACAGCAATTCAAATCCACCAAATCAGTCCACATTTCGTTGCTCAAATCCAAAAAAGCCAAAATATTCTGCGCTGCTTCACCGATTACACAAAAAAGCGAAATTTTCTGAGCTCATGCCACCAGTCTACATCCACACTATCAGTTTCATCACCATAGCTATCGATGCCACTCCTCCACAGCAATTCAAATCCACGAAGTCAGTCCACATTTCGTTACTCAAATCCAAAAAAGCCAAAATATTCTGCGCTGCTGCACCGATTACACAAAAAAGCCAAATTTTTTAAGCTCATCACACCAGTCTACATCCACACTATCAGTTTCATCACCATAGATATCGATGCCACTCCTCCACAGCAATTCAAATCCACAAAATCATTCCACATTTCGCTATTCAAATCCAAAAAAGCCAAATTTAAGCTTATCACACCAGTCTACATCCACACTATCAGTTTCATTACCACAGCTACCGATGCCACTCTTCCACAGCAATTGAAATCCGCAAAGTCAGTCCACATTTCGTTACTGAAATCCAAAAAAGTAAACTTAGGCTCATCACATCAGTCTACATCCACACTATCAGTTTCATTACCACAGCTATCGATGCCACTCCTCCAAAGCAATTCAAATCCAGAAAAACCGTCCACATTTCGTTGCTCAAATCCAAAAAAGCCAAAATATTCTGCGCTGGTGCACTGATTACCCAAAAAATCTAAGCTTAATAAGCTCATCACACCAGTCTGCATCTTTATTATCAGTTTCATCACCAAGGCCATCGATGCCACTCCTCCACAGAAATTCAAATCCACCAAATCAGTCCACATTTCGTTGCTCAAATCCGAAAAAGGCAAAATATTCTGCGCTGCTTCACCGATTACACGAAAAAGCGACATTTTCTGAGCTCATCACACCAGTCTACATCCACGCTAACAGTTTCATCACCATAGCTATCGATGCCATTCCTCCACAGCAATTCAAATCCACGAAGTCAGTCCACATTTCGTTACTCAAATCCAAAAAAGCCAAAATAGTCTGCGCTGCTGCACCGATTACACAAAAAAGCCAAATTTTTTAAGCTCATCACACCAGTCTACATCCACACTATCAGTTCCATTACCAAAGCTATCGATGCCATTCCTCCACAGCAATTCAAATCCACAAATTCAGTTTACATTTCGTTACTCAAACCCAAAAAGTCAAACGTAAGCCCATCACACCAGTCTACATCCACACTTTGATCCACACTATCAGTTTGATCAGCATAGATATCGATGCCACTCCTCCACAGCAATTGAAATCCTCAAAATCAGTCCACATTTCGTTACTCAAATCCAAAAAGCCAAAATATCTTGCGCTGTTGGAACGATTACACAAAAAAGCCAAACTTTTTAAGCTCATCACACCAGTCTGCATCCACAATATCAGTTCCATCACCAAGGCTATCGATGCCACTCCTCCACTGCAATTCAAATCCACAAAATCAGTCCACATTTCGTTACTCAAACCCAAAAAAGTCAAACTTAGGCTCATCACACCAGTATACATCCACACTTTGATAAACACTATCAGTTTCATCACCATGAATATCGATGCCACTCCTCCACAGCAATTCAAATCCAGAAAAAACCCTCCAAATTTCGTTGCTCAAATCCAAAAGAGCCAAAATATTCAGCGCTGCTCGAACAATTACCCAAAAAAGCCAAACTTATAAAGCTCATCACACCAGTCTACATCCACACTATCAGTTTCATCACCATAGATATCGATGCCACTCCTCCACGGCAATTCAAATCCACAAAATCATTCCACATTTCGCTACTGAAATCCAAAAAAGCTAAATTTAAGCTTATCACACCAGTCTACATCCACACTATCAGTTTCATTACCACAGCTATCGATGCCACTCCTCCACAGCAATTCAAATCCAGAAAAAACCGTCCACATTTCGTTGCTCAAATCCAAAAAAGCCAAAATATTCTGCGCTAGTGCACTGATTACCCACAAAATCCAAACTTAAGCTCATCACACCAGTCTGCATCTTTACTATCAGTTTCATCACCAAGGCTATCGATGCCACTCCTCCACAGCAATTCAAATCCACCAAATCAGTCCACATTTCGTTGCTCAAATCCAAAAAAGCCAAAATATTCTGCGCTGCTTCACCGATTACACAAAAAAGCGAAATTTTCTGAGCTCATGCCACCAGTCTACATCCACACTATCAGTTTCATCACCATAGCTATCGATGCCACTCCTCCACAGCAATTCAAATCCACGAAGTCAGTCCACATTTCGTTACTCAAATCCAAAAAAGCCAAAATATTCTGCGCTGCTGCACCGATTACACAAAAAAGCCAAATTTTTTAAGCTCATCACACCAGTCTACATCCACACTATCAGTTTCATCACCATAGATATCGATGCCACTCCTCCACAGCAATTCAAATCCACAAAATCATTCCACATTTCGCTATTCAAATCCAAAAAAGCCAAATTTAAGCTTATCACACCAGTCTACATCCACACTATCAGTTTCATTACCACAGCTACCGATGCCACTCTTCCACAGCAATTGAAATCCGCAAAGTCAGTCCACATTTCGTTACTGAAATCCAAAAAAGTAAACTTAGGCTCATCACATCAGTCTACATCCACACTATCAGTTTCATTACCACAGCTATCGATGCCACTCCTCCAAAGCAATTCAAATCCAGAAAAACCGTCCACATTTCGTTGCTCAAATCCAAAAAAGCCAAAATATTCTGCGCTGGTGCACTGATTACCCAAAAAATCTAAGCTTAATAAGCTCATCACACCAGTCTGCATCTTTATTATCAGTTTCATCACCAAGGCCATCGATGCCACTCCTCCACAGAAATTCAAATCCACCAAATCAGTCCACATTTCGTTGCTCAAATCCGAAAAAGGCAAAATATTCTGCGCTGCTTCACCGATTACACGAAAAAGCGACATTTTCTGAGCTCATCACACCAGTCTACATCCACGCTAACAGTTTCATCACCATAGCTATCGATGCCATTCCTCCACAGCAATTCAAATCCACGAAGTCAGTCCACATTTCGTTACTCAAATCCAAAAAAGCCAAAATAGTCTGCGCTGCTGCACCGATTACACAAAAAAGCCAAATTTTTTAAGCTCATCACACCAGTCTACATCCACACTATCAGTTCCATTACCAAAGCTATCGATGCCATTCCTCCACAGCAATTCAAATCCACAAATTCAGTTTACATTTCGTTACTCAAACCCAAAAAGTCAAACGTAAGCCCATCACACCAGTCTACATCCACACTTTGATCCACACTATCAGTTTGATCAGCATAGATATCGATGCCACTCCTCCACAGCAATTGAAATCCTCAAAATCAGTCCACATTTCGTTACTCAAATCCAAAAGGCCAAAAAATTGCTCATGATACCAGTCTACATCCACACTATTAGTTTCATCACCATAGCTATCGATGCCATTCCTCCACAGCAATTCAAATCCACGAAGTCAGTCCACATTTCGTTACTGAAATCCAAAAAAGTCAAAATATTCTGCGCCGCTGCACCGATTACACAAAAAAGCCAAATTTTTTAAGCTCATCACACCAGTCTACATCCACACTATCAGTTCCATTACCAAAGCTATCGATGCCATTCCTCCACAGCAATTCAAATCCACATATTCAGTTTACATTTCGTTGCTGAAACCCAAAAAGTCAAACTTAAGCCCATCACACCATTCTACATCCACACTTTGATCCACACTATCGCTTTCATCACCATAGATATCGATGCCACTCCTCCACAGCAATTGAAATACTCAAAATCAGTCCATATTTCGTTACTGAAATCCAATAAAGCCAAAATATTCTTCGCTGCTGCGCCGATGACCCAAAAAATCTAAGCTTAATAAGCTCATCACACCAGTCTACATCCATACTATCAGTTTCATCACCATAGATACCGATGCAACTCCTCCACAGCAATTCAAATCCACCAAATCAGTTCACATTTCGTTACTCAAATCTTAAAAGCCAAAGTTTAGCTCATCACACCAATCTACATCCACACTATCAGTTCCATTACCAAAGCTATCGATGCCATTCCTCCACAGCAATTCAAATCCACAAATTCAGTTTACATTTCGTTACTCAAACCCAAAAAGTAAAACTTAAGCCCATCACACCAGTCTACATCCACACTTTGATCCACACTATCAGTTTGATCACCATAGATATCGATGCCACTCCTCCACAGCAATTGAAATCCTCAAAATCAGTCCACATTTCGTTACTCAAATCCAAAAAGCCAAAATATTCTGCGCTGTTGGAACGATTACACAAAAAAGCCAAACTTTTTAAGCTCATCACACCAGTCTGCATCCACACTATCAGTTCCATCACCAAGGCTATCGATGCCACTCATCCACAAAAATTCAAATCCACAAAATCAGTCCACATTTCGTTACTGAAATCCAATTAAGTCAAAATAATCTGCGCCGCTGCACCGATTACACAGAAAAGCCAAATTTTCTAAGCTCATCACACCAGTCTACATCCACACTATCACTTCCATTACCACAGCCATCGATGCCACTCCTCCACAGCAATTCAAATCCACAAAATTAGTTCGCATTTCGTCACTCAAATCCAAAAAAGCAAAAATATTCTGCGCTGGTGCGCTGATTACCCACAAAATCGAAACTAAAGCTCATCACACCAGTCTACATCCACACTTTGATCCACACTTTGATCCACACTATCAGTTTCATCACCATAGATATCGATGCGACACCTCAAAAGCAATTCAAATCCACAAAATCAGTACACATTTCGTTACTCAAATCCAAAAAAGCCAAAATATTCTGCGCTGCTGCACCGATTACACAAAAAAGCCGAACTTATTAAGCTCATCACACCAGTCTACATCCACACTATCAGTTCCATTACCAAAGCTATCGATGCCATTCCTCCACAGCAATTCAAATCCACATATTCAGTTTACATTTCGTTGCTGAAACGCAAAAAGTCAAACTTAAGCCCATCACACCATTCTACATCCACACTTTGATCCACACTATCAGTTTCATCACCATGAACATCGATGCCACTCCTCCACAGCAATTCAAATCCACGAAGTCAGTCCACATTTCGTTACTCAAATCCAAAAAAGCCAAAATATTCTGCGCTACTGCACCGATTACACAAAAAAGCCAAATTTTCTAAGCTCATCACACCAGTCTACATCCACACTAACAGTTTCGTCACCATAGATGTCGATGCCACTCCTCCACTGCAATTCAAATCCACAAAATCATTCCACATTTCGCTATTCAAATCCAAAAAAGCCAAATTTAAGCTTATCACACCAGTCTACATCCACATTATCAGTTTCATTACCACAGCTACCGATGCCACTCTTCCACAGCAATTGAAATCCGCAAAGTCAGTTTACATTTCGTTACTGAAATCCAAAAAAGTAAACTTAGGCTCATCACATCAGTCTACATCCACACTATCAGTTTCATTACCACAGCTATCGATGCCACTCCTCCAAAGCAATTCAAATCCAGAAAAAACCGTCCACATTTCGTTGCTCAAATCCAAAAAAGCCAAAATATTCTGCGCTGGTGCACTGATTACCCACAAAATCCAAACTTAAGCTCATCACACCAGTCTGCATCTATACTATCAGTTTCATCACCAAGGCTATCGATGCCACTCCTCCACAGCAATTCAAATCCACCAAATCAGTCCACATTTCGTTACTCAAATCCAAGAAAGCCAAAATATTCTGCGCTAATGCACCGATTACACAAAAAAGCGAAATTTTCTGAGCTCATCACACCAGTCTACATCCACACTAACAGTTTCGTCACCATAGATGTCGATGCCACTCCTAAACAGCCATTCAAATGCACAAAATCAGTCCACATTCCGTTACTCAAATCCAAAAAAGCCAAAATATTCTGCGAGATAGTACCGACTACCCAAAAAGCCAAACCTATTAAGCTCATCACACCAGTCTACATCCACACTTTGATCCACACTATCAGTTTCATCACCATAACGATGCCACTCATCCACAAAAATTCAAATCCACAAAATCAGTCCACATTTCGTTACTGAAATCCAAAAAAGTCAAAATATTCTGCGCCGCTGCACCGATTACACAGAAAAGCCAAATTTTCTAAGCTCATCACACCAGTCTACATCCACACTATCACTTCCATTACCACAGCCATCGATGCCACTCCTCCACAGCAATTCAAATCCACAAAATGAGTTCGCATTTCGTCACTCAAATCCAAAAAAGCCAAAATATTCTGCGCTGGTGCGCTGATTACCCACAAAATCGAAACTAAAGCTCATCACACCAGTCTACATCCACACTTTGATCCACACTATCAGTTTCATCACCATGAACATCGATGCCACTCCTCAACAGCAATTCAAATCCACCAAATCAGTCCACATTTCGTTACTCAAATCCAAAAAAGCCAAAATATTCTTCGCTGCTGCACCGATTACACAAAAAAGCCAAATTTTCTAAGCTCATCACACCAGTCTACATCCACACTATCAGTTCCATTACCACATATATCGATGCAACTCCTCCACAGCCATTCAAATCCACAAAATCATTGCACATTTCGCTGATCAAATCCAAAAAAGCCAAACATCAGCTCATCATACCAGTCTACATCCACACTATCAGTTTCATCACCATAGACATCGATGCCACACCTCAAAAGCAATTCAAATCCACAAAATCAGTCCACATTTCGTTACTCAAATCCAAAAAAGCCAAAATATTCAGCGCTGCTGCACCGATCACACGAAAAAGCCGAACATCAGCTCATCACACCAGTCTACATCCACACTATCATTTTCATCACAACAGCCATCGATGCCACTCCTCCACAGCAATTCAAATCGAAAAAATCAGTCCACATTTCGTTACTCAAATCTAGAAAAGCCAAACTTAATAAGCTCATCACACCAGTCCACATCCACACTTTGATCCACACAATCAGTTTCATCACCATAGCTATCGATGCCACTCCTCCACAAAAATTCAAATCCACCAAATCAGTCCACATTTCGTTGCTCAAATCCAAAAAAGCCAAAATATTCTGCGCTGCTTCACCGATTACACAAAAAAGCCAAATTTTCTAAGCTCATCACACCAGTCTACATCCACACTATCACTTCCATTACCACAGCCATCGATGCCAATTCTCCACTGCAATTCAAATCCACAAAATCAGTTCACATTTCGTTACTCAAATGCAAAAAAGCCAAACTTAGGATCATCACACCAATCTACATACACACTATCAGTTTCATTACCACAGCTATCGATGCAACTCCTCCACAGCAATTCAAATCCACAAAATGAGTTCGCATTTCGTCACTCAAATCCAAAAAAGCAAAAATATTCTGCGCTGGTGCGCTGATTACCCACAAAATCCAAACTAAAGCTCATCACACCAGTCTACATCCACACTTTGATCCACGCTATCAGTTTCATCACCATGAACATCGATGCCACTCCTCAACAGCAATTCAAATCCACAAAATCAGTACACATTTCGTTACTCAAATCCAAAAAAGCCAAAATATTCTGCGCTGCTGCACCGATTACACAAAAAAGCCGAACTTATTAAGCTCATCACACCAGTCTACATCCACACTATCAGTTCCATTACCAAAGCTATCGATGCCATTCCTCCACAGCAATTCAAATCCACATATTCAGTTTACATTTCGTTGCTGAAACGCAAAAAGTCAAACTTAAGCCCATCACACCAGCCTACATCCACACTTTGATCCACACTATCAGTTTCATCACCATGAACATCGATGCCATTCCTCCACAGCAATTCAAATCCACGAAGTCAGTCCACATTTCGTTACTCAAATCCAAAATAGCCAATATATTCTGCGCTGCTGCACCGACTATACAAAAAAGCCAAATTTTCTGAGCTCATCACACCAGTCTACATCCACACTATCAGTTTCATCACCATAGATGTCGATGCCACTCCTAAACAGCCATTCAAATCCACAAAATCATTCCACATTTCGCTATTCAAATCCAAAAAAGCCAAATTTAAGCTTATCACACCAGTCTTCATCCACACTATCAGTTTCATTACCACAGCTACCGATGCCACTCCTCCACAGCAATTCAAATCCAGAAAAAACCGTCCACATTTCGTTGCTCAAATCCAAAAAGCCAAAATATTCTGCGCTGGTGCACTGATTACCCACAAAATCCAAACTTAAGCTCATCACACCAGTCTGCATCTTTACTATCAGTTTCATCACCAAGGCTATCGATGCCACTCCTCCACAGCAATTCAAATCCACAAAATCAGTCCACATTCCGTTACTCAAATCCAAAAAAGCCAAAATATTCTGCGAGATAGTACCGACTACCCAAAAAGCCAAACCTATTAAGCTCATCACACCAGTCTACATCCACACTTTGATCCACACTATCAGTTTCATCACCATAACGATGCCACTCATCCACAAAAATTCAAATCCACAAAATCAGTCCACATTTCGTTACGGAAATGCAAAAAGTCAAAATATTCTGCGCCGCTGCACCGATTACACAGAAAAGCCAAATTTTCTAAGCTCATCACACCAGTCTACATCCACACTATCACTTCCATTACCACAGCCATCGATGCCACTCCTCCACAGCAATTCAAATCCACAAAATGAGTTCGCATTTCGTCACTCAAATCCAAAAAAGCCAAAATATTCTGCGCTGGTGCGCTGATTACCCACAAAATCGAAACTAAAGCTCATCACACCAGTCTACATCCACACTTTGATCCACACTATCAGTTTCATCACCATGAACATCGATGCCACTCCTCAACAGCAATTCAAATCCACCAAATCAGTCCACATTTCGTTACTCAAATCCAAAAAAGCCAAAATATTCTTCGCTGCTGCACCGATTACACAAAAAAGCCAAATTTTCTAAGCTTATCACACCAGTCTACATCCACACTATCAGTTTCATTACCACAGCTACCGATGCCACTCTTCCACAGCAATTGAAATCCGCAAAGTCAGTCCACATTTCGTTACTGAAATCCAAAAAAGTAAACTTAGGCTCATCACATCAGTCTACATCCACACTATCAGTTTCATTACCACAGCTATCGATGCCACTCCTCCACAGCAATTCAAATCCAGAAAAAACCGTCCACATTTCGTTGCTCAAATCCAAAAAGCCAAAATATTCTGCGCTGGTGCACTGATTACCCACAAAATCCAAACTTAAGCTCATCACACCAGTCTGCATCTTTACTATCAGTTTCATCACCAAGGCTATCGATGCCACTCCTCCACAGCAATTCAAATCCACAAAATCAGTCCACATTCCGTTACTCAAATCCAAAAAAGCCAAAATATTCTGCGAGATAGTACCGACTACCCAAAAAGCCAAACCTATTAAGCTCATCACACCAGTCTACATCCACACTTTGATCCACACTATCAGTTTCATCACCATAACGATGCCACTCATCCACAAAAATTCAAATCCACAAAATCAGTCCACATTTCGTTACTCAAATCCAAAAAAGCCAAAATATTCTTCGCTGCTGCACCGATTACACAAAAAAGCCAAATTTTCTAAGCTCATCACACCAGTCTACATCCACACTATCACTTCCATTACCACAGCCATCGATGCCACTCCTCCACAGCAATTCAAATCCACAAAATGAGTTCGCATTTCGTCACTCAAATCCAAAAAAACCAAATATTCTGCGCTGGTGCGCTGATTACCCACAAAATCGAAACTAAAGCTCATCACACCAGTCTACATCCACACTTTGATCCACACTATCAGTTTCATCACCATGAACATCGATGCCACTCCTCAACAGCAATTCAAATCCACCAAATCAGTCCACATTTCGTTACTCAAATCCAAAAAAGCCAAAATATTCTGCGCTACTGCACCGATTACCCAAAAAAGCCAAACTTAAGCTTATCACACCAGTCTACATCCACACTATCAGTTTCATTACCACAGCTACCGATGCCACTCTTCCACAGCAATTGAAATCCGCAAAGTCAGTCCACATTTCGTTACTGAAATCCAAAAAAGTAAACTTAGGCTCATCACATCAGTCTACATCCACACTATCAGTTTCATTACCACAGCTATCGATGCCACTCCTCCACAGCAATTCAAATCCAGAAAAACCGTCCACATTTCGTTGCTCAAATCCAAAAAGCCAAATATTCTGCGCTGGTGCACTGATTACCCACAAAATCCAAACTTAAGCTCATCACACCAGTCTGCATCTTTACTATCAGTTTCATCACCAAGGCTATCGATGCCACTCCTCCACAGCAATTCAAATCCACAAAATCAGTCCACATTCCGTTACTCAAATCCAAAAAAGCCAAAATATTCTGCGAGATAGTACCGACTACCCAAAAAGCCAAACCTATTAAGCTCATCACACCAGTCTACATCCACACTTTGATCCACACTATCAGTTTCATCACCATAACGATGCCACTCATCCACAAAAATTCAAATCCACAAAATCAGTCCACATTTCGTTACTCAAATCCAAAAAAGCCAAAATATTCTTCGCTGCTGCACCGATTACACAAAAAAGCCAAATTTTCTAAGCCCTAGATGCCCGTTTTTGGATAAAACATGCATGATTCCCATGCATGATCATACATGATTCATGCATGATCATGTATGATTTATGCATGACCATGCATGTTTCATACATGATCATGCATGTCTCATGCATGATCATGCATGCACCATACATGGCCATGCATGATTTTCATGCATGTTTTATCCATGAGACATCCATGTTATATGTATGAGACATGCATGTTATATCTATGAGACATGCATGTTTTGTCAATGAAATATCAATGATTTAATCATGTGACATCTATAATTTTACCATCGAATAGATGAAATTAACCAGGGATGCTAGTATATCATTGTACAATCTGTATTGTAAGTTTATAGCACATTTTTGTCGTGGAGTGATGAATTCTACATGTTGATTGAATACAACATTGTAAAATTTACGAACATGCAGAACTTACTTTACAAATTGAAATACATTCATTACATTCCTGGCAAATTCCAGTCACTCCAGCATAGATGTGGCGCAAAGGCCATACATTATCTTCGATATAAAATTGCACATGTCATAGAGACATTCAAATGCAAATTAAATAACCGTGTATAAAATCAACATCATGTTTATAGCAATGTATTGAAGACACAAGGAAAATTCATGCACAACGTGAATTAATGAAACGCAAATGAATCAGTCTCTAACACAGTTTTCAATCTCCGATTCAAAAAACATTTCTAATGAATTTATGAATAAAAAATTAGAAAGAAGAGCTTTTACATGTTATTTGTAATTAGTAAAATAAGGTATTTTTCAAAAAAGACTCTGATCGAATAACAAATCATAATTCTAAAAGCTATCAGAGAAGTGTATTTTCTAGAAATGTTTTAAAACGATTAAAATGGCAGTGCAAGCGATTATTCGGAAGATGTTACTCTGAAATATTCTTTATATATTTTCTTGATGCAGCATTGTCGACCGGAAGGGTGCCATGACAGTTTATTGAGAAATTTAGTTATATAGTTTAGTTAGATATTTGAAATCATAATAAGAAACGATTGATCACTCATTCAGCTTATGGAGTTTTCTTCTGGAGCAAATATGTTATGGCACGGTACGCTTCTTCCCTTTGAGCTATACCGAATATAACGCTGTAGATTGAAGTGTATTCTTTTGTTCTTAATTCAAATTTCAAGCATGATTGATTTTCCGCACAATAGTAATCGTGTAAGAAAATATTTGTTAGACCTACATTTGGTAAAATAATTATTCTTGCTAAAATTATCCTTTGTACGATAGCATTCATAGAGATTACAAAAACTGAGCCCTGCTCTCCCAAGTAAACAGCAGAAGGAATGGATATCCTTCAAAAATAAAATTTTCCATACGTATTTAGAAAATGCACAAAGTTTTACCACCGTATAGGATGACGTTCATATAGTAGCACACATCGAACGATCAGATACAAATAATTTTGAAGAAAATCACTGTTATCAACATAAAGAAAATTTCTCTTTCCGGATTTGATCATCCTTCATTTGAAAATCCTTCCAACCAGAAAACATGCCCACAGTCCGAATGCGTATTTCACGTCATCTGAAACACTGTCATTTCGAGTCGAACACCGTCGCGACGTCATCATCACATTTTTAAGAATAGAGGTGATGTCACGAAAAATTTAACGGAGAAACAATCACCAGTACTATGAAGTTTGGAGCGATGATACGAGGTCACTGAAAAAAACATCTTCAGTTGGACCACAAGACGTTTGTCCGAATCTGATGATCGGTGGGACGTTGCGAATATATGAGAGATTTATGGGTAAATAATAATTCCAGTATTTCGGGGTTAATTAGCTCACAAGACAAGACGAAAAAACAGCCGAGCGTAGGTCAGGTATTGAGTCATTGATGCACAGATACGACGAGTTTGCGCAGCCTCAGCAATAAGCACCTGTAAAAAGAAGACAAATTTTGTGCTGATGTGCAGAGCAGCTAGAATTATCATACTTAACTAATCTTAATTAACATTCTATAGGTAGGCCTACTCAAAGTTGAGAAGAGAAATCATTTATAGTAATTTTAGGTGTTGTAGTAAAGACTATTAAGAAAACTGCTTTTGACTCATTTCATCTCTGACAATGTGGCAAGCGATATTATTCTTAGGAATTTTGATAGCAAATGAAGATATTCAGGAGTGGTTGAATTGTGATCATTAACAATTTATGAATTATTTTTTAATCAATGTTTGTAGTATCTATTAATAATTTTATTTTGATATTCAAGTACCGGTAACTGTTTTTACAAAAATGCAATCTGCAAATAAAAACGGAGTATAGCCTATTGCCGACCGCCTGTCAATCGTTCGTGAAATGAAGATAGTCAGGAATGCTTGAATTTTCTATAATATTAACACCGTACATGTAATTTCATTTTGTTAAAATCACAATCTGCAAACACACACATAATGTCATCTTGTCTACCGTTTATATGACAGCATCTCTTCAGGTATTCATGGTGACATGCGGGCCTACAACTAACATGTGACCATAATAACTAGGCCTACGATGATATGAAAAGTGCGATGCATAATTTGTAATAAGTAAACACAAATTGATATAAAAGAGTGGCAATGAGTTTGTACTTCGATTGTTTTATATTAATCGTAAGGCATGAAAAATAATTGATTTTGAAAAACTAAACCTATTGTTGGACTGCAACGCATAACTGATCTTTATTACAGTGTGCAGTCCGTCGTGTAGCATCTATGCCTTTTGTGTGCTTGATCATTTTTCTTAAACGACTCGAAATATCAAATTGATATCATTTTCTAAAATGTAGCGATTCTGAAAAAATTAATTGAATATCATGGGCGTTAGCTACAGGTTTTCAGTTCAATATTTATGAAATGGAAATAGTGACCTATTTAAACAAGCTTCCTTGATGAATCCATTTTTCAGAAACAAGATTAAATTGTATAACTTAAGCAGATATCGAATAGCTCAATAGTTTGTCCGCATTGATAAAAATATTCTCCATCTAAACTTTTTGTAGTCCTGGAATAGATTTTTTATGCCTTATACCATGTTCAATTGTTTCAATTTTTTTTCAATTATTTGTCATCCAAATATTGATGCCATAGCACAAGTATAGCCTACTATTGAAGTGCTAAATTGAAATGGTTTTAATGCGTTAATTTAAGTTCTTTCATGCTCATAGTTTCTAGCATGAAACTATTTTGTCTCAACATGCCCAGATTTTTGTGCTATTTTCAAAGCAATCAGAAATTACGAATTTAAAAGCAGTGTATTACCATTTCAATATATTACCATTTGATTATGATTCTTTTCACGACAGAATCAACTTTAGATCGATTTTTCAACGAGAAACGTCGTCGTGAAAACTGATATGCATGCACATTCTCATGTTGAATTCAAAGTGAATAGGTCTTGGGTTTTCCATCACACAAATGATGTCACATGCCCAAGACTTATTCACTTTGAATTCAATATGCCAAGAATTCCTCTTAGCAGCACATTTTAGGAGTTCTTGATAGTTATGATATTTATGTATAAATAAAGGATTCCCAAAATGTGCTGCTAAGAGGAACCGAGAGGAATTGAGATATTTTGTTGTTGCCAGTAAATTAAATTAAGTGTGACGCTAGTAGCTTTCTAGTATTTGCAAAATTAATAGCAGAGATAGCAGCACAGTCATAGAAATGTCTCTACGTGTTCATGGTCAATAAACCAACTTTTGATTTATCGATTGTATCATATGACCAAATCTTTCCTTTGATTTTGTTTTCGGGATTTCCAAATACATGTACCTAGACTTGCAGTTAAATGCTGTAAGTTGACAAAATAAATTTGGAAACATTTAGAAGCTTACCCTTTTTCTGCGGTTTGATCCAAGTGATGAATTTTTAATTCTGATACATGAATCAAAGGAACTTGATGGCTTCATTGAGTGGAAGAACTCACTGACTACATGCGAGTGTTCATTTTTTGAATTGTGCTCCATGTTGTGCATGAAAACTAAGTAAGATAATGAAAAAACGCAGACGATGAATAAATAAAGGTGTGTAAGTAGAATATCCTCTTGATGCGCTGACTTTTGTAATATTAAGCAGTTAACACGGGTTCACGAGAACGAAGAGCGCACAACTTGGGCAGCTTTCTGTCCCACGCACAGAACTAGATTCATCTGCGCGCGCTTCGGTTTCCTAGAAAGGAAGAGTTATATGTAACCTTATATCGAAATGGCACAGAATTAGACAACTTGCTCCTTCTCGAATGGAAAATTCGTGTATCGCTTGCTATTGGAAATGGCAAACAATAAGCTGTCAGCAAAGGACAACAGAGCCAGTGAGAGATGCGTGCGTGCTGTGATATCACTTCGCACACACCAAAACACACATCGATGCCTGGCTTCGATTCAACTCTTATGCACTATACAGTGAGCAATGCCGTGGAGAGGATGTGAAAACATCAAGTGAACTAATTTTCGTACGCCTGCTACTTTCTTTAATAATGATCGGAAGGGTCAACATTATGGAGAAAACTTGTGGGCAATGATCTGAATTCTTCGAATCTGAAGGAATTTTGGCAATCGAAGCACTTCGCTGGAACTCACATTAATCCGCAAGCGACGCACGACTTTTTTCCTATCTCTGTAAGGTATTAGGAATTCCTTTTTGGCCACCTAATAGGCTCCTCAATGTGCCGTCCATTTCGTATTAATCACTCTTCTAGCAAACCGAAGCAGATAAACAAAATATTTAATTCTATGGTCCCACGTGATGGGCGGACAATAATTATTAAGCAGGGACGCTGAGTCACAGGTATCAACAGTTCCCAGCGAGAGAATATTATCGACCGCTCATGGCTCGCAAATGCGGCCACGATCAGGCTGCCAACAATGTGACCGAACTTCCTCAGCTGCGTGCGCGTGGCGAATTTCCTTAATATAGTGACGGAAAGTTATAGAAGCGAGATACGATTACGCAGACTGAGCGAGATACTTATGCAATTGTTTCTTTCAGTTACATGCTGATTTAATATCATAAGTTTTGCAAATTACTAGCTAAGTAATTTAGCGATCACACGAGCAAACTGATCAAAGTCGACTTGCTGATGGGCACGGTGTGGAACTTAGAAACTTCAATAAATGTTTCAATTTGAGAAGAAAAATGTGTGCCGATAGAATTGCTTAATATTGAAAAAATATGTCATGTGTAGGCCTAATATTGTTGACCTGTTCGTCAGCATTGACTGATGTTATTGCCATTGTAGCTACAATGTACATGTAGTGAATGTGAAAGATGATGAAAAATGAGTAGAAGAAGAGGAAGAAAAGAGGAACGAGTGAGTGAGTGAGAAAGAGAGAAGCGATGAAGTCACCTGAATATCTTAATTATACCCACCATTTCATCAAATATATAGGGCATATATAAAACACTCGAAATAATAGTAGACATGCATATTTCATATGTCGTATAGGCCCTATATGTTTCACATGTCGATATCCATGGATCATCGATGTTTTATCCATGAGCGATTCTTTGAGTAATTTAAATGCATTTGTTACTTCTTACAGCATCAATATTATTAGTAAAGTCGATATCTAACTCAAATGGACAATTCTTCTCTACAGGAAACGCTCTTTTAATTATGTATTTTATCCACGTACATGGATCATCGATGTTTTTACCATGTACAATTCCAAATTACTATTCTGAGTAATTTTTATATACATTTCCCACTCTTTACAATGCTAAATATTATTAATATAGTTATATCTACACCAAAATAGACCATTTTATTTAATAAGGAATGAAATTTCTTGATAGGATTTATCCATGATACATGCATCATGCATGTTTTATCCAAAAACGGGCATCTAGGGACACCAGTCTACATCCACACTATCAGTTTCATTACCACAGCTACCGATGCCACTCTTCCACAGCAATTGAAATCCGCAAAGTCAGTCCACATTTCGTTACTGAAATCCAAAAAAGTAAACTTAGGCTCATCACACCAGTCTACATCCACACTATCATTTTCATCACAACAGCCATCGATGCCACTCCTCCACAGCAATTAAAATCGAAAAAATCAGTCCACATTTCGTTACTCAAATCTAGAAAAGCCAAACTTAATAAGCTCATAACACCAGTCCACATCCACACTTTGATCCACACTATCAGTTTCATCACCATAGATATCGATGCCACTCCTCCACAAAAATTCAAATCCACAAAATCAGTCCACATTTCATTACTCAAATCCAAAATATTCTGCGCTGCTGCACCGACTACCCAAACAAGCCAAACTTACTAAGCTCATCACACCAGTCTACATCCACACTATCAGTTTCATTACCAACGCTATCGATGCAACTCCTCCACAGCCATTCAAATCCACAAAATCAGTCCACATTTCGTTACTCAAATCCAAAAAAGCCAAATTTGAGCTCATCACACCAGTCTACATGCCTTTTATCAGTTTCATTACCACAGCTACCGATGCCACTCCTCCACAGCAATTGAAGTCCACAAGATCAGTTCGCATTTCGTTACTCAAATCCAAAAAAGCCAAAGTATTCTGCGCTGCTGGAACGATTACCCAAAAAAGCCAAACTTATTAAGCTCATCACACCAGTCTACATCCACACAATCAGTTTCATTACCAAGGCTATCGTTGCAACTCCTCCACAGCAATTCAAATCCACAAAATCATTGCACATTTCGCCGCTCCAAATCCAAAAAGCCAAACATCAGCTCATCATACCAGTCTACATCCACACTATCAGTTTCATCACCATAGATATCGATGCGACACCTCAAAAGCAATTCAAATCCACAAAATCAGTACACATTTCGTTGCTGAAATCCAAAAAAGCCAAAATATTCTGCGCTGCTGCACCGATTACACAAACAAGCCAAATTTTCCAAGCTCATCACACCAGTCTACATCCACACTATCACTTCCATTACCACAGCTATCGATGCCACTCCTCCACAGCCATTCAAATCCACAAAATCAGTTCACATTTCTTTACTCAAATTCAAAAAAGCCAAACTTAGGCTCATCACACCAATCTACATCCACACTATCAGTTTCATTACCACAGCTATCGATGCCACTCCTCCACAGCAATTCAAATCCACAAAATCATTCCACATTTCTATATTCAAATCCAAAAAAGCCAAAATTTAGCTCATCACACCAGTCTACATCCACACTTTGATCCACACTATCAGTTTCATCACCATAGCTATCGATGCCACTCCTCCACAAAAATTCAAATCCACAAAATCAGTCCACATTTCATTACTCAAATCCAAAATATTCTGCGCTGCTGCACCGACTACCCAAACAAGCCAAACTTACTAAGCTCATCACACCAGTCTACATCCACACTATCAGTTTCATTACCAACGCTATCGATGCAACTCCTCCACAGCCATTCAAATCCACAAAATCAGTCCACATTTCGTTACTCAAATCCAAAAAAGCCAAATTTGAGCTCATCACACCAGTCTACATGCCTTTTATCAGTTTCATTACCACAGCTACCGATGCCACTCCTCCACAGCAATTGAAGTCCACAAGATCAGTTCGCATTTCGTTACTCAAATCCAAAAAAGTCAAAGTATTCTGCGCTGCTGGAACGATTACCCAAAAAAGCCAAACTTATTAAGCTCATCACACCAGTCTACATCCACACTATCACTTCCATTACCACAGCTATCGATGCCACTCCTCCACAGCCATTCAAATCCACAAAATCAGTTCACATTTCTTTACTCAAATTCAAAAAAGCCAAACTTAGGCTCATCACACCAATCTACATCCACACTATCAGTTTCATTACCACAGCTATCGATGCCACTCCTCCACAGCAATTCAAATCCACAAAATCATTCCACATTTCTATATTGAAATCCAAAAAAGCCAAAATTTAGCTCATCACACCAGTCTACATCCACACTTTGATCCACACTATCAGTTTCATCACCAGAGCTATCGATGCCACTCCTCCACAAAAATTCAAATCCGCAAAATCAGTCCACATTTCGTTACTCAAATCCAAAATATTCTGCGCTGCTGCACCGACTACCCAAAAAAGCCAAACTTACTAAGCTCATCACACCAGTCTACATCCACACTATCAGTTTCATCACCATGGATATCGATGCAACTCCTCCACAGCCATTCAAATCCACAAAATCAGTCCACATTTCGTTACTCAAATCCAAAAAAGCCAAACTTAGGCTCATCACACCAGTCTACATCCACACTATCAGCTTCATTACCACAGCTACCGATGCCACTCCTCCACAGCAATTGAAGTCCACAAGATGAGTTCGCATTTCGTTACTCAAATCCAAAAAAGCCAAAGTATTCTGCGCTGCTGGAACGATTACCCAAAAAAGCCAACCTTATTAAGCTCATCACACCAGTCTACATCCACACTATCAGTTTCATTACCAAGGCTATCGATGCAACTCCTCCACAGCAATTCAAATCCACAAATTCAGTTTACATTTCGTTACTCAAATCCAAAAAAGCAAACTTAAGCTTATCACACCAGTCTTCATCCACACTATCAGTTTCATCACCATAGATATCGATGCCACTCCTCCACAGCAATTGAAATCCACAAAATCAGTCCACATTTCGTTACTCATCAAACTCAAAAAGTCAAACTTAAGCCCATCACACTAGTCTACATCCACACTTTGATCTACACCATCAGTTTCATCACCATAGATATCGATGCCACTCCTCCACAGCAATTGAAATCCTCAAAATCAGTCCACATTTCGTTACTCAAATCCAAAAAAGCAAACTTAAGCTTATCACACCAGTCTTCATCCACACTATCAGTTTCATCACCATAGATATCGATGCAACACCTCAAAAGCAATTCAAATCCACAAAATCAGTCCACATTTCGTTACTCAAATCCAAAAAAGCCAAAATACTCAGCGCGATAGTACCGACTACCCAAAGAAGCCAAAATTATTAAGCTCATCACACCAGTCTAGATCCACACTTTGATCCACACTATCAGTTTCATCACCAAAACGATGACACTCCTCCACAAAATTCAAATCCACAAAATCAGTACACATTTCGTTGCTGAAATCCAAAAAAGCCAAAATATTCTGCGCTGCTGCACCGATTACACAAACAAGCCAAATTTTCTAAGCTCATCACACCAGTCTACATCCACACTATCACTTCCATTACCACAGCTATCGATGCCACTCCTCCACAGCCATTCAAATCCACAAAATCAGTTCACATTTCTTTACTCAAATTCAAAAAAGCCAAACTTAGGCTCATCACACCAATCTACATCCACACTATCAGTTTCATTACCACAGCTATCGATGCCACTCCTCCACAGCAATTCAAATCCACAAAATCATTCCACATTTCTATATTCAAATCCAAAAAAGCCAAAATTTAGCTCATCACACCAGTCTACATCCACACTTTGATCCACACTATCAGTTTCATCACCAGAGCTATCGATGCCACTCCTCCACAAAAATTCAAATCCACAAAATCAGTCCACATTTCGTTACTCAAATCCAAAATATTCTGCGCTGCTGCACCGACTACCCAAAAAAGCCAAACTTACTAAGCTCATCACACCAGTCTACATCCACACTATCAGTTTCATCACCATGGATATCGATGCCACCCCTCCACAGCCATTCAAATCCACAAAATCAGTCCACATTTCGTTACTCAAATCTAAAAAAAGCCAAACTTAGGCTCATCACACCAGTCTACATCCACACTATCAGCTTCATTACCACAGCTACCGATGCCACTCCTCCACAGCAATTGAAGTCCACAAGATGAGTTCGCATTTCGTTACTCAAATCCAAAAAAGCCAAAGTATTCTGCGCTGCTGGAACGATTACCCAAAAAAGCCAACCTTATTAAGCTCATCACACCAGTCTACATCCACACTATCAGTTTCATTACCAAGGCTATCGATGCAACTCCTCCACAGCAATTCAAATCCACAAATTCAGTTTACATTTCGTTACTCAAATCCAAAAAAGCAAACTTAAGCTTATCACACCAGTCTTCATCCACACTATCAGTTTCATCACCATAGATATCGATGCCACTCCTCCACAGCAATTGAAATCCACAAAATCAGTCCTCATTTCGTTACTCATCAAACTCAAAAAGTCAAACTTAAGCCCATCACACTAGTCTACATCCACACTTTGATCTACACTATCAGTTTCATCACCATAGATATCGATGCCACTCCTCCACAGCAATTGAAATCCTCAAAATCAGTCCACATTTCGTTACTCAAATCCAAAAAAGCAAACTTAAGCTTATCACACCAGTCTTCATCCACACTATCAGTTTCCTCACCATAGATATCGATGCCACTACTCCACAGCAATTGAAATCCACAAAATCATTGCACATTTCGCTGATCAAATCCAAAAAAGCCAAACATCAGCTCATCATACCAGTCTACATCCACACTATCAGTTTCATCACCATAGATATCGATGCAACACCTCAAAAGCAATTCAAATCCACAAAATCAGTCCACATTTCGTTACTCAAATCCAAAAAAGCCAAAATATTCAGCGCTGCTGCACCGATCACACGAAAAAGCCGAACATCAGCTCATTACACCAGTCTACATCCACACTATCATTTTCATCACAACAGCCATCGATGCCACTCCTCCACAGCAATTAAAATCGAAAAAATCAGTCCACATTTCGTTACTCAAATCTAGAAAAGCCAAACTTAATAAGCTCATAACACCAGTCCACATCCACACTTTGATCCACACTATCAGTTTCATCACCATAGATATCGATGCCACTCCTCCACAAAAATTCAAATCCACAAAATCAGTCCACATTTCATTACTCAAATCCAAAATATTCTGCGCTGCTGCACCGACTACCCAAACAAGCCAAACTTACTAAGCTCATCACACCAGTCTACATCCACACTATCAGTTTCATTACCAAGGCTAGCGATGCAACTCCTCCACAGCCATTCAAATCCACAAAATCAGTCCACATTTCGTTACTCAAATCCAAAAAAGCCAAATTTGAGCTCATCACACCAGTCTACATGCCTTTTATCAGTTTCATTACCACAGCTACCGATGCCACTCCTCCACAGCAATTGAAGTCCACAAGATCAGTTCGCATTTCGTTACTCAAATCCAAAAAAGCCAAAGTATTCTGCGCTGCTGGAACGATTACCCAAAAAAGCCAAACTTATTAAGCTCATCACACCAGTCTACATCCACACAATCAGTTTCATTACCAAGGCTATCGTTGCAACTCCTCCACAGCAATTCAAATCCACAAAATCATTGCACATTTCGCCGCTCCAAATCCAAAAAAGCCAAACATCAGCTCATCATACCAGTCTACATCCACACTATCAGTTTCATCACCATAGATATCGATGCGACACCTCAAAAGCAATTCAAATCCACAAAATCAGTACACATTTCGTTGCTGAAATCCAAAAAAGCCAAAATATTCTGCGCTGCTGCACCGATTACACAAACAAGCCAAATTTTCCAAGCTCATCACACCAGTCTACATCCACACTATCACTTCCATTACCACAGCTATCGATGCCACTCCTCCACAGCCATTCAAATCCACAAAATCAGTTCACATTTCTATATTCAAATCCAAAAAAGCCAAAATTTAGCTCATCACACCAGTCTACATCCACACTTTGATCCACACTATCAGTTTCATCACCATAGCTATCGATGCCACTCCTCCACAGCAATTCAAATCCACAAAATCAGTCCACATTTCATTACTCAAATCCAAAATATTCTGCGCTGCTGCACCGACTACCCAAACAAGCCAAACTTACTAAGCTCATCACACCAGTCTACATCCACACTATCAGTTTCATTACCAACGCTATCGATGCAACTCCTCCACAGCCATTCAAATCCACAAAATCATTGCACATTTCGCCGCTCCAAATCCAAAAAAGCCAAACATCAGCTCATCATACCAGTCTACATCCACACTATCAGTTTCATCACCATAGATATCGATGCGACACCTCAAAAGCAATTCAAATCCACAAAATCAGTACACATTTCGTTGCTGAAATCCAAAAAAGCCAAAATATTCTGCGCTGCTGCATCGATTACACAAACAAGCCAAATTTTCTAAGCTCATCACACCAGTCTACATCCACACTATCACTTCCATTACCACAGCTATCGATGCCACTCCTCCACAGCCATTCAAATCCACAAAATCAGTTCACATTTCTTTACTCAAATTCAAAAAAGCCAAACTTAGGCTCATCACACCAATCTACATCCACACTATCAGTTTCATTACCACAGCTATCGATGCCACTCCTCCACAGCAATTCAAATCCACAAAATCATTCCACATTTCTATATTCAAATCCAAAAAAGCCAAAATTTAGCTCATCACACCAGTCTACATCCACACTTTGATCCACACTATCAGCTTCATTACCACAGCTACCGATGCCACTCCTCCACAGCAATTGAAGTCCACAAGATGAGTTCGCATTTCGTTACTCAAATCCAAAAAAGCCAAAGTATTCTGCGCTGCTGGAACGATTACCCAAAAAAGCCAACCTTATTAAGCTCATCACACCAGTCTACATCCACACTATCAGTTTCATTACCAAGGCTATCGATGCAACTCCTCCACAGCAATTCAAATCCACAAATTCAGTTTACATTTCGTTACTCAAATCCAAAAAAGCAAACTTAAGCTTATCACACCAGTCTTCATCCACACTATCAGTTTCATCACCATAGATATCGATGCCACTCCTCCACAGCAATTGAAATCCACAAAATCAGTCCACATTTCGTTACTCATCAAACTCAAAAAGTCAAACTTAAGCCCATCACAC
Organism: Prostheceraeus crozeri; assembly: GCA_907163375.1. Classification (NCBI taxonomy): domain Eukaryota; kingdom Metazoa; phylum Platyhelminthes; order Polycladida; family Euryleptidae; genus Prostheceraeus; species Prostheceraeus crozeri. Next base: position 352,643 of record CAJQUW010007154.1, read on the forward strand.
TAGTCTACATCCACACTTTGATCTACACCATCAGTTTCATCACCATAGATATCGATGCCACTCCTCCACAGCAATTGAAATCCTCAAAATCAGTCCACATTTCGTTACTCAAATCCAAAAAAGCAAACTTAAGCTTATCACACCAGTCTTCATCCACACTATCAGTTTCATCACCATAGATATCGATGCAACACCTCAAAAGCAATTCAAATCCACAAAATCAGTCCACATTTCGTTACTCAAATCCAAAAAAGCCAAAATACTCAGCGCGATAGTACCGACTACCCAAAGAAGCCAAAATTATTAAGCTCATCACACCAGTCTAGATCCACACTTTGATCCACACTATCAGTTTCATCACCAAAACGATGACACTCCTCCACAAAATTCAAATCCACAAAATCAGTACACATTTCGTTGCTGAAATCCAAAAAAGCCAAAATATTCTGCGCTGCTGCACCGATTACACAAACAAGCCAAATTTTCTAAGCTCATCACACCAGTCTACATCCACACTATCACTTCCATTACCACAGCTATCGATGCCACTCCTCCACAGCCATTCAAATCCACAAAATCAGTTTCACATTTCTTTACTCAAATTCAAAAAAGCCAAACTTAGGCTCATCACACCAATCTACATCCACACTATCAGTTTCATTACCACAGCTATCGATGCCACTCCTCCACAGCAATTCAAATCCACAAAATCATTCCACATTTCTATATTCAAATCCAAAAAAGCCAAAATTTAGCTCATCACACCAGTCTACATCCACACTTTGATCCACACTATCAGTTTCATCACCAGAGCTATCGATGCCACTCCTCCACAAAAATTCAAATCCACAAAATCAGTCCACATTTCGTTACTCAAATCCAAAATATTCTGCGCTGCTGCACCGACTACCCAAAAAAGCCAAACTTACTAAGCTCATCACACCAGTCTACATCCACACTATCAGTTTCATCACCATGGATATCGATGCCACCCCTCCACAGCCATTCAAATCCACAAAATCAGTCCACATTTCGTTACTCAAATCTAAAAAAAGCCAAACTTAGGCTCATCACACCAGTCTACATCCACACTATCAGCTTCATTACCACAGCTACCGATGCCACTCCTCCACAGCAATTGAAGTCCACAAGATGAGTTCGCATTTCGTTACTCAAATCCAAAAAAGCCAAAGTATTCTGCGCTGCTGGAACGATTACCCAAAAAAGCCAACCTTATTAAGCTCATCACACCAGTCTACATCCACACTATCAGTTTCATTACCAAGGCTATCGATGCAACTCCTCCACAGCAATTCAAATCCACAAATTCAGTTTACATTTCGTTACTCAAATCCAAAAAAGCAAACTTAAGCTTATCACACCAGTCTTCATCCACACTATCAGTTTCATCACCATAGATATCGATGCCACTCCTCCACAGCAATTGAAATCCACAAAATCAGTCCTCATTTCGTTACTCATCAAACTCAAAAAGTCAAACTTAAGCCCATCACACTAGTCTACATCCACACTTTGATCTACACTATCAGTTTCATCACCATAGATATCGATGCCACTCCTCCACAGCAATTGAAATCCTCAAAATCAGTCCACATTTCGTTACTCAAATCCAAAAAAGCAAACTTAAGCTTATCACACCAGTCTTCATCCACACTATCAGTTTCCTCACCATAGATATCGATGCCACTACTCCACAGCAATTGAAATCCACAAATTCAGTTCACATTTCGTTACTCAAACTCAAAAAAGTCAAACTTAAGCCCATCACACCAGTCTACATCCACACTTTCAGTTTCATTACCAAGGATATCGATGCCATTCCTCCACAGCAATTCAAATCCACAAATTCAGTTTGCATTTCGTTGCTCAAACCCAAAAAGTCAAACTTAAGCCCATCACACCAGTCTACATCCACACTTTGATCTACACTATCAGTTTCATCACCATAGATATCGATGCCACTCCTCCACAGCAATTGAAATCCTCAAAATCAGTCCACATTTCGTTACTCAAATCCAAAAAAGCAAACTTAAGCTGATCACATGTCTTCATCCACACTATCAGTTTCATCAACATAGATATCGATGCCACTCCTCCACAGCAATTGAAATCCACAAAATGAGTTAGCATTTCGTTACTCAAATCCAAAAAAGTGAAAATATTCTGCGCTGCTGCACCGATTACACAAAAAGCCAAACTTTTTAAGTTCATCACACCAGTCTGCATCCATACTATCAGTTTCATCACCACAGCTATCGATGCCACTCCTCCACTGCAATTCAAATCCACAAAATCAGTCCACATTTCGTTACTCAAACCCAAAAAGTCAAACTTAAGCCCATCACACCAGTCTACATCCACACTATCAGTTTCATCACCATGAATATCGATGCCAATCCTCCACAGCCATTCAAATCCACAAAATCAGTCCACATTTCGTTACTCAAATCAAAAAAGCGAAACTTAAGCTCATCACACCAGTCTACATCCACACTATCAGTTTCATCACCACAGCTACCGATGCCACTCCTCCACAGCAATTCTAATCCACAAAATGAGTTCGCATTTCGTTGCTCAAATCCAAAAAAGTGAAAATATTGTGCGCTGGTGCACTGATTACCCACAAAATCCAAACTTAAGCTCATCACACCAGTCTGCATCTTCACCATCAGTTTCATCACCAAGGCTATCGATGCTACTCCTCCACAGCAATTCAAACAGGGTGAGATTTGAGAAAATTGTATGAATTTTGAAATTTATTTACGAGTATTTATTACTCAACCTAGTTAGTTTTCCTGTCTTCGATTCTTTGCGGCAGAATTAGGGACAGGAACAGTCTGTGAAACTAGTTGCTGCGGGATGTGAGTGGCCATCAAACATATAATGTGAAATTCTATGGAGCCAGCAATTAGGAGATTTTGGCTGTTCTGCTCTCATTTTTTCGGAGGGAGAACCCATGTGGGAAAACCGAAGTACGAGTAGGTTTCTTATCCTGTTCAAATACATATTCTTTATTTTTCATGTCATGGTTGATGAACGTTATGTATCTCATAGATTCGGATTATTTCACATGCTCTTCTAAATACTGATATAATAATGCTTATTCTTAGTTCACGTGACTGTTGTTTCCCGCACTAATGCGGCAGATTCATCTGATATATATAACGCCATGACAGAGCGTGAGAGACACGTGATACACCCTGGTTGGCATAGGCCACTATATGAATAAATGACCACACTAGTAGCCATTAAAAGAAGAACACGGAAGCAGTCTGTTCCTCCTCCCACTAGTTCTATGAGCTTTAATAACATGGCGTTGGATGATTGCTGCTATTAGAAAATGATGCTTTCACTGCACTGCTCAAAGTGAAACGAAAAAAGTTATTTGAGTTTTTGAATGTTTTGTTTTTCTGAAAGTTAATAAGCGCTCACATCGTTGTCAAAATGTGAAATAATATATCAAACCATATCCATGTCATTGTAATTGTCCCATATGATCATTTGCATCAGTAATCCTTGCATTTTACCCGGTAGTTTATCGGTAGGGTACGTGTCCCATGAAAGTGACGATCAGGGCTCCCACTCCATAATTTGCGCAGCTTTTGATTTCAGGGATAAAATTCGAAAGACCCCCTGTGTCGCCATCTTCGTGTTTGTGATTTATTTAATTGCTTCAAGTTATTATCTTATTGCATTTCTAAAATATCAATGTAGACCAAAGTTTCAGCTAATGAACTGTTAAATGATTGTCAATCAATAGTTTATTGTATCATGTGAGTTATCTAAGAGTTAAGTAGGACATGTAGCCTAATTTAGGCATAGGGCCCTACTTGCAATAATGCATGTAATTAATTGTAGGGCCTGGTCAAGCATGTAATTTATGGAGACTTACTAGCTACAAGTGATGTATCCTGTAATAGTTTTTTAAAAACAAAGGAAAAGTCATGTTTATGATATCTTTATATAATGGTATTCAAACAATTATTTTTTTGAAATCTCGATACTATATGGGCAGATCTAAACGTAAAGATCTTACGAAACAGCGAAATATATGAAACAGAATTTTTGGCATTGTAAACATAAAACAACTCTAAAGTCTAAAATGAATGTGCATATAGAAAGAGTGGCAGTATACTAGTTGCAAGTGTAGTCGCAAATATGCAGTTTTTTAAAGGCGTTTCACGGACCAAGTTTCCTATCATGGAATTATATTTATAGGTACCGTCTAACATAATAGATGTCGATATAATATTTGTCATACCATTAATAAGTTTTTGTCGATAAAGACAGAAATGTTCTCTATTAATGATGATATCGAGGATGAAATTAAAATGAATTTGTTTTGGAAATAATATGCATTATCAGTCGATATCATGTTTTGAACCGTGAAGAAATTCTTTGAAAAACGAATATTATGTAATAGTATAAGAACCTGAAAAACACAACAAAATTGTCAAATTTGCGCAGAAAATTGGATTTTCCTAAAAATTTGCGCAGGAGTGGGAGCCCTGGTGATGATGTTCAGGGGCAGAAATCTCCATCTCCATCCTCGAATTTTTGAACTTTTTTGCACCTAACCCTTCTTGCTAGCAATCTATCAATATCATTTCAGAAAATATTGATTGAACTTTCGATTTATTTCATCTAAATCATTAAAAAAAGCTTGTGCATCAAATCTTGGTTCGCTGTGGCCTTGTGCCTTTGAGGAAATATTTTTAACAAAAAAACAATTTTTGTGTTACATGCCATTTCGTAGAACCTTCAAAATTGCCCACCTTCAATAGTAGACTTGGCATGTAGACGGACAATGTTCAAAACTATGCATATACCAAAGGAGAACTTTCTACACCGAATTCGAAATTCTACACGAAATTTCAGGAGGTTCTCGAATATTGGTGGGTCACATGTGACCCATTGGGCTACGCGGTGGTAGAAAAAAAGATTGTCATCATATCGGACAAAATTGCTTGTGTTATGAAAATGTATTTTTCAATTGTGTTTGTGGCATTCGATGCTATAGCAGCTTAGTACGAACTGTTATTAACAGGTAAGTACAGGTCAGATTGACACTCACAATTCAAGTAGGTCTATTTTTCAACTTTTCATCACAGCTTTTGAATTCAAACTGCCCAATGTTTTGTGACCAAATGATGGATTAGATGATAATGTGCATCAATTGCTTCTTCTGTTTTCACCACTGCTAAACCGCATTGATGATGATATACGAAGATGTTCGAGTAGTAGGCCTACATGTATTTTCGGAACTCAATCAACCGCAAGTGGTGCAAGCATTGTAAAGCAAATTCATTTTATTCACGAAATATCATTTGACTGAAGTCGTGATGTATAAATAAGCCATTTCGAAGCTCATCAATGCATTTTTCCGTCATCGAAATTTTCGGGGTTTCACTTAAGCCTATGCCCAAATTGGCACTTAGATATTTTCAAAGTGTCATTGAGTGAGTAAATAGGCAGCTTTGGAAATCAACAATGATATTCTACCATTATTTCATATACCTCGTTTTCAGGGGTTAAAGTAATCCCTTTAGGCAAGTACAAAGTCAAGAAGTTTCAATTCGCTTCATGTGTAGTCATTGCGGAGAAATCACTTGTGGAACATGTATAGGTTCCTAAATGGAGCCGGGAAGGGACTTTAAACGTTAAGACGTTTCTTAATGTTCAATGTAATTTTTCGTTCTACGCAATGTAAAACCTGGGCCGCAAAGATAGTTCGGACAAATTTACAATTGATTTTGGGCCGCGGTTATTATTGCAGTGAGATTCACTAGCATATTACATCTTGCTCAGCCCTCACAATACCGCAGCAGAATCATATTCTACATCGCACTCACAAGTAGCTCCTGCAGTGGTTCAAATAAAAGTGGTAACTTTCTCAATAACTTAAAATTAGCGTTGTTACACGAATTTATATTTTGTAATTTTAAAGACGTAGAAATCACAACATATCCAAACACGAATTACGTGATACATACACGGAATACTATAAGGTGTTAAGATTTCACTATGAGGCTGTCTATCTACAACAGAAAATTAGATAGACTTTTATCACATATGTACAGAAGCTTAACAGATGGACCACATCGTGATGAGATGTTTTTGATGTCAGAAAACTCGATTATGTACATGATATGAGAACTCTAAAATGAGTAAAGTCATTACTAAAACAGAAAAATAAAAATGCACAATCAAACTTGACAACACGATTAAGGAATGATAGGTCAGAGATTACTATCACAACGATCAACTGCAGCGTTTGTTTTGATATACAGCCAAGTGCTGTTCAGACATTGACATTTTTAGGAGGCAAATGAGTAAATGGTGGGAGACTACAGTTATCCCATTCGAGGTCTCCCTTTTCTACTTGACCGCCTGCTTCATCCATAAGTGAAACCGTTTGAATGGCTGCTCGGTTCTCGAACTCTTCAACATCGACATCATCGTCGGAACAGCAAGAGTAATCACTCTCTTGTCTCATAGCAAGAGTTGATTCGTATTCCGAATCAGCTCGTTCTTGGCTCGGATTAGAGTTATATGTCTGCAAACAGAAAGAATGCTTATCAGCAACTATAATCCATGGTCGCACTCATCACTTAAACTGTAATCTAATGATCGATAGAAGGTAAAAAACATTAGTATCTCAGTTTGAGGTTTGGGAAGCGGGGAATATTGACTGCATGTATATGAACACATAGTATGAGACTCAAAATGATAGCCTACAATAACAATATGTATTCAATTGAATAGATTAAAACCTTCTTTCCAAGATTCTTTCATCTATCACCTCAAATTGGCGCATATGTTCATGGAAGTTCATCGCACTTGAGGAGGTCCAATAACACATATTTTCAGTGTTCTGAACTCATACGTCGCAAAATTGAAATCCTCACCTACTTTCACAACTGTCTCGTTGAGCGAACCGCGGACGCCGTGGCATTTTTCATTGAGAACATTTAATGAATTATATTCATAAAGCTAATGTGGATAATGTTTTGCTGAATGCATCCATATCTGCTTCAGCAGTCGTCTTCGGCTCACACTCAGGGCTCCCAACTTTTTCCTTTCAAAATACTGACCTCAAATTTCGCCATGAGAATGATCTATAGATGCATCAACGTTGATCATCCCGTTGGAAATTTCAATTCGCCTGCTTCCTTTTCAATTGTCATCACATGCGTCCAATAATTGTCAACTAGAACATGTTGCTGTTCTCCGACATCACTCATCGAAAAACTCCATTTTGAAGGCATAGCCTCCATTACAAAACGTCTCCATTCCATCTTCTATGCGTCTCTTCCACAAAACCACAACACGGCGGAAGTCGTTGAAAAACATATACAACAATGTCAAGAATCGGAGGATCTTTTCGTAGGCGGAGGTTCAAAAATCTAAAATTGAATCGAATTTTTCAATCTAAGCTTCAGCTGCAAGTATTTGGTTAATACTTCAAGGAATCTGTGAATAACAGTAAAATTCTTTCTGTCGGTTATCTTGCAAGGTCTTCAGAACTTTTCTCGTCGTGTGAACTATACTCACTGACATAAATAATGAAACCAACTATCATTGACTTGAATGGAAGTTTGTTTCATTTTTTTCTATGGCTTGAGATGATATCTCGCTTTCTATGTATCACCATTGAACTCCATATGATAAGGGAAATGATATAGGACCATCAAATTTCAAAATTTGATATTGATCACAGTAACAGCTAGAAGTTGAACAGAATCACCACCTACTGCTGACCAGATTTGACTTATGAAATGGCGCACGATAACTTTACCAGAGGAATGGCAATTGGGATGATGCGTTGTGGGCAAAGTTCTACAACTGTTGCGAAAGAATTGAAAATTTCAAGGGTCGTTGTATGGAGGTGGTGGTGTCGTTGGAAAGCAGAAGGAAATGTGGAAAAGAAGAACGGATCAGGAAGACCAAGGGTATCATCCAAGCGGACAGATGCACGCTTAGTTTTAGCTGCTAAAAGAAACAGATTTGTGTCCGTCCCGAAGCTAATTGTGTACTGGAAGGTTGCTGGGAACGTTGCCTGTAGCGTTCGAACTGCATATCGAAGATTGCGAGAAGCTGGTCTCGACGACCCGCTGTGAGAATTCCGCTAAGCCTGGAACATCGAAGGAGACGAGTGACGTGGTGTCAAGGTCATCAGTCGTGGAGTGACAGTCAGTGGGAACGTGTGCTCTGGACTGATGAATCGAGGTTTACTCTCGATTTCAACGATGGTCGGATCCGTGTTCATCGCTTGCCAAGTGAACGATTTGCTCCATGTTGCGTCAAAGAACACGACCGGTACGGCGGCGGTAGTGTCATGGTTTGGGCCGGTATCTGGCACAATGGAAAAACACCAGCAATCGTAGTGAAAGGAACATTGACAGGACAGCGATATGCCGACGAGATCGTGACACCGGTCGTGGTTCCAGCAGTGACATCGAATCAATTGATTTTTCATGATGACAACGCAAGGCCCCATCGCGCTTCAGTGGTCTCTAACAGGATAGCAAGCAGTGGAATCCCAACCTTGGAATGGCCCTCACGTTCTCCCGACCTCTCCCCCATCGAGCACTGCTGGGATGAACTTGGTCGCAGAGTGAGGGAGAGGTACAAACACCCACCAGTGTCTTTGAAGATGTTGGCCGACAGACTGATCAAGCAGTGGAACCTCTTAGACCTGGCATTCATCCAGCGACTGTGCTCATCCATGTCCTCACGCATCGATGCCTGTTTGGATGCTCGCGGTGGTCACACCCGTTTCTAACTTAAGTTGATAAAATCATGAGTATCAAATTAAATGTTTTTGAGTAAAGCATTCGAGTTCTCCTTTTACAAACAACAAACAAACGTACAGTACAACCAAGTTTAAGTCATAAGTATTCATATCAGGACTTGTTTCATTCTTTTTGTCACTGAATATATGTCAACTAATTCATCTTTCAAATGATATTCCAATGATGACTCGATTTCATAAATGGGACCCTTCAATACTTCGTCCGGTACAAATCTCAGATACAAAGACATAAGAAGCGTCCTGCTCACTATACAGTACGTATACAGCACAGTATGTATACAGTGTTCACAGCACGACAGCTACTAAGAAGGAATGAAAGAAATTTTCATTTCATATAAAAGAACATTCAAAAGCAGTGAAATGCGCATCCTTATGTATCCTGGTTTTAACATTCGAACAAACTATGGAGCAGGAGACTGGTAGTTGTTTAAACAGGAGATATGCCAGCTTTTTACCATACACATGTGCTTCCTTAGGAAGATTCATGGCAGTGATGTACTTCATTAGGTGACTGAACGGGAGGTTTTTTAAATTCAGCATTGCTTGATCGAAATCAAAAATAAGATCTCTCCCTTTTTATGTCACGAGGTTTTATTGTAAACAAAATAAAGTGACCCGACGTGTTTCGTCTTAAAGCCCCTTGAGATATAAAATCTCGTGACATAAAAAGGGAGAGATCTTATTTTTGATTTCGATCAAGCAATGGTGAATTCGAACAAAAATGCATGTACACATTTCTGACATCCTAAAATTCAATTTCTTAACATCCTTCATAATGAATAAGTTAAAGCACTTCAAAGCATCTTCACCTAAATAAAACACTTTTTTGTCGGATTACAGAATAAAAAACTTTAAAGCACATGTGGAACCCTGGATTCATGTTTCACTAGTGCATTTCAAAAGTCAAGACCAGTTTGCCATCCAAATTCATGTAGAAAAAGGACTATCTATTGTCATCTACACGTAAACTGAATATTTCGCGTTTGGTCGTCCCAAATCGCCCTGGATTAATTTTAATCAGGTCATAGGCAATTGAAGGGCACAACATTGCGCGTCGTCAACAGGGATGCCGGAACAAATTTAAGGCAAGGGGGCAAGAATGTTGGAGCAGGGAACATACTGAAACAAATTTTCCATATCAATAAGCTCAAACCAGTACAATCTTTAAGACATGCAGACCAGGGTAATAGTGATAAGAGCGAGTTCTCGATACAAAACAATTATGATAGCTTGCACAACTAATTGCTTTGGCAGGAATAAGCAATAAGTCCTCTTCCATTTATATCATTATTTTCTTCATTAAAAAATGATACTTTGCAGATCTGAAGTAACCTATGACTACTTACAGCCTACAAGATCATGCCGATTAGAGAATGTGAAGATTTCTATTCGCTATAATTCAGATCGATGATTACATATTTCGTTGCATTGAAGCATTCAATATAAGATAATATGACTGAAAGTACCAGTTGTTTAGATGAAATTATTCGTTAAATGGGCTGCCATTAACTATCTCAGTAAAGTATCTTAAAAAACACGAAGACAAAACTGATTAAAAAGCAAGAGAAAATATATCAGTTGTGAGGGGACACAGTTGTTGAGAGCTCTCGCCTTGTAAACTTAATGTAAATTGAAACTCGCCTTCACTGGTGAATAAAATTCGTTTTGGTTTACACTTACCGCGCCTTATCACAAATCATACATTGTTCGGTGTCCAGCAATTATATACCAGCATGTAATGGTATAAACATTCATACCACGAAATCAGAAAACGGGGAAAGTAATTTCATTTTTATTTTTTTTTTTTTTTGAGTTAAACAAACGGGATACATTCTCAAGTACAGTATACATAGGTCCATGAAGCTATGAAGCTTCGCTGATTTCATCTCAGAAGAAAAGGAACATGAATACAGTAGATTATTCATTTTTATCTTGAGCAGTAAATTTGCCAAAACAAAATCTATAGCAGACCAACTGACAAGAAATCATTTTATATGACAGCAATAAATGAAGAGGAAAAACTTCCCGCTTCATGTAAGGCCGATTTTATAAAAGCGCGCAAAACGTTGATAGGCCTTCTATAGTCGATCATACAGGACAGTATGAAAGAGTAAGTCTATGGAAATGATGTATTTTAAGAATGTTTTTTTGTAGAGCTGTAAGTAGTAGCCTACATTGAAATAAACGGCATACTATAGTACAATATGATAGGCCTATGTGATGCCCTAAAAATTCATTGATACTTCATTCGAGTACTCGAGTAGTGGTCATTCGAGCAATGCCGAGCACTTATCTATAATATAGACTTACATTCCAGTCCTTCCTTGTCTCATTTTAGCTTCCTTCCGTCTCTTTCGGAGACGGAAAGCCTACACTTTTGGCTCTTGTAGAAGATGAGGCCGCACTTGCAAGCTGCGTAGAAAGGTGACTCAAAAATGCAATTCCGAGATAGGCTATTTGATGCAAAGTAACATTTGCATTATGCATCGTCTGATGGATTTATTGCATTACATTCCAGCAAGTAGGCCAACTGAGGCAGGCTATAACATGCACAGGGTTGCCAAACTCGTCCAGAAAAAAATCCGGACGCTCTAATGTTATATCATCAGAGTAAATATAAACATTAATTGCCTTCTATACATAACTGTGAATGGAAAATAATCATTATGCGTAAGATTGTCATCAATATCATGCGTATCTCTTTTCCTCGTCATTCATAAATGACAGGTGATTTTGAATGAAAAATCGCAGCTTTTATGAACCCGCAATGTATTCAATTAACAAATACATCAATAAATCTCAGAAGTCTTGAGAATATTTCACAAATCCTTTTAACAAATATCGGCAGTACAAAGCTATATAAAAATTGATCAGCGCGTCTATGATTGAATCAACAAATCTATAAAGATATACATTAGTGCGCCTATGATTGTGTTAAGAATCAACAGATCTATAAAGAATACAGCAGTGTATCTATGATTGCGCTACCAGAAAAACAAATCTATATACAAATACATCAGTGTGCCTATGATTGCGCTACCAGAAAAACAAATCTATATACAAATACATCAGTGCGCCTATGATTGCGTTACCAGAAAACAAGTCTATATAATAATACATCACTGATAGACAAATGATCACTATAAATAAAAACACGTCAAGAATAAACAATCTAGCTCACTGAAATCTGTCCATAAAAACAATCCGATAAAAAATTCTTCTTTGGCAAAAACAATTCTTTAAATAGTCTAAAAATTTACTTTCATGATTCTTCATCATCACTAGCACTATCGTGCTCATATGATTGGAAGTATCGCCGGGATGAGCTTCGAGCTAAGTCGATGAGGGACTGAGTTACTGAAAAATGTTGTAATCCATCGATATTTTTCAAGTGAGATCGCACTCGCCGGATACCGTTCAGAGTTTCGGGTTGGAGACGATTTCTCTCCTTTGTGACTACAGCTGCATTTACACTAAATCCTCTTTCCTCAGCAGCATTGTGTGGCTGAATACAAAGCAATGCCTGCACAAGAACTTTGATCAGCGGACATTTATGCTTTTCGAATATCTTGCTCCAATAAGCATCTAGCCGTTCTTCTTTGAGTGATTGATTCATTGTTGATTGCCAGCTGTTTCCATTCCTCGATTAATGGTTGCATGTCATCAACTTTTATTGTGGGAATGAGACCTGCAAGAAACGTCAAGTTTTTCAATTTTGTTGTCTTGTCCTTATCCGACTGAAACGTGCGGTTTTGTGGACACAGCAATGTCAACTTTCGCCACAAACGCATGTGTTCTTTTTGATCAAGTTTGAGATTGCTCATGGTTGCGTGGAAAGCCTCCAAATAAGAAGCCCTCGCTTCGAGTTTGAAATGGGTCATTTCGGCAGACTGCAAATTTTTCAGACATAAACGTTCGGTTCGGCAGCCAATGTCAACGTCTGATGAGTGATTTTCAGGGGCCGTGCTTGATGTTGAAATCTTCGACACGACGATGTCTTCACAGACAGAAGGCAGCAAAAATCGTCCGCCTAGAGAAGCCATCATACCACAAATTCTATACACATAGGCCACTCCGGCCCAATGGGATCGTCTCTCTGTAAAAATAATTGCATTTCTTGAAATAGGGGAAGTACTTCCGATAGAAAAAGGAGGTAGATGTCTGTCTTCTTTGATGCAAATGCGCTGCGAAATCACTCATACCGATCATTCTTTACCAAATCTGCCAATCCTTTTTTGGGCAAATAGTGGACGAAATAGGTTCGAAGCGCATCAAGGAGCGTGAGAACTCGATTCACAAAATGAAGTAAGGTCAAAAACCTCGTCCCACTATGATCAATTAGTTTCAAGTTCGGTAAATCCAGCTCGTCTCGCAGAGCAGCGAATTCTTCGGATCTGAGAGCTTGCCCTTTGAAGAAATACTTCATGTCTAGTGCAAATTGAAGCACTTTGAATTTCAGTTTGCCCATAGCTTTTTCCACGCAGTTGTGCAATGTATGTAGCTTGCAAGAACCAAAGTCTATAACATCCGGATTAGAAGATGTGAACAGTTTTATGAAGGCTGTCATAACATGCGGCCCGTCGCGGTCGATGGCAAGTACGTTTTTGGCTGAGATGTTCACGGTTTTCAGAAAATTCATTACTTCAGCATGAATTATCTGAGCACTACAAAGTTTGGGTGGCGCTCGGTTTCCTGCAAGAGCCTCAATCACATCTGTCCGGTCTATTTTCATGTAAATCGAGGTCAGGAATTCTACACGGATTCTTTGCCGATTGGAGCACCAGAAAATAGCAGTCAAATCGAGCTGCTTGTACCTAGATGAATTGTTCGTCTCATCTAGGCAAAGTGTGAACAAACCACACCTTAAGGCGGCATAAAGTTCCTCCGACAGATATGGGCCTACTGCCTTTGTGATGAAGTAGGTTGCTTTCGTTTTCCTACACGAGAAATTTGATGCTGACACATCATTAGGAAACATTTTCCTGCACTCTACATAAGCACTGTTCGTCTTCGCTGCATCAGTTTCTGAGGCAAACACCCTCTTCTTAATTCACGTTTATATGGCGACAAACTGGTTCTTCCATTTTTTCCACAGCAACAATACATCGAGTACAGATCAATCCATTAATGGTGGTCGTCACGTCGAGAGATGATAACGATTAGCGAAATCGAGAAATTCTTTAGATTTGGCGTTATACTCTTATAAGATCAAATTTTCTGAAAAATCAAGAATATGTTTATATACATGTATTTCAAAACATGGAAATTCATGCAAATCCGAGCTTCATTGTTCTGGCCGCGCTGCCTCTGAAGAACAGTTACGGTAGAATGAATTCTTCTATACAATACAATTTGCAAACACATTGACAAGTCAAAATATATCAGTGCAAATCCAAGAAGTAATCTGTTATGACAACAGCATAGTGCATGTATAAAATTACCCAAATTGGACCCTAGTAGTCTGTGAAAAAAGCAGTTTGCAAAAATGATACGGATGAATCAGCTTTAGTCCAAAGCAAGTAGCTGACGATGAATTCGATAAAATCCGGAAATTTGATGGTTTTGACAAAAAATCCGGACTTCAGCAGATTCTGTCAAAAAATCCGGACAAAATCCGGATAAAATCCGGACGTATGGCAACCCTGCATGCATCATAAATTAGGTTTGATGTTAGCCAATAATTTTTTTATTGCTGATGAACATGATTATTCATTCACAAGTGCCTATTAAACTAATATTGTCCTAATAAATATAACTAGGGGTATACATACTGTCAGCGGTGATATCGTTAATAAATCCATGATCTTTCAGTGTAAAGCTCTATGAGTGTCATAAGCGTGTAGCATCATGCTTTCGAGCTACTTTGTTGATTGATACTATCTTGTCAATTAAAAGACTTAAAAACAATGGAGACTCATGGAATGTGGACTGCATTTTACATTACTAAAATGAGATAACTAGCCACCATCTGTTTTTTCAAAATCAACTTGCTACTTCGGAAGAACGTCTGAACAATAAAGAAAACTATTTCATCAGAAATACTTTTACTTGAACTTAAATCTCGAAAACAATTGTACATGAATAACTACATTTCTGTTCAAGGGCACCTTTGCCCCTCCTCAGTCAGGGCAAGAGGGTCGATGCATCCCTTCGCTCCCCGCTGTTCCGACATCGCTGGTCGTCACTGTCAATGAAGATCTTTCGACTTTCCATCCACCACTGAAAATATAGGCCTCAGACACCACATAAACACTCTGCTAATTGAAAGTAGGTCTACGGAACATAACCTTTAACATTGTACAACATTTGAAATTGAGGTTCCTCATTTACAACTGAAGCGCAATTGAAACGCAATGAATAGTTTGATCAACAAATTGTCGGTAAATCTTATTCGAACTGTATAGTCATTGCAATTCATCATTGTGCGAGGGCTACTGAAACCAACTTGTCACTTATTATATCGAGATATATGTATATAAATATCCTAGAAAAGGTAAGGTTTTATATGATATAAAGTTTGTCAAATTTGAACCATAATTTCAGCACAGAAGTAACAAGTAACGAAGCAGTCTGGCTGGACCTTGGAATATTCAGAAGTCTAAGCCTAAAAGTTGACTGATAAATACCTTGACGAAAGTCATAAATGAAAATTAAAAATGCTCAAAATATTTCCAATTACAATGCTTTTATAAAAGCTAACAGACCAATCGACCATACGCATACACATTTAGCCCTAGCACACCAGCATGGCAGGCTAATATTCATACTCGTGCTGAAAAACTTACATCCATTTCCATTGGATTGACAGTGATTGTCATTGCTGTGTGATCCCATTCCATTTCATCTTCAGTTGGTGGTCGGTAAATTTTCTCGTTAACTTCATTTTCGATCAAGCGATTGGAGCCTCGAGGTTTGTGATGAAAAATTAGTCGGACTACAGCTAAGGCTGCCAGTAAGACGAAGAATCCAGCACATGTCGAGAGCACTACGATGACGCTTGAATTTACACCTGTTGCGGTAGGGTTATCGATTCCTTGATTTGCCTGATGTCTTGAAACCAAACGCGAACTTGCACGATGCCCACTGACCTTGGTGTGACTTCGAACACCATAGTGTATCATCGGGGTATTTCTACCATTGTTGACTTCAACATTTACCGTCACTTCATTGCTAATGTACTTTCCATTTAACTCAGGACAAGACAAGACGAACGTACGTTTGGTGACAGTGCTCGGATCACGATTGAAGTACCTCACACCGCGTAGCAGCGTCAAACAGCGATCCGTGGAACGCTGGATGCTTTCTGGAGTCTTCACGTCAGAGCCATATCTGCAAACTATATGGCCATCCTTTCGAGGGAGCTGCGGAGAAATCAGATAGGGATATAATGTACATGCGTACAACGCATTTATGCAATAATAACTGTTTATATCATTTACTGTGGACAATAAACCATCAATAAACGCAATTAAAATGAATATAGGCATCTTCAGGGGTCTCACCCTAAAAACCATAAATTCAAGGAAGGAAATGAAAAAATTCAAGGAAATATAAATCAATATATTTTTATACAAAATCTGAATAAATCTGTAAAGCGAGATTAACAATGAAGTATCTTTGATAGAATGCTGATTCAAATGAAATAGACTATGAAGTCTTTCGTCTCTTCAATAACTGCACAAACAACAACGAAATGTCTTTGGTAGAACAATAAAACAACAAAACATCTTTGATAAAATGCTGGTTGTTCAAGGACAAGAGATTGGGACAATCAGCAACAATAATAACAAATAAGAAGTCCAACAATAACGAGCACTATGATGATTCGCTTCTTTTGGGTTTCGTTTCGCAGTGAGCATCCAAGTTTTGCACCAGTTTTTCCAATGACTGTTCCGCACTTCTTTTCGATGCCTGTGCAACTAGGGCCGCGTGGATCAGATTATTTTTCTGTTTGTTTTTGGTGCTGAGCAAACTCTCTTTCATGGCGTGTTCGGAAGCATCATTTTGATATTTTATCACTCTTTTCCTTTATGATTAGAGGCTTCCAATCTTGAGGGCTTCAAAGTAAACAGAGCGAGCCTTTCGACAGCGCGCCAGCAAGTCGTGAGTGATAACGACGAATTTTGCCCCACCACTTCTTGCTATTTCTTCTTTGACGATCTTCATGGCCGCAACCGTAGAGTACTTCAAACTCAGTCTACCATTTGAAATAGCTTTAGTGGTTGAGAAACCACGTTCGACAAACGCATTGCTATGAGCCAGCCAGCATGCCATTTTTATCAGTTTTTTAAGAGCAGTCGCATCGTCGCCCTTTCCTTTCAAAACTGAAAATATAGCGGTCCAATATGCATCTACTCGCACTTGCACAGAGGTGTTCGGAATTTCGTCATCGGCTGGACAGCGATATTGCCTCAAGGATGTGCATGCTGTAATGATTTCATCATCGTCGAACCTCTTCGTTATTTTCGTGACAGTTTGAGCCATTTCAATCAACCGAGCGCTGGATTTTGCTTTTGGTGAGATGAATGATAACGACGCTAGCAGTTCATTTTTCAGTGGAAGGTGTAATTACAGATATGACACACCACTTACGATGGCATCTCTCAGCTCACATTTAGTATCCTTGCGATTTTGTTTATAAAAAATACCACAAGTAGGTTCTTCATTTTATTTCCACGAGATCTTTCGTCCAGCTCTCTTCATGGCGGATACACTGGAAATGAACGCATGATACACACTGCTATTGACTGTTAACACGATTCAAGGACATTCTGCACACAACGTGACACAATTTGCGGACGGAAGGTGGTGTAATAGATATCTACAACTCAAGGTGCAATTAAGACCAAAATGAATTTTACAAAAAGCAGTAATTGCGGCAGCTAGAAAATACGAAATCAAAGAAGTTATACTAAAAACATTAAGAAAACGAAAAAGTATACTAAGTATGTACAAATAAAACAAGAAAAATAGCAAAAGATTAACAAACAACAGGTAAATAATAAAATAAATAAATAAATAAAAAAACACCCAACCAAAAAAAACCAAGCCAAAAACCAAACCAAGCCAAAGGGAGTAGATAAAATCCTTTTGAACACACAGATCAGGCTTAGAATACTTAATCACAAGAGCTTCCAAAATACGCAGTTTGATGAGAAAACAGAATTGATACCTTACACAGAACAGCTCTCTAGCATTGGACGGAAAACTTGAACACACTTGTAAGTGCCGAGTGATGGCACTTACAGGTGTGTTCAAGTTTTCCGTCCAATGCTAGAGAGCTGTTCTGTGTAAGGTATCAATCCCGTTTTCTCATCAAACTGCGTATTTTGGAAGCTCTTGTGATTAAGTATTATTTATTTATTATTTACCTGTTGTTTGTTAATCTTTTGCTTTTTTCTTGTTTTATTTGTACATACTTAGTATACTTTTCCGTTTCCTTAATGTTTTTAGTATAACTTCTTTGATTTCGTATTTTCTAGCTGTCGCAATTAATGCTTTTTGTAAAATTCATTTTGGTCTTAATTGCACCTTGAGTTGTAGATATCTATTACACCACCTTCCGTCCGCAAATTGTGTCACGTTGTGTGCAGAATGTCCTTGAATCGTGTTAACAGTCAATAGCAGTGTGTATCATGCGTTCATTTCCAGTGTATCCGCCATGAAGAGAACTGGACGAAAGATCTCGTGGAAATAAAATGAAGAACCTACTTGTGGCGTTTCTTATTTTTAACGTTACGAAAGGGAACCGAGCGCTGGATTTTGCTTTTGGTGAGATGAATGATAACGACGCTAGCAGTTCAGTTTTCAGTGGAAGGTGTAATTGCAGATATGACACACCACTTACGATGGCATCTCTCAGCTCACATTTAGCATCTTTGCGATTTTGTTTATGTCTAATCTTCTTTATGTCATCACGAAGTTCTTCCATAAATGGAAAATGACTGGGTCTTGCAGTCACGTCATTGACTTTGAAATTGGCCAGGTGATCGTCATTATGATCAGGCAGCTGAGTGCTTGGAATTATCAATGAACATAATTGAACGACGAGATCCACTGAGTCTGCATGTAAATCTCCAACCAAAGGCATCGTTACTTGCAGTTTTCGCAAGAAAGTTTGGTAAACTTGGCTGACAATGAACAGGAACTTGACCAGAACATGTCTTAGGAGCTTCTTCATTGGAGAGGTAACTCATGATAAGGCGATAGTGTGTTCCTTCTATCACAGATTTCGCTTTTTATTTAGACCTTGAAGTCTCAATGGTGTTGCATTCGTATGTCACTCGTATCATCATATCTGATGAAGCAAGTGTACATATCCATCATGAATGACAAGTGAATTAGTATTTTGGTAGACGTCAGGCTATACAACTGCTGATCTGGTTTATCTGTATTTAATCCCTAACTGGTAAGCCAATATTTACAAGGTTTCGTTGACTGTGTCTCTAACACGTTAAATTTCAGTAGGTCATTGACGTATTTTGAAATGATAAACACATGCAATCATGACATCTAAATTGAATGATCGAGTTTTTTGTGAATAACGTAATTATTATGTGAATTGGCAAAACTCTAAAAGCACTCAGAATAGTGAGACTACACTGGCAATTGAAAAGCAGAAAATTTAGCAAAAATCATGTCTAGGTAGGAAGCCTTCTAAAGTGTAGGTCGTTAAATTTTGAAATTCAAGGAATTCAAGGAAGAATATAAATCAAGGAAATTCAAGGAAGAAAATTGCCCATTCAATGAATTCAAGGAAGAGTGAGACCCCTGCATCTTATTTTTACACTAGTTTATCAGTGCTTTACTGTCAACAAGATACCATGCACATATACGTTTCAGTTTCATATTTTATAAGTAACAAATTGGATCAAAAGCTCTTTGTATTCTACGGAGAAAATCAGTTTTCCTTGCGTCTCCATTCCGGGACCTGGATATAAAGTATCATCATTACAGTGACATCAACACCATCCAAACTCCAGTGTTAGAATATATTTCATTACTCTTTGTTAGCGCTTTGGATAGTATGACCAGGGATTCGCTGAGCAAGGTCGATTTTTCCAAGAGTTTCCAATAGGCATGGTGAAAATTCCTGAAGTTTCCAGCGTTAAACGCTAACTATGACTAAGTACAATTACTGGCAACAACAAAGAAGATAATGCATTACCCTAAACTACTTTCTTCATCATTCCAGTGCACTGTAAAATTTGATTTATAAATTGGAATTATTAGGCCTAATTTACATGTATTAATATACATGCGTAGATAATAATGTGCATAAATAGATCCTATGAAATTTTAGCAATCCATGTGCTTTGTCCAAACTATCTTCATGACAGATTCCAGACTTTTGAAGCTGCGATAGACAAATAACTAAAGTTTTAGACTAAAAAAAAAACTTCATCTTTTCTAAAATTATAGTTTGGTTCATTGACCGGCAGTTCTAAGCAATATAATGTGAAAAAATGTTGAAATGATGAATTCGTCTTTGACTGCAGCAATGAAAAGGTTAGAAATATTACACACAACAAGAATAAGAGACGAAGGATTACTGAATAGGACAGTATTAAACATTCTCTATTTGTAGTCGTCACACCTCAGCATGTCATGGTTTTGCCGGAATTCGCCTTTTTCTTGTGGTCAAATTCTCGACTGTGTTCTTCAGTTTTACCCACAGCGCATGTTCGCACGTGCCTTGTACCGATTGAGATTCTACCATTCATTGTCTTTAAAAAATCAGAACCGGCTAGTTGATTTGAAATGCAGCCTCACCGGACCCACCACGAGGAAATAAGAGAGAGTATGAATCATACTATAAATTGAGCATGAATTTTTCACACAATCAATCAATCTTAGACAAAATGACGTTAGTGAGGCATCGTTGATTACGGCCTTCAATGCAATTGTACAATCGGTATTAGATTATTGCTTCTCTTTGCTAGCTGGTCCGTCTCGAATCTTGAGGCAGTGAATGCGAAGAGTGCTCAAATCATCACTTCGAACCTATCGCGAGTAGAAGTGCGCTTCCTTGAAGATCCTTTCGCTTGCCAAGTCCCATTACACATTTTGAATTCCTAAATGCCTACAGTAAAAACCACCAGACGCAACAACTCATTCTTTATAAAACCATACAATGGGAGAATGAATGCCACACCCATTGTCTTCGATGTTCTTCACGTCTTGACTTTCGTTATACCGTAATTGTCTTTAAATGATTATTCTTATGTCTTCTATACGAAGTTAATTTTATCATTTTACTTTGCATCGCTTCTACACTACGATATTTAATAATAGGAAATAAAAACGCATATTATTGAAGCATGAATTTTACTGAATTCTTCAAATTAAAATGTACTTTTCAGTAACAAAGCGGCTATCGCGCAGTCTTCCGCAGTATAATTCTGCACTACGTTGTGCTAAAGCGGACTCTATATGAAAATCAAATATTGATTTAAAAAAAATATATAGACGAATAAGTGAGCTAAAATATAGATTCTCGAGATTTCGCAATATTCCAATTCAATGGGAAAAAAATTTGCGAATTTGATTACGATTTCGCAAATGCGAAAAACGCAAATTAACATTGATCTCATAAGTTGCATAGAATCATTACTCATTGCCTATCATTGTTTTAACCACCACTAGTTTTCATTTTGTTGCTCCTAGTCCTTACTAAGGTCGCTTACTGTCAAACTGCAATCTACAGCAGCAATAATTGTCTAATAATTACTTGTGTACTGTTGAAGAATATTACGAAATTATTCATACTTTTAGAGGTCGGATGTTTTAGAACTAAGACAAACACGGGTTCGTTGATCAAAAAAACGAGAAGTTTTTGATGACGCTTCATATAGCATTAAATCAGAAAAATGAACCCGATGCTTCGTCGTCCTGCCGACTAGTTCCGTGAAAACAAACAAATCACTTGCATAGGTAAGGACAATTCTAAATTCACGATGTTTGTACTTAGTATCAAAGTGGTGGATTGACTGAGGTCGGTATTTATCAGCCAACTCCCAATACCAAAATATTTGGTACATGGACATGGTCACTAAGGAGGTCATGATTCTTTGTCTACGTATCGTCTTTTCCTTTCATACCTAATTATCCCAATGCTAGTCTGGATATCCGTGTTTTAGGGTACAGTTACCAATGCAAGCGTTGTTTTTTTCTTCGCTTTCACGGGACATGAAGCCGGCAGGACGATGAAGGATTGGGTATAACTTTTCTGTTTTAATGCTGCAATAAAACGTCGTAAATTTGGGAGTGACTTATCTTTTTTCTTCCGATCAATGGCCAATCTGCTATGTGAAACGGTAAATTAAATCCGGTTTCGGCCGGATTTATAATTTTCAAATCCAGCGCAACCCTAATTACTTTAATTGAGATTCGATGATAGTGGATATGGTGGGTTTAGTAATTATGATAGTTAAACTAGTAGTAGAATGGTCATGGGCTTTTCCAGGGCTCGGCCACTACCCTGCAATACAAAATTTGCCTAGTTCATGATATAGGCAAGCCTGTAACATAGATTAAAACCCAAGAGCACATCCGAAACAGTGATAAGGTATAAAATAACACTAATACAGTTGATTTCTTTAAGTCAACATAGTAGCGATTTCATGTGCGGCCTATAGAAACTGCATAATAATGTTTAATCTTAGAATGAAAATAATTTTACATGGGCTGCATTGACCCATGTGCATGGTCCTCACAAAAATCACCGTTAAGTTTGACATCTGATGCTGCATCAAGAAGTGACAAATGGAGAAGGTTGACAGTGCGAGTATGACATACAGCTATGGACAAAAGTCACCGGACAGCAAAGTTTTTTGCTAAGATTCTTTCTATTGTCTACAAGAAAATATTGTGATACAGTTGAATACATCTAATTAGCCTAAATGTGTTTCCTTTTTATACAGAAGGTGTTGAAAAACAATTTTCTCTTTTTTGATGTTTATTTATTCCAGATTCTCGTTTTGGACAAAAGTGACCGGACACCTAAAATCGGGTGATTTTTGATAAAAAACATGATTTTTTAGTACTTTGTAGGAAATCCTCTTGCACGAATCACAGAATTCAAGCGGCGTGGCGTGCTCATGATCAGCTGCTGACACTTTTCTGGGGTTATAACATGGTACCATGCATGAATTATTGATGCGATGATTCCACTTCGCGTAGTTGGAGCTCTTTCGTTTATTACTCGACCAACTTCCGTCCACAAATTTTCAATTGGGTTTATATCGGGACTTTGCCCTGGCCAGTCGTTGATATGATCAAATTCCGAACTTGAGAGCCACTCCTTGACCGTCTTTGCTCGGTGGCAGGGGGAATTGTCATCCTGAAATACAGCGTGACCATCGGGGAGCTGCGCAGCAAGAGTTTACTGCATTTCGTGATTCAGAATGTCCAGATACACTTTTTGGTTCACTCTTTGTCCATTCTCCAACACTCGAAGTCGTCCCACACCATTGAATGAGAAGCACCCCCAAACCAACACGCTTGTGGGGTGCTTCATCGTCGCCATCGTGCATCGTGCAAAGCGCTCACCAGTGCGTCGTCGGACTGTAGTCACTCCCCGATTGCCAAATAAATCAATGGAAGACTCATCAGAGAAGTCCGTTCCCAAAAGTCCATTGACTTTTGCGAATACTTAGTTCCGAATATCACACGGCGTCGTCGTTGGAAAGCATTTACGAAGGGTTTTCTAGCAGGTTTTCTGGCATAGAAGCCTGCAGCACGCAATCGTCGACTGAGGGTGCGGTCAGTGAAGGAAGCTCCCATAGGACCAAGAGATGCTCGAATCATCCTTGCTGACAAGAAACTGTTAGTTTCACACACGCGAACAATTTGACGGTCAAGTCTTTCACTTGTTTTACGTGGACGGCTAGTCCTTTTCTTCGTAGGTGACCCGCAACCTTAAGGATTCTTTTGCCAACGTCGCCGTATGTCTGATACCGTCGATTTGGGAACACCGGTCTTCTGGGGCACCTTCCGAACATTATATCCCTCCTTCACGAGAGTTATGATCTCTGATCTCTTCTTCGGCGATACTTCTTTTCTCATCTTCCAGATTGAGATGTCAAGCAAATTGCTATGAGATGCGAGTGTGAGATAAAAATGATAGCATAGCGTCAGTCTTCAGGTGAATATCGGAAACAACAGTGAGTCACAGCATTTGAATTTGAATTTCAAGTCTGCCGATTCAAGGCTGCCTGCTTAACACAAGGCAAGTGAATGTGAAATGATTCAGAAAGCTTCCCCTCATAGATATCTGACTTCACTGCTCGTCTCTGTGCTTATTTAGGCAATTTGCACGTAAAAAACTATGAAGCATAAGGTGTCCGGTGACTTTTGTCCAATTCGAGCATTTGCGCTATTATGCCCTCTAAATAGGGATAAAACGTCAGCTTCAGTAACTACATCATATGACTATGTTTATCTGTGTATTATATTGTATTTCTGCAATAAAAGATGACGAGTTTACATTATACATCGAAATAACAGAGTAAAATGTAAAAAAATGAAGTGTCCGGTGACTTTTGTCCATAGCTGTATGTCAATTAAATGTCCAGGTCTCCAGGATCCTAATTTCGGATTATGTCCCAATTGCTACTTGGTTAATAGAAATACGGTAAACCGGAATCATATACATGAAACAGTTGATAAGCAAGTAATAGTGCTCTTGTTGCTATGTGATGGATGTTAGTAAGATGTTGCTATGGATGGACAAATAATTCAAAACAAGCTACTTCATCTAACAAATAGGTAGAGGATTCAAGCTTCAGTTACTCACTCCATCTGACCACAAGAGCTGCTCCAAACGAGGTACCAGAGCAGGCTTTGCGTTAACTGTGCAGGAGTCGATCTGGAAAATGGGTTGCACTTCATCTTCTGTGCTAGTTCCTGCAGCTGCATGGCCAATGAAAGTGGCTTGAATTGGTTTTTCGAATTCACCCTTCTTAATAATCATAGGGAGTACGACTAAAGAATCAAAAATGGCTGCTCCTTCCAAGTTCAGAATAGATGGATCCACGATTACCCTTGACTCAGCAGATAGTCGCAACGGTATGCGAGGAACACTAGCAAGATTTTTCGTTATCTCAATTTTCATGCTTTGTCGAGGAACAACGATGCGAGTGACTTCCGCGCCAGATTCGTTCAAGCATCTGATGAAAAATAAAAATGGCATAGTGGCGGAGTGATTTTGAGTAGTGTAGAAATCATAATTTCATGAGCATCAACATTGTGTAATTTTAACCGAGGGTAATGAAGCAACAAGTACAAGTCAATGCTAAAGGTATTCAATTTACTACATTTCAAGAATTTTTATGTGAAAGATCACATGACATACACACACATTCATATTACATCCACACATACAAGTTTACATCTATATTTATGAAGTTTGCAATTGAGATTCTAGGATTGAAAATCATTTTACCTGCATTTTCTTAGTCCATCTTGGCATAACGTTATCTTACTGACCTGGGGCAGCATAAAATGAAATAAAACTGAATTACTAGAAAGTGAGTGGGAAAAACTTGCAATTGACAAGGTATAGTAATACACAGTGCTATAACAACGTATCAACTCAGGACATAATCCATCCTCGAGAATGACCTGTCCTAAATCATCGAGAACCGAAAGTAGATCCACTCCCACTAGAACAATATCTCCGGACGATCTTAAAAGTGTTATCCTTAAGGTTGACCTCTTTGGCAATGCCACTCTGCTGCGTGCCTCATGCCAGTTCTCAGCATCAGTAGGATCAAAGAAAGCGTCTACGACGGTAAGTCCAGAATGGAAGAGGTAGGTAGAGATGCATACACTCCTCCAATCAAACTGAGGAATCCTTTCAGCGAACTTTCTATGTGGGGGCATTTTTACTTATAATGCAATAATTGATTACAATTACTAATTAGCCTACATCTGTATCACTGTAATCGATTACAAATCAATCTGCTTCATTCAATTACTTAAGATGACTGTCGCTGCAATAATTAATGTCTAGGCCGCTGGTTCACTAATATGCGTAAGGAACAGGGTTGCCAACTCACCTCGACAAAAATAGTGACCATACTTCGTGGTTTATGTAGAATTTCAAAAAAACATGATTTTAATCTGTTTTACGCAAGTTGATCAATATTTAATCTATAAGTAATTTTTTGTTTATTTCCATGTCATATTATCACAAAATGCAGTGTATACGTGTTTGACGAATTTACTATAAGTTGATTCAAATGATAAATTTATCTTATTTCGGATACATTATCAAAATGTTAAGTAATTTCTATGAAGTTTGTTGTTTACAATCTTTTGAACCAAAGTTTGTTGTGAACCAAAGATACGACGGAAGACATAGTCACATTTCACAGATCGTCAACATAATTTAATTACACTTCCAAATGTGAAATTTTTATTTTTACAATTTAAACGATGCACACAATTTTTACAATTACAATAAGCGCAATTTACTCAACTTAAAAATTTGCTTCAAAGCTACTTAAAAACATTGACTGGTCACATCGGCAAGAGAAGACCGAAAAAGCGTTTTTTAGTCAATTCGAGAACATTGAATCGATTATAGTTTCAGAAATTCTGTTGTAACGGGTAGACACACTTGATTGCTCCAAATGCAGGCGACGTTTCTTTTCTTCCAAATGCTCCACTCGCTGTGTCGTCTCATTCAACTCTTTGTCCACCGCTTGAATGTTTCTTTTCAGTCCATTTGGTGTGTGTCTTTTGAAGACGCCAACAGATTCCTGAAGGGAGCGCGTTTGAGAAGCACGTTCAATTCTGCACAAAGCCAATTGTTTGGATTCGTTCTTGTACTGTGTTCCAGCCTTCTGTATCCGTTCCAACAAACGTTCGGGCGGAACAAAGCATTCAAAATTGGAGCGGTCGAAGCGGTCCCTCACGAAACGAACAGAATCATAAAGCAAGGATCGCATCCTACTTTGATTCAAACATTCAGCGGATTTCATCACAGAAAAGCCACGTTCGACTTCCATGTTGCGAGTAACGACCAGCAGAAACGATTCAACTAAGATCATCAGCTTTGGAAATGAGTTTGAGTCATCGTCTCATCAGTTGACAAAGTATCATCTGGATGTTTGGACTGCATGTCGCAGAGCTCATCGATGACAGCCAAAGCTGGAGCATGGAATGCTTTGGAGAGCTCAGCAATTTTTTTCTTGTCAGTATTTGTGATGTTCTTCAGCTTCGCGTAGAAAATGTAAGATCCAAGAGTTACATCAGATTGAAGAAAAGTTTTGAACCGTTTCAAACACCGAAGGTACAACACCTCGTTGTACGAGTCCCACAGATCTTGGACTTTCTTCAAATCTTGATCATCGGATTCAAGCAATTTGGCTTCGACATGGCGATGCGTTTCAGAGAAGAAAAGCGAATCGTTTTTCGATTCTACACTGATCGGTTCATCGTCCCAATCAAACAATTCGTCACAGTAATCGTTCGGTTGCAAAGAGATGGAATTTCCCATCCGAAATCGCAACTTTGACAGGAAACCCAAAATGAGTTCCAAAGTTGCATGTACACCCAAACCATTGGCCTGTGTTGAAGATGTGAGATCATAAAGAGGTTTATGGTGAATGACAAATTGGTCGAGATGAATCAGCAAGAGTGGTTGACCGACAATACTTTTCAGATCACTGCTGCTGCATATTTTTACTGTATATATTTAATACGAGTGCATACAGAGCTGAACTTAATGTATAGATACTTTATGTGTATATATTCATACTCAAATTAGCGATTTTTTATTGTTCAATTCTTTTTAGTTTTGAAATAAGGGTCACTATTTTTTAGTGACTTGGGAAAAAATAGTGACCTTTAGTGACCGGTCACTAAATAGTGACCGAGTTGGCAACCCTGGTAAGGAATGAGAATTACTCAGTAAGCATTATAATTAAGCATTATTAACCATTTTGAGTTGGAAAGAGTCAGGTTTTTAAAGATATTAATTATTATTTTCCTTTTCAAAATGTACAACTTTTTTCGCATCTTCCAAATATTACTAACCTTATTGCACACTAAGTCACCAAATTTCTCAGCACATTTAGTAATACCATGCCTAAGGATTTTTTGCTCATTGTGCGCCTACTCAATGCACAAAACCAAAGTATCTGTAGTAAGTTAGAGGAGTGGGTAAGTCTTAACATACTGTACTTGCAACTCTCATCCAGTTGATACAACTCTAGCGAGCGAAACCCGCGCTACAGA
This sequence comes from Prostheceraeus crozeri, assembly GCA_907163375.1. Classification (NCBI taxonomy): domain Eukaryota; kingdom Metazoa; phylum Platyhelminthes; order Polycladida; family Euryleptidae; genus Prostheceraeus; species Prostheceraeus crozeri. The sequence continues at coordinate 380,724 of CAJQUW010007154.1, forward strand.
TAGTGAAAAGCACATTTCGTGATCTTGTTATTCAATGAAAGAAGAATATCTTGGAATGTTCAGTTCGAAGAGGACAGAAAAATTAAATGGATTTGCGCAGTCACTTCTTCCTATGTATCTGGCAAAAAGCTAGAGCGTGGAGTAACAGAAGTCAGCTAATGAGAACGAAGACCGTATTAATAGCAATTGAAAAAGGAACGACAGGAGACTGCGCTAAAGCTCTTGAAGCGGCAGCCGAGAAAAAAGAATGATAGATTTGAAAAAGTATCATGACGAATTATGAACCAAAACTTCAGGTTTACCTCATTTTAACGGTCATCTTTATTTTTTTAGATATATTTAAGAAATTGCTAATTAATTCAGGTTTATTGATATTGTGCCATTTATTTCTTTAGACGATCATATGTACAATTTGTTGCATTTTATGCTGCAAATATATGCTGCATAAATTTTTTGCTGCAATATATGCATTTTGTGCATTTAGCAACAAAGATTTGGCCTTCGAAAAATGTAGAAATATATTCCCTAAAAAACACGACAGGTAATCGGCGTCATGTACCGATAGCAGCGTGTAACTATCGGCCTCAGGTGAAGTGCGGCGAATTCCCGTCGCGCATTTAAGTGCATCTTTTTTACATTTAGCGAAGACCAATCTTATCTTTCCTCGGAAGTTTTGACCAGGGTTGCCACACGACAAATTTTAATTTTTTTGCGCAGCTGCATCAACGTTACATAAAACAGACAATTCAAGAATCTACAGTGAGCAAAACGTACACTCAAATATCTGATATTAAATAAAACTATAAATTTGATATATGTCCTCGTTTCTGGGGGTGTCGATATGGGTTGCGTTTGGTCAATAGGTCTATATTCGCACTTCGTATTTGAACATACTGTAGGCCTACATGTATTACACCACAACGCAGCTATTTCACGACTATTTGCTGCTTTGTGAAGTGAGATGAAAACTATGTCAACTCGTATATCAGAAAAGACGGATTCTACGAAAAAGTGGACAAAAGAGCGACTTTTCAGATCTTAGATCAAGCCATCAATTACTATCAATTGTCGCCGAATATCCTAATCATCATGTTCTCCCATACTCTCTATTATATTTTGGGCATAAGGTTGAAATTGAGGGTCATTTTTGATCAAAATAGAGAAATGTATAAAAATTGGATTTTTGTCTCCTTTTCGCTTTGAACAAAAAGTCTTGCATCGAGTTATTTTGATCGGATACATCAAAATTTATTATTGCGTGATGCAAAAGGAGGAACGGTGCTGTTGAAGCGAAAGTTTTAGTTGCTTTGACATCGCTGCCAAAGCACTAAAGCTGTGAACGTCTCATTCGTCACGTGCGTTACAATTTCAGGCATACGTTTCTTCATGCAATGTATAACTTCAGCAATATGCTAGAAATTCTGAAACCTACTAAAAATCATATATGCCCTCTACGATACCTTCAGTGCTGCCAACGGGCCTCGAGAGCACGTCCGCGCAGGGGGGGGGGAGTGCATTGATGCAAGATAGCATAAATGAAGGTCTAAACTCAAGCATATGATAAACTATGAAATTGCATCCGTGAGCACTTACTTTTGGGAAAATATTCGTTGTTTCTGGAAACTACCTACTAAGCAGTGGATTGGTAATTTGTTTCATTGAAAATTTTTACGAAAGGAAAGTTTCTGTTGTTAGAAACTTGTTTCTGGCCTGGTCTCGGTTTTCTCAATCTTCAATTATATAAAACTTACTCGGGGAATAAGAAATGTGGCGAATTATCCGGAAAAAAGTATTTTTGTAATAAGCAAATGAAAACACGTTATTTCAACCTTAACAAAACATCCCAATCGATATGAATCACAAATACTAGTTAGAAAATTCAGACATCAAATTTAAGTCACTTTTAGCTACAAGTCTACCCACATATTTATCGACAGCTTAACCCACTAATACCCATGGTAGCATAATCGCTACCAGATATTTGAAGCTCTCTATTCGCCAAGCCATGTGCCTAGGGAAGAAAAAATTTTTCACTGACGCTATATGTGGACGTCATGCTACAGTTTAAGTGTGTATTTTTCCTTTAGTTTCATCATACCATCATGGCCGACGTGACAAGGTATGTATTCCCCCAAGTCAATCTCTAGACGCACGCAAACGAATTATGCATATCATGCATTTTTATGAAAGCTTATACCACACACAAAAAGGACAGCACAGAGCGCGATGCGGGAAATTAGTTGAGTTGGATTATTTTTGATGGGGAAGCAAATGTGCTACAATGGGCATTCAATCACTTTTTTGGGTGGGGGTGGTTGCAAGCTACTACATAATCGCACAATGTTCATACTATCATAACTATACTTAATTAAAAGAAAGATATCAGGATGACTGCTAGTCATTCAAAAAAAAAATTCGACCTATCGACCCTGGGGGGTCAGCGGGCCAGTTGCTGCACCTTCATAAGCGCGCCGCTGGGCTTCTGTTAGACCAAACTGTGGTGATGCGTGTGTTTTTGCTATCACTCTTCTCCCATGTCTCTCTAAATTTCATTATCGGCTATGAATAAAATGAAGATGAAGATTCAGTTGAAGATTGTTGACTTATTGTTTTTGTGCTGTTTGTAAAAATCCTAAAATCCTGTTGTAGTCATCATAAAGATAGTTGTAAATATATAAGCTAGCATGTGCTTACAGCATGCAAGTAGGCCATATCGCATTTCATATGCATTTGAAAATAGGTCAATTAAAAAATCATAATAAATAAAAAGAAATGTGGAACATGGAAGAAGGATTTGTGGATTGGAGGTAGGTTATGACTGACTATCTTCTCTTTCAGCCAGTATATTCTTCTCTTTCAACACGAAAAAAAAAAGCAAAAAGCTTGAAATTGAAACGATTTGAAAGCAGCACAGTCAGACTAGGTTCGAGGTCTAATCAGAAATACTTCGGATTACTGAAGGAGTTGAGAGAGTGGCGAGGGTGCAAAGTGAGTAAGAAGATTGCAGTGATAGCATTCATGCTAGTATTGATGGAGAATAGTGAGGAGGAAGAAGAAGAAGAAGGTGAAGATAAATGCGGATGAAGATGGAAAGAAATGAAAAGAAAGAAGAAAGAAAGAAGAACAACTTGAAGAATAAAGAAGTTCACGTTATTCTCCAAACGTTTTCTCATTAATTTTCTCGCGCAAAATGATTTGAAATCATGAGAGAGATGATTTGAATGTTCTACAGTGATCAGATTTTCATAGTTGGCAAAAAGAGAAACAAACACTTATTTCTTCTCAAAAGCCAAAAGCACTTTGTGGTTTTTTGGGAAAAACCTGGAAATGGTTTTGTTGATATGCTACTGGAAAATGGCTTGTTCCCATGATTAAACATCAAAATAGACATTGTCCTTAGACATGTACGAGCCAGTCGCTTCCTTCTGTTATTCAAGTAATTTTAAGCAGCCACAGTTATCTTGCATTGCGTTGTTTGCAACACTGCTACAATAACATAGACGAACAAACACAGAAAAATTCGAACTTGGCCAATTTTCGACAGTCTCGGTTTTTGAAGGCGTAAGGTGTTTCTGTAAGGTATCGAATCAGCAGTTCTCAAATAATAGCAGCAAAAAAAACAAAAGGGCCAAAATCATAATCTCCAATACCCCAACTTGGCAAAATTGTGCACGATTTCACTGGTCACGCAAGAGCTGGTTTTTCTTTGTGATGTATAGTGCTGGATGGATCCAATGATCCTATCTAGCGAGTGCGGGGGTGGTGGGGGGGACCATTATGCGATATGCGAAAGTGCGCCGACTGGATTCCGTTCAAAATATTACTAAAGAGTGCATTTTGTTTTTCGTTTTTGTTGCGTTTTTAAAGAAAGGGAATTCTCATCAATCACTTCTTTAAACCTTGCTGACAAAAAGACATTCCGATCAATTTTGAATCAGACAAAACTCCAAAGCCTGGGGCGTGGACAAATCACTGAAGATGGTAATATGATGCCGTATGATTTGCCGTACAAATGGTTCGAAAATCGTTCTTTCAACGTATGCTGGAGCGATCTGATTCGAAGAATCAAGACAAATTGACGCATGCGAAAGAAAAGTCACAAGATATGGACAGAAATTAATATGGAGTTATTATAGTACGAGTAATAATCAATCCTAATGGAGGATTGGTGTGTGGACAGTCTCGTGTCATTGTTTTATGGGCTGAAGTCGAAATCAAGACAAATTCACTTGATGATTGGCATTCATTGATGGCATTGCTTTTTTTATGCATTTGGCTCACACAAATGAGAGGCAGTTTCATGACGCCATTACTTCACAAGGCCTCTTCATCATGAATGTACAGATATTTCACATTTCATTTCCATTTCGAAAACATCATTTACATCGAGAATAACATGTCAAATTTCCATATCTGTCCATTTTTGTTCTTTTCCTATAGCCAAAGTTCATTTAGCATGTTTCCTCCAAAGTTCATTCTGTTTATTTTTATATATTTTCATGTAATTATTTTAATGTTTTTTTTCATTTTGCATTTTTTCTTTTCAGCAGTTTTTCTTTGCAGGATCTGAAGTCATTGTTAACCAAGCTTTCCTATGAGAAAGTTCGCATAGGCTTTCTTTTTGCATACGTTATTTGCATGTTATATTTTGATCTTCTTGATAAAAATCATCTTATTTGCAGATAAGAATTTCTGGTATACTTGATAAAACATTTCCAATAGACAATGGAAACACTATGATATAAAATTATTGATAGATGTAAGATAATGATAGGCTACTCTCTTTGAATCCGTGTATTGTATACATGAAGGTTTCATTTAGTCTGTATGTTTTTGTATCTCTTTATTCAAGAAATACCTTCTGTCTTCCAGACCGTCGACGTGAAGACCTTTACACATAAAGTAGCCGACGGTCTCCTAGAGACTGTATTTTTTGAGTGAAACGTCCAGCAATAAGGTGCTCGGGACCCAGACGCAGTAGGTATATGGTTGTGACAGGTGTTTCCAGGACCCGATCGGAGCAAGGGTTTTTCCGCACGTTTTCGATCTTGATCATGTGAAGAGCACGTGTCACAAGGGTGTTGTGTCTTTTCATTCATTTTTTTGAGTCTAACAAAACTCCGAAAAATTTTCTCTCACTTTCCACCGACCTGTGAAACTCTTTGTTTCTAATGATACATATTGATGCTCAAAACTCTTTGGTTGAAAATTAAGGTCCTAGATTAGATTTGGAAAAAAAAGTCTCTTTTGTCTTCTTATTTTGTGATATTGGTCTTGGAAAAAAAAGCTACCGCTGAAACTGTTTCTTGGACAGCATGCACTATCAATTTAGAAACTCTGCTACCGGGCCCTAACTTGTTTGAAGACCAGATATCTAAAATTTTTTCGTCCAAGTTGAACTACCTGAAGTATTTACGGATAAAAAAAGTTTAAAAAAATTTTCGTCCAATGGGAACTACCCATGGGTATTTACGGGTTAATAGTTGAATCATGTTAAATAAAGTCAAAGTAGCAGTTCTAGAAGAAAAAATGCTTAATTCTATATTTATAGGAAATAAGCTACCGGCAGCCTACTTCAAAAAGCATATCCCTTCTAAATTTAAAACCACAAATGACATAATATTTTTCTGAGACCTTCTGCGGAACCGCGCAGCGGTGGCAACCCTGGATACCATAAATAACTCGGAGTTGGATGGTCGAACATAAGGTGTGTCAGCTACGTTCGTACGTGACGCAGGAAACGCTCGTGCGTGATGAACATGCGGTTCATACGTGACGTCAACGTTCAATATCATTCTCATAGTTACGTCAGACGCTTAGTCTTAACATTGAACGTGTTATTCCTGGAATTATGTCACAGTAAGGTATTTATCAATAAAAGCTAAAACTATGAACAGCACCATTCCTAGAAATATTTCCGAAGTCCCTTCATTCTCAATAATCTTTATTTCTTTCTATATAGAAATATGTCTATAGGTCGACAGCTGCAACTCGCTCAAATTTCGCTTCGAGCATTTTTTTCGATTTTAATTCGACATACCCAACGTCGCGTAACCTCATGGATATGTCATCGTCAAAAAGATCAATGCAACACTAGGGCAAATGGACCAATAGCATAACGTACATAGAGAAAGCGAAAGGAGACGGCCTGCATCAAATCGAGCAAAAGAAATACTAAGACAGAAGAGGAAAGCTAAAAGATTGAGTAGATCGAGAAGTCAGAGAAACAGGGATCGGAAGAAGAACAACAGAAATATTTCTCTATCTTTACCGTCCACTCAAACAAGTGCTTACAGGAACAAAACTTAAAAAATGAAAGCAGTATACAGAGCATGGAGATGATTGGAAAAAGCATTACCACAATCATCAAAAAGAGGGAAAGAGGTCATTTCAACGACTATTGCGGTGCATACAGTGATTCATGAAAGAAACTTCGCACTGTCTAGTAAGATACCTGAATGCATTGGGACTACGCTTCTTACAAAAGACTTGTATCTGATTATTCATTGGATGAAGATATATTTTCACTACACCACCATATAAGTGCAATTTCTTAGACTCATACAATTGATTTCAACGATATGTGTTTCTTACTACGACGTATTTTGTATGTATTTGTACAGCATATCTGTTCAGTTTTATCGATTCATCTTTTCGTAATTATTAGCCCTATTCCACACGGGATGAAATCTTACAACTTATGCGCAAAATGTTCTTTAAAACTTTAAATTGATTTTGTTGATTAGCTAAACAACTTATAAGCTTTTTAGTGTCAGGAGAAAAATTCATGTGCGATGGCCAGTACTTAATGAGTAACATCATGAAAATAGCAGAGCGCCACGTACGTCACGAGCGCGTCATATACGTCCTAGGTAAATATATTTCAAGATGCAGGTACTATTGAGTTGTCATAAGCAAGAGGAACTGATATAAACTTTTCATTGTCTCGATACAGGTACATGTAAATCTATTGAGTGACGAAGTGTTTTCCGAAGGACATACTAAAATTGAAGTGAAGTATGTAGAACGCTGTGTCCTTTTTACCATCCAGGGTTTCTACAGAATCTGGAAAACCATTTTCCAAGACATTTCCCGGATTTCCAGAATATACGTTCAAAGAAATTCCAGGATTCATGATTAGGTGTCAGATTTATAGGCGCTCGAAAACCCCGAAATATGTCATATTTGTGTAACGAAGAAGCGCGAAATATGTGAAAAATGTAAAGTTTCAGTGTCGAACTGGCAAGAATAAAAACTTCGGCTTCTAAAGTTTATACAACACCTTGTCAAACTTTAATGTTTCAATCAACAAACGAAATTTATTGATGCAATAATTTTTTAATATTATATTCAGTCTAAAAACGCAAACATACCGGTAGAACAGCGACCCCTAGCAGCGGGATTCACTTTTATTCATTGCTCAACGGAAAAATAAAAATATATAAATTATATTAAATAAATAGAATAAATTAAAAATAATAATTAAAAATATATAAATTAAATTAACAGACAGTCTGCTGTCGTAGCGTCCTGTTAATGGCATTTCCACAAACTCGGTGGATAAGGAAACTTAGTTATCAGTTTTCAGATCATTTTCGATCGCTATGACATTTTTTCACGGTTGTTTGTTGTTTTAAGCAACTTACAGATGAATGAAGGTGAAGGTTGGATGGTGATGAACTTGGTGTAGAGATGCCGATTTGGTTCTAAACAAATACTTAAGGCCTTCATAATGTCAGAATCGTCTGCGTCTCAATTTGTACACATAAATGTTATTGACTCTAATTATTCATGTCCATTATGACATATTATGTGATTTCCACACATCACATGATCGATCAATTCATCTGGACACCTGTCAGAAAAGATGTCTTGTACTAATCAAGCAAATGTTCTCAATGAGATGAATTCAAATTCTCCAAATTCGTCTCCTGATAACCGAGTTATAGATGACGAAAACAACATTCACGAAAAACAAGATCTCAGAGCAATTTTTGAAAAAATTTACGATGAAATTGTCTACTGGAGAAAAAAAATTTTCTTCTACCTAGAGGTGCTGTAGGAAACGCCTATGTTCAAGAAACGACCAGAATAATATCGCATTGGAACAACGACTCCAATGATATGAAAGAAATAGCCATCACAGCAGTTCTGATAATGGCATCTCTCTTACTGCGAAAGCCTTCTTTTAGGTCAATCACAAAACAGCATTACTCTTGTTTGGCAAGACGTCTTAAATTGTGGGAAGAGGGAAGTTTTGAAGTTTTGCTATCCGAAGGAAGAGCAATTCAAACAACGTTTCGTAAAAGAATGGTCGTGTCAAACCTAGAAACAATTTCCAAGACATTCTCTAAATTGATGTTTGAAGGAAGGTACGTGCTGCGGTAAGAATGCTTGACGCAACATAGACCTCTGGATTTTTGCCACGAACGAAACAAGCATTAGATGATTTGCAAACAAAGCATCCTGAACCACAACCCGAAAACGATGCAGTCATGTTACATGGAACTCCACCTTATGTTTATCCAGCAATTTTTGAAAATATTGATGAATTTTCCATTGCAAAATCTGCATTGAAGACAAAGGGAGCTGCTGGACCATCAGGAATGGACGCGATAGGATGGAGACACATACTTGTTTCGCGGAATTATGGTAACCATGGTAAACAGCAGTAGTAAGTAAAGGTCCATAATAAACACAGCGCGCTCTGAAATGGGGTGGGTCCAATTCAAACACAGCGCGCTCTGAAATGGGGTGGGTCCAATACAAGCACAGCGCGCCTCGAAATGGCTAGCTCCCATACAAACACAGCGCGCCTGGCCGGCCGCCCAGGTTGGAGTGAGAGGTTGTCTTGGCCGACCGTCCAGGTTGACGTGGCCGACCGTCCAGGTTGACGTGGCCGACCGTCCAGGTTGACTTGGCTGACCGACTAGGTTGACTTGGCCGACCGATCAGGTTGACGTGGTGGAGTGAGAGTATGTTTTGAGGGTGAAGGAGGCACGGGAGAGTGAAACGGACTTCATATTCGTGATCAGCGTCAAATTCTGCATCGGTATGGTGAGTTTGAAAGGAATCGGCGAGAAAATATTTTTCTTCAAAATTTTTCCGAAAAACGACGGAGGTAAAATTGTGGACGTTTTGGGTTGTAGCCTCAAAACGAAGCATCTGATGGGAAAACGGAGGCCAGATTCGGATTCAGCGTGAAATTCTGCATCGGTATGGTGAATTTGAACGCCATCGGGGAGAAAAAATTTTCGCTGACGTCCCCCCCCCTCTGGACAGCTCGCTTCGATTTTGGCTTCCAGTGGACGGATTTTGTCGTGCCATAGCTCGTTTGAAAGCTAAGAGTGAGACAAATTCAGTGAAATAAACGGCTTGTTCCTATCTGTCTTCGTTTAGATGTGAGACGCCATTTAAGATTTTGGGACATTGGCGAAAAACGACAGAGTTAGAATTTTGGACGTTTTGGGCTGTAGCTTCAAAACGAAGCATCGGATGGGAAAACGGATTTCAGATTTGGAATCAGCGTCAAATTCTCTATCTGTATGGTGAGTTTCAAGTCAATCGGAGAGAAAAAATTTTTCATCACAAAATTTTTTCGAAAAAACGACAAGTTAGAATTTTCGCGATGGCTACCTGCTGTAGAGCCAAAACGAAGCATCGGATGGGAAAACGGAGGCCAGATTTGGATTCAGCGTCCAATTCTACATGGAAATGGTGAATTTCCAGCTCAATCGGAGCACTAGAATCGGCGATAGAAGCGTTTTAAGTTTTTGGATGATGGGTATTACGTCATCAGCTGATCGCCACACACTATATAAGCGGGAACCGACGGAGACTTGTCATTAAGACGAGAGCGATTGTCAGAGGTAGGTCGTCTCTCTGAGCTCCGATGATAGCTTCGGACATTCCAAATTCCCGACTTAGAAAATTTCATTGCTGATATCAGCTAAGGCGTCAGACTTAGAGGTTAGCCAGGAGATGGCCTTCGTCTCCAGGCCATAAAAGACTCCAAAACTTTAAAGGCTTGTAACTTTGCTTCTACAAGTCCGTTTGACTTGATTCAAAAAAGGTTCGCTCGCTATTGACCTGCCCTAAGTGACAGACTACTTATAAAATTTCATAAGTAGTGCTAAAAAGTTGAAAAATTTAAATTCACTAGTTTTGGAGGTTTTCTGGGGTTTTCGACCCTGCTGAAGTCAATGAAAGCATTTTTAATGATGTCTGAGCCAGTCTTCTCATGCTATAAGCGGCTTTTCACTGAAAGCGAGCAAGACACGGAGAGTTTTGCTGTAATATTCCACTGACAGGGTGTTCCTTCGGGACGGCGGACGATACCGTAGTGATAAGTGTGGCAAGGGAGTGTGTCATAGTTTAGACCGTAACCGCTGGGACAACTCATGTCTCATGTTGGGCATTTGACACAGTTCTCAACGTAGCACTTTGAACGCCAATCGGTTGAGTCTTAGCTATCTTGTCATGGGTGGCCTCTAAACATCTCCATTGCAAAACGCTGGTGAATCAAGCTCTCTACGGCTTGCTATCAAGCTGATCAAAGTCTGTCAACCTCTTCCCAACTCTACAGGTTTTCATGTCTGGCGATCAAGTCATGGACGGTGCAAGTCACGGAGATTTTCGTTGTGATACTTCCTGTGGGTGGGCGTTCTTTCGAGACAGCGGTGAAGTCCGTAGCGATGAGTACTGCACGGGACGTGGGCAATGGTAATCCTTGTGAAACCTCTCTGCGTCATGTTTGCAATTGGTTGCCTTTCGTCTCAACGTTGTACTCTGACCGCCAGGGCGACATTTAGCTATCTGCCACAGGTTACCTCATAAAATCTCCATTGCACTTGTCTCCCGACAGTTGGCCAAGCATGTGAGAATGAACCATCAGTTCTTCTTGTCTCTATCGAAATGATGAAGGGATGAAATGGGAGGACATTCATGCGCCACACGCAACACATTACAGATTTCTCTCTTCGCTAGTGAACAAGCTCTTGTCAGTGTCGTCAGAAACTTTATCATGTCGTACAAAAGTTTTATTGCAACACAGGTGGATGTATAGTTAGAAAGTTTGATCATCAACGTTTTATTCGTAAGTCTAGTCAGAAACTGTATCATGGTTTGCAAAGTTAGTGTAGTCAAATAATATTACCGCGACACCCGTTTGAGAAAATAAAGTTTGATCATGACGTTTATTCGTGAGTATCGTCAGAAACTTTATCATGGTTTGTAGAAGTTATACTGCAACACAGGTTGATGTATAGTTAGAAAGTTTGATCATGACGTTTATTCGTAAGTCTAGTCAGAAAGTGTATCATGTTGTACAAAAGTTTTACTCTAGCACAGGTTGATGTATAGTTAGAAAGTTTGATCATTGAAGTTGTATTCGTAAGTCTAGTCAGAAACTTTATCATTTCGTACAAAAGTTTTACTGCAACACAGGTTGAAGTATAGTTAGAAAGTTTAATCATCGAAGGTTTATTTGCAAGTTTAGTCAGAAAGTGTATCATGGTTTGCAAAAGCAAAGTTTAATCAAATCGTTTACTGCGACGCACGTTTGTAAAAGTAAAGTTTGATCTTTGAAGTTGTATTCGTAAGTCTAGTCAGAAAGTGTATCATGGTTTGCAAAGTTAGTGTAGTCAAATATTTTTACTGCGACACAGATTGATGTATAGTTAGAAAAGTTTGATCATGACGTTTTATTTGCAAGTTTAGTCAGAAAGTGTATCATGGTTTACAAAAGCAAAGTTTAGTCAAATCTTTTACCGTGACACATGTTTGAGAAAATAAAGTTTGATCATGACGTTTATTCGTGAGTGTCGTTAGAAAGTGTATCATGGTTTGTAAAAGTTTTACTGCTACACAGATTGATGTATAGTTCGAAAAGTTTGATCATGACGTTTTATGAAACACAAGTGTCATAAAATGTAAGCGTCAGTGTAGTCAACTAGTTTTACCTCACACGTTTGTAAAAGTAAAGTTTGATCATTGAAGTTTTACGAAACATAAGTGTCATAAAATGTAAGCGTTGGTGTAGTCAACTAGTTTTACACAGTGTAGATTGTCTTGTAACTTACTTTCAGAGTTAGAATGTTTATGAAAATCGCTCTGTTTTATCTATTTGTATGTTAAAAGAAAGTTTCAACAATTTACAAGATAAAAAATAAAGTTTCACCAGTTTACAAGTTAAAAATAAAGTTTCAATAGTGTGTACGTTAGAAATAAAGTTTTAGCTGTTTGCAAGATAAAAAATAAAGTTTCACAAGTTTACAAGTTAAAAATAAAGTTTCACCAGTGTACAAGTTAGAAACAAAGTTTCAATAGTGTATATGTTAGAAATAAAGCTTTATCTGTTTGCATGTTAGAAACAAAATAAAGTTTCAACAGTTTACAAGATAAAAAATAAAGTTTCAATAATGTGTACGTTAGAAATAAAGTTTAAGCTGTTTGTGTGTTAGAAATAGAATAAAGTTTCAACAGTTTATAGATTAAAATAAAGGTTCAACAGTGTGTACGTTAGAAATAGAGTTTTAGCTGTTTGTATGTTAAAAATAAAGTTTCAACAGTGTGTACGTTAGAAATAGAGTTTTATCTGTTTGTAAATTTAGATCATAAGATTTACTAGTTTGCAAGTTAGACTAAGCGTTCCACTATTTGTAAACGAAAGACATAGTTTCAACAGTTTACAGATTAAAAATAAAGCTTCAACAGTGTGTACGTTGGAAATAAAGTTTTAGTCGTTTGCGCGTTAGAAATAAAATAAAGTTTCAAGAGCTTACAAGTTAAAAATAAAGTTTCAATAGTGTGTACGTTAGAAATAAAGTTTCAATAGTGTATATGTTAGAAATAAAGCTTTATCTGTTTGCATGTTAGAAACAAAATTAAGTTTCAACAGTTTACAAGATAAAAACTAAAGTTTCAATAATGTGTACGTTAGAAATAAAGTTTTAGCTGATTGTTTATCAAAAACTAAGTTTCAAGAGTTTACAAGTTAAAAAATATAGTTTCAATGGTGTATACGTTAGAAATAAAGTTTTAGCTGTTTGTATATCAAAATAAAGTTTCAACAGTTTACAAGTTAGAAATAAAGTTTCACTAATGTACAAGTTAGAAATAAAGTTTCAATAGTGTATATGTTAGAAATAAAGCTTTATCTGTTTGCATGTTAGAAACAAAGTAAAGTTTCAACAGTTTACAAGATAAAAAATAAAGTTTCAATAATGTGTACGTTAGAAATAAAGTTTTAGCTGTTTGTATATCAAAAACTAAGTTTCAAGAGTTTACAAGTTAAAAAATAAAGTTTCAATGGTGTATACGTTAGAAATAAAGTTTCAGCTGTTCGTATATCAAAATAAAGTTTCAAGAGTTTACAAGTTAGAAATAAAGTTTCAACAGTGTGTATGTTAGAAATAGAGTTTTATCTGTTTGTAAAAATATGATTGCAGGATTTAATAGTTTGCAAGTTAGACTAAGCGTTCTACTATTTGTAAATGAAAGATATAGTTTCAACAGTTTACAAGTTAGAAATAAAGTTTCACCAGTGTACAAGTTAGAAATAAAGTTTCAATAGTGTATATGTTAGAAATAAAGCTTTATCTGTTTGCATGTTAGAAACAAAATAAAGTTTCAACAGTTTACAAGATAAAAAATAAAGTTTCAATAATGTGTACGTTAGAAATAAAGTTTAAGCTGTTTGTGTGTTAGAAATAGAATAAAGTTTCAACAGTTTATAGATTAAAATAAAGGTTCAACAGTGTGTACGTTAGAAATAGAGTTTTAGCTGTTTGTATGTTAAAAATAAAGTTTCAACAGTGTGTACGTTAGAAATAGAGTTTTATCTGTTTGTAAATTTAGATCATAAGATTTACTAGTTTGCAAGTTAGACTAAGCGTTCCACTATTTGTAAACGAAAGACATAGTTTCAACAGTTTACAGATTAAAAATAAAGTTTCAATAGTGTATATGTTAGAAATAAAGCTTTATCTGTTTGCATGTTAGAAACAAAGTAAAGTTTCAACAGTTTACAAGATAAAAAATAAAGTTTCAATAATGTGTACGTTAGAAATAAAGTTTTAGCTGTTTGTATATCAAAAACTAAGTTTCAAGAGTTTACAAGTTAAAAAAAAAGTTTCAATGGTGTATACGTTAGAAATAAAGTTTCAGCTGTTCGTATATCAAAATAAAGTTTCAAGAGTTTACAAGTTAGAAATAAAGTTTCAACACTGTGTATGTTAGATATAGAGTTTTATCTGTTTGTAAAAATATGATTGCGGGATTTAATAGTTTGCAAGTTAAAACTAATGTTTCAATAGTGCGCGTGTCAAGAATAAAGTTTTATCTGTTTCTATGATAGAAATAAAACAAAGTTTTAACCGTTTACAAGTTAAAAATAAAGTTTCAATAGTTTACAAGTTAAGAATAAAGTTTCAATAGTGTGCACGTTCAGAATAAAGTTCTATTTGTTTATATGTTAGAAATAGAATGAAGTTTCACCACTTTACAAGTTACCAATAAAGTTCTATCAGTTTATATGTTAGAAATAAAATGAAGGTTCACCAGTTTACAAGTTAAGAATAAAGTTCTATCTGTTTAAATGTTAGAAATAAAACAAAGTTTCAACCGTTAACAAGTTAAAAATAAAGTTTCAATAGTTTGCAAGTTAAAACTGATGTTTCAATAGTGCATATGTTAAGAATAAAGTTTTATCTGTTTCAATAGTGCATATGTTAAGAATAAAGTTTTATCTGTTTGTATGTTAGAAATAGAATGAAGTTTCACCAGTTGGCAAGTTAAGAATAAAGTTTTATCTGCTTCTATGATAGAAATAAAACAAAGTTTCAACCGTTTACAAGTTAAAAATAAAGTGTCAATAGTTTACAAGTTAAGAATAAAGTTTCAATAGTGTGCATGTTCAGAATAAAGTTCTATTTGTTTATGTGTTAGAAATAGAATAAAGTTTCACCAGTTTACAAGTTAAGAATAAAGTTCTATCTGTTTAAGTTTACAAATTACGAATAATGTTCTATCTGTTTATATGTTAGAAATAAAATGAAGGTTCACCAGTTTACAAGTTACGAATAAAGTTCTACCTGTTTATATGTTAGAAATAAAATGAAGGTTCACCAGTTTACAAGTTACGAATAAAGTTCTACCTGTTTATATGTTAGAAATAAAATGAAGGTTCACCAGTTTACAAGTTAAGAATAAAGTTCTATCTGTTTGTATGTTAGAAATAAAACAAAGTTTCAACCGTTAACAAGTTAAAAATAAAGTTTCAATAGTTTGCAAGTTAAAACTAATGTTTCAATAGTGCGTATGTTAAGAATAAAGTTTTATCTGTTTCAATAGTGCATATGTTAAGAATAAAGTTTTATCTGTTTGTATGTTAGAAATAGAATGAAGTTTCACCAGTTGGCAAGTTAAGAATAAAGTTTTATCTGTTTCTATGATAGAAATAGAATGAAGTTTCACCAGTTTACAAGTTAAGAATAAAGTTCTATCTGTTTATATGTTAGAAATAAAATGAAGTTTCACCAGTTTACAAGTTAAAAATAAAGTGTCAATAGTTTAGAAGTTAAGAATAAAGTTTCTATAGTGTGCATGTTCAGAATAAAGTTCTATTTGTTTATATGTTAGAAATAGAATGAAGTTTCACCAGTTTACAAGTTAAGAATAAAGTTCTATCTGTTTAAGTTTACAAGTTAAGAATAAAGTTCTATCTGTTTATATGTTAGAAATAAAATGAAGGTTCACCAGTTTACAAGTTAAGAATAAAGTTTTATCTGTTTGTATGTTAGAAATAAAACAAAGTTTCAACCGTTAACAAGTTAAACAAAGTTTCAATAGTTTGCAAGTTAAAACTAATGTTTCAATAGTGCATATGTTAAGAATAAAGTTTTATCTGTTTGTATGTTAGAATTAAAATGAAGGTTCACCAGTTGGCACGTTACGAATAAAGTTTTATCTGTTTCTATGATAGAAATAAAACAAAGTTTTAACCGTTTACAAGTTAAAAATAAAGTTTCAATAGTTTACAAGTTAAGAATAAAGTTTCAATAGTGTGCACGTTCAGAATAAAGTTCTATTTGTTTATATGTTAGAAATAGAATGAAGTTTCACCACTTTACAAGTTACGAATAAAGTTCTATCTGTTTAAATGTTAGAAATAAAACAAAGTTTCAACCGTTAACAAGTTAAAAATAAAGTTTCAATAGTTTGCAAGTTAAAACTAATGTTTCAATAGTGCATATGTTAAGAATAAATTTTTATCTGTTTCAATAGTGCATATGTTAAGAATAAAGTTTTATCTGTTCGTATGTTAGAAATAGAATGAAGTTTCACCAGTTGGCAAGTTAAGAATAAAGTTTTATCTGTTTCTATGATAGAAATAAAACAAAGTTTCAACCGTTTACAAGTTAAAAATAAAGTGTCAATAGTTTACAAGTTAAGAATAAAGTTTCAATAGTGTGCATGTTCAGAATAAAGTTCTATTTGTTTATATGTTAGAAATAGAATGAAGTTTCACCAGTTTACAAGTTAAGAATAAAGTTCTATCTGTTTAAGTTTACAAGTTACGAATAAAGTTCTATCTGTTTATATGTTAGAAATAAAATGAAGGTTCACCAGTTTACAAGTTAAGAATAAAGTTTTATCTGTTCGTATGTTAGAAATAAAGCAAAGTTTCAACCGTTAACAAGTTAAAAATAAAGTTTCAATAGTTTGCAAGTTAAAACTAATGTTTCAATAGTGCATATGTTAAGAATAAAGTTTTATCTGTTTGTATGTTAGAAATAAAATGAAGGTTCACCAGTTGGCAAGTTAAGAATAAAGTTTTATCTGTTTGTATGTTAGAAATAAACTTCTATCTGTTTATATGTTAGAAATAGAATGAAGTTTCACCAGTTTACAAGTTAAGAATAAAGTTCTATCTGTTTATATGTTAGAAATAAAATGAAGTTTCATCAGTTTACAAGTTAAAAATAAAGTTTCAATAGTTTACAAGTTAAGAATAAAGTTTCAATAGTATGCATGTTCAGAATAAAGTTCTATTTGTTTATATGTTAGAAATAGAATGAAGTTTCACCAGTTTACAAGTTACGAATAAAGTTCTATCTGTTTAAGTTTACAAGTTAAGAATAAAGTTCTATCAGTTTGTATGTTAGAAATAAAACAAAGTTTCAACCGTTTACAAGTTAAAAATAAAGTTTCAATAGTTTACAAGTTAAGAATAAAGTTTCAATAGTGTGCATGTTAAGAATAAAGTTCTATCTGTTTATATGTTAGAAATAGAATGACGTTTCACCAGTTTACAAGTTAAGAATAAAGTTCTATCTGTTTATATAATAGAAATAAAATGAAGTTTCATAAGTTTACAAGTTAAGAATAAAGTTCTATCTGTTTGTATGTTAGAAATAAAACAAAGTTTCAACCGTTAACAAGTTAAAAATAAAGTTTCAATAGTTTGCAAGTTAAAACTAATGTTTCACCAGTTGGCAAGTTAAGAATAAAGTTTTATCTGTTTGTATGATAGAAATAAAACAAAGTTTCAACCGTTAACAAGTTAAACATAAAGTTTCAATAGTTTACAAGTTAAAACTAATGTTTCAATAGTGCATATGTTAAGAATAAAGTTTTATCTGTTTGTATGTTAGAATTAAAATGAAGGTTCACCAGTTGGCACGTTACGAATAAAGTTTTATCTGTTTCTATGATAGAAATAAAACAAAGTTTTAACCGTTTACAAGTTAAAAATAAAGTTTCAATAGTTTACAAGTTAAGAATAAAGTTTCAATAGTGTGCACGTTCAGAATAAAGTTCTATTTGTTTATATCTTAGAAATAGAATGAAGTTTCACCACTTTACAAGTTACGAATAAAGTTCTATCTGTTTAAATGTTAGAAATAAAACAAAGTTTCAACCGTTAACAAGTTCAAAATAAAGTTTCAATAGTTTGCAAGTTAAAACTAATGTTTCAATAGTGCATATGTTAAGAATAAAGTTTTATCTGTTTCAATAGTGCATATGTTAAGAATAAAGTTTTATCTGTTTGTATGTTAGAAATAGAATGAAGTTTCACCAGTTGGCAAGTTAAGAATAAAGTTTTATCTGTTTCTATGATAGAAATAAAACAAAGTTTCAACCGTTTACAAGTTAAAAATAAAGTGTCAATAGTTTACAAGTTAAGAATAAAGTTTCAATAGTGTGCATGTTCAGAATAAAGTTCTATTTGTTTATATGTTAGAAATAGAATGAAGTTTCACCAGTTTACAAGTTAAGAATAAAGTTCTATCTGTTTAAGTTTATAAGTTACGAATAAAGTTCTATCTGTTTATATGTTAGAAATAAAATGAAGGTTCACCAGTTTACAAGTTAAGAATAAAGTTTTATCTGTTCGTATGTTAGAAATAAAGCAAAGTTTCAACCGTTAACAAGTTAAAAATAAAGTTTCAATAGTTTGCAAGTTAAAACTAATGTTTCAATAGTGCATATGTTAAGAATAAAGTTTTATCTGTTTGTATGTTAGAAATAAAATGAAGGTTCACCAGTTGGCAAGTTAAGAATAAAGTTTTATCTGTTTGTATGTTAGAAATAAACTTCTATCTGTTTATATGTTAGAAATAGAATGAAGTTTCACCAGTTTACAAGTTAAGAATAAAGTTCTATCTGTTTAAGTTTACAAGTTAAGAATAAAGTTCTATCAGTTTGTATGTTAGAAATAAAACAAAGTTTCAACCGTTTACAAGTTAAAAATAAAGTTTCAATAGTTTACAAGTTAAGAATAAAGTTTCAATAGTGTGCATGTTAAGAATAAAGTTCTATCTGTTTATATGTTAGAAATAGAATGACGTTTCACCAGTTTACAAGTTAAGAATAAAGTTCTATCTGTTTATATAATAGAAATAAAATGAAGTTTCATAAGTTTACAAGTTAAGAATAAAGTTCTATCTGTTTGTATGTTAGAAATAAAACAAAGTTTCAACCGTTAACAAGTTAAAAATAAAGTTTCAATAGTTTGCAAGTTAAAACTAATGTTTCACCAGTTGGCAAGTTAAGAATAAAGTTTTATCTGTTTGTATGATAGAAATAAAACAAAGTTTCAACCGTTAACAAGTTAAAAATAAGGTTTCAATAGTTTGCAAGTTAAAACTAATGTTTCAATAGTGCATATGTTAAGAATAAAGTTTTATCTGTTTGTATGTTAGAATTAAAATGAAGGTTCACCAGTTGGCACGTTACGAATAAAGTTTTATCTGTTTCTATGATAGAAATAAAACAAAGTTTTAACCGTTTACAAGTTAAAAATAAAGTTTCAATAGTTTACAAGTTAAGAATAAAGTTTCAATAGTGTGCACGTTCAGAATAAAGTTCTATTTGTTTATATGTTAGAAATAGAATGAAGTTTCACCACTTTACAAGTTACGAATAAAGTTCTATCTGTTTAAATGTTAGAAATAAAACAAAGTTTCAACCGTTAACAAGTTAAAAATAAAGTTTCAATAGTTTGCAAGTTAAAACTAATGTTTCAATAGTGCATATGTTAAGAATAAAGTTTTATCTGTTTCAATAGTGCATATGTTAAGAATAAAGTTTTATCTGTTTGTATGTTAGAAATAGAATGAAGTTTCACCAGTTGGCAAGTTAAGAATAAAGTTTTATCTGTTTCTATGATAGAAATAAAACAAAGTTTCAACCGTTTACAAGTTAAAAATAAAGTGTCAATAGTTTACAAGTTAAGAATAAAGTTTCAATAGTGTGCATGTTCAGAATAAAGTTCTATTTGTTTATATGTTAGAAATAGAATGAAGTTTCACCAGTTTACAAGTTAAGAATAAAGTTCTATCTGTTTAAGTTTACAAGTTACGAATAAAGTTCTATCTGTTTATATGTTAGAAATAGAATGAAGTTTCACCAGTTTACAAGTTAAGAATAAAGTTCTATCTGTTTGTATGTTAGAAATAAACTTCTATCTGTTTATATGTTAGAAATAGAATGAAGTTTCACCAGTTTACAAGTTAAGAATAAAGTTCTATCTGTTTATATGTTAGAAATAAAATGAAGTTTCATCAGTTTACAAGTTAAGAATAAAGTTTCAATAGTTTACAAGTTAAGAATAAAGTTTCAATAGTATGCATGTTCAGAATAAAGTTCTATTTGTTTATATGTTAGAAATAGAATGAAGTTTCACCAGTTTACAAGTTACGAATAAAGTTCTATCTGTTTAAGTTTACAAGTTAAGAATAAAGTTCTATCAGTTTGTATGTTAGAAATAAAACAAAGTTTCAACCGTTTACAAGTTAAAAATAAAGTTTCAATAGTTTACAAGTTAAGAATAAAGTTTCAATAGTGTGCATGTTAAGAATAAAGTTCTATCTGTTTATATGTTAGAAATAGAATGACGTTTCACCAGTTTACAAGTTAAGAATAAAGTTCTATCTGTTTATATAATAGAAATAAAATGAAGTTTCATAAGTTTACAAGTTAAGAATAAAGTTCTATCTGTTTGTATGTTAGAAATAAAACAAAGTTTCAACCGTTAACAAGTTAAAAATAAAGTTTCAATAGTTTGCAAGTTAAAACTAATGTTTCACCAGTTGGCAAGTTAAGAATAAAGTTTTATCTGTTTGTATGATAGAAATAAAACAAAGTTTCAACCGTTTACAAGTTAAAAATAAAGTTTCAATAGTTTACAAGGTAAGAATAAAGTTTCAATAGTGTGCATGTTCAGAATAAAGTTCTATCTGTTTATATGTTAGAAATAGAATGAAGTTTCACCAGCTTACAAGTTAAGAATAAAGTTCTATCTGTTTATATGTTAGAAATAAAATGAAGTTTCATGAGTTTACAAGTTAAGAATAAAGTTCTATCTGCTTGTATGTCAGAAATGAAATAAAGTTTCACCAGTTGAAAAGTTAAAAATAAAGTTTCAATAATGTGTACGTTAGAAATAAAGTTTCAACCGTTACCGTTTACAAGTTAAAAATAAAGTTTCAATAGTGTGTATGTTAAGAATAAGGTTCTATCTGTTTATATGTTAGAAATAAAAATGAAGGTTCAATAGTTTACAAGTTAAGAATAAAGTTTTATCTGGTTGTATGTCAGAAATGAAATAAAGTTTCAACCGTTTACAAGTTAAAAATAAAGTTTCAACAGTGTGTATGTTAGAAATAAAGTTTTATCTGTTTATATGTTAGAAACAAAACAAAGTTTCAACAGTTTACAAGCTGACAAATAAAGTTTCAACAGTGTGTACGTTAGGAATAAAGTTTTATCTGTTTGTAAGTTAGAAATAAAGTTTTAACTGCTTGTATGTTAGAAATACAGGTATGACAGTTTATATGCTAGAAGGAAAGGTATAACTGTTTGTAAGACAAGATCGTAAGATTTACTAGTTTGCAAGTTAGACTCAGCGTTCTACTAGTTGTAAATGAAAAATATCGTTTCAACAGTTTACAGATTAAAATAAAGTTTCAATAGTGTGTATGATGGAAATAAAGTTTAAGCGCTTTGTGCGTTAGAAATAAAGTTTCAGCCGTTTACAAGTTAAAAATAAAGTTTTAACAGTGTGTACGTTGGAAATAAATGAAAGTAAGAACTTCATCGTATGAGTATTCAAAGCATGTTTTGTAAATCAAATGTGTGTAGTACTGACATGATAGAATCAAATGAACTTGACAAACTTGACAATCCCATCCGATGCTTCGTTTTGAAGCTACAGCCCAAAACGTCCAAAATTCTAACTCTGTCGTTTTTCGCCAATGTCCCAAAATCTTAAATGGCGTCTCACATCTAAACGAAGACAGATAGGAACAAGCCGTTTCTTTCAGTGAATTTGTCTCACTCTTAGCTTTCAAACGAGCTATGGCACGACAAAATCCGTCCACTGGAAGCCAAGATCGAAGCGAGCTCTCCCGAGGGGGGGGGACGTCAGCGAAAATTTTTTTTCTCTCCGATGGCGTTCAAATTCACCACAAAACGTCCACAATTTTACCTCCGTCGTTTTTCGGAAAAATTTTGAAGAAAAATATTTTCTCGCCGATTCCTTTCAAACTCACCATACCGATGCAGAATTTGACGCTGATCACGAATATGAAGTCCGTTTCACTCTCCCGTGCCTCCTTCACCCTCAAAACATACTCTCACTCCACCACGTCAACCTGATCGGTCGGCCAAGTCAACCTAGTCGGTCGGCCAAGTCAACCTGGACGGTCGGCCACGTCAACCTGGTCTGTCGGCCAAGTCAGCCTGGACGGTCGGCCACGTCAACCTGGACGGTCGGCCAAGACAACCTCTCACTCCAACCTGGGCGGCCGGCCAGGCGCGCTGTGTTTGTATGGGAGCTAGCCATTTCGAGGCGCGCTGTGCTTGTATTGGACCCACCCCATTTCAGAGCGCGCTGTGTTTGAATTGGACTCACCCCATTTCAGAGCGCGCTGTGTTTATTATGGACCTTTACTTACTACTAACAGCTACGTGAAGCAATTGCAAAAATGACTAAAACACTTTGTGTCAAAATTTTTTCTCACTTTTGCGCATTCGCGCAGGTGCAGCAACCCTGGTTTTGACAAAGTGGACTGTTTGACAGTTAAGTGTGCAGGGTAGATCGGGACAATTTGGCCGCTTTTATGAAATTTGAATGCAGTATTGAACAAAAGCTTCATGTCACCAATTAATTCATAGTTTCTTCAACTATTGGGTAAGCAATCCAAGTAATACTTAGCTGAAACGAGTGGATTTAAAACATGTAACTTTGGCGGCCAAGTGACCGCGGGAATGGCGCAATCTGACCACGTACTTGGGGTAAGTTGGTCGGTCATCGAGAGTTGCCCATTACAGCAAGGTAGGTGAGAATATAATTAGCATAGTGCAATCTATTTAATTATGTTCCAACAGATCGAAGCACTTTTTTTTAGAAAACTAGGCCTAACTAGGACAAAATATCCTCCAAAAACTACAAAAATATTCATAAATAAGCCTACATGATAAGATCAGTCATCATATTTCAGTGTTTCGAACATCAACATGCTTTAATTATATCAGCTTTTAATATCAGCATCACACACCAATTACACATGCATGCCTAATCTATATGGCGGCCCAGGCCTACCTACAGGTTTCCCACGCATTTAAAAAATAAAAATTACCGCGGTTTTCCCGGTTTTCTTCCGGATATCATGACGTGCGTAAAAGTTGCGGAATGCAGCTCAGCCGTCCAGAAACTTGGACACCTTGTGCTAATCGATTATATAGATTGGATTAATTCAAATTATCAATTCCTTAAAATAATCAACGGCCTATGACACGGATCGTTCGACGGAAATAAACACCGTCTTATTAAATCAATTTTTTTCATAATAACTGAATTCAAATTATCGTCAATCAAATTAGTTAATTATTGAAATTTAATTTTTGCCATTCAGTAAATTTTTGATTCTTAGTATTGAAAGCTGAAATTGATCAGTTATAATAGTTCGATATATCATAATTGTGATAGACTATTTTATCTATTTTTTGACATAGTAAAAAGCGTTCTATTGGTAACAAATACAAAACAAATAAATTTACGTTCTAAACAGCCATCTCACTCGACTTTAGAAAAATTCTTATAAAGCATACAATTACGAACTCGATGTGAAACAATGATATAGTTTTTACAGCAAAATCTCTACTTACTCAATATTGAAAAATGCAAGCGGTTTAACAATTAAAGACGGTATGAACTCTTCTCAAAAAAAGGTTGGAATGGAGCACTAAGAATATTTTTATTATGTTCATCAGTAACTTCTCTACTTTCTCCAATTCGGAAGTCATTTTTGCGAACCTCGCTTTGTAGCTCGTTAGATCTCCTTCTCAATGGACTTGCTTTGGCTACATGAGAAATTTGTCGCTTTCGCTCGGCCTGATCTTATGTGAGTTCAGCATCACTTTTCAGGAGATATCAGTTTCCATTATTTCCTTTTTTATTTCAGAATTTTGATGCTTTATTCAATTATCTTTCGTTTTTCGGATTTGGCTTTCTCTTCAGTTTCTGATTTTTCCGATTAAAAGGATTTCATATATTGCTGACGCGATAACTTGCAAGAGTGGACGAGTTATTTTACAATCACAAAATGCTCAATCCCACCAATACTTGCCATGTTGAAATATTCGTCGATGAAACCTCTACATTGATTTAAAATCCGCGTTATACTTGGCCTGACCATGGGAAAATATAAGTATGTTTCTTTAGAACGCACCATAGTCTTCTGGATTCACCTTTCTCGCTTATGAAGTTGTGACAAAGTTTGTCAATCCGTTCATCCGTTCGAAAGTCGGATAATAGCGAAATTCCTCTACCATGTTCCGAAATTGTTTATGAAGATCATCACACGTCGAGTGTCATTTAGTTGTGTCACCTTCACTATTTGACAATTCCGGATGACGATGGAGATTTTCTTGCAAACATTTGACCAGATTAATGAGTATTCGTTTACAATGTGCTCTAAATAAAAACATCAGCTGCAGAACATATGTTTTCATTTTGCTTGGCCGAATTTAATTTTCCTATATTTTCA
The DNA here is from genome assembly GCA_907163375.1 of Prostheceraeus crozeri. Lineage (NCBI taxonomy): Eukaryota > Metazoa > Platyhelminthes > Polycladida > Euryleptidae > Prostheceraeus > Prostheceraeus crozeri. The sequence continues at coordinate 405,278 of CAJQUW010007154.1, forward strand.
CGACGAAATTTCCCGGGGGCGTGGGAACCCTGTACCTAGGTATACTTAGGATGTCATCTACAACCGAATACAAAACTCAAAATAAGGCTTTTATTATCATAAAAAATGACTAGCTAAAATGTCAGTGTTCGTACGAAGTCAATGACGCGGACAATCATTGGTCCACGATGAGCCATGCAATCGGCCACTCAGGATCGAGAACGGTAAGGAAATCTGAATCTGTCAATCGAGCGTATTTATATTTAAGTGTGCTACCATGATATTTTACCGTCGTTGTTTACCGTGACTGGCAATTTTTTGCCACCTTGATAAAATTGAAAAATGTGATACTCAATAATGTTATATTGAAATATTGAGCTGATACACATCCTTACCAGTCATCGGTACACACAATTTTATGAATGCGATAATTACAAGCATATGATTAGAAATTTTGAAATCAATTTTAAAAAAATTTGTTCATTTTAAATAGAATTCTACGTAGTCATTTCAAACATTCTCTTAAAAATGGTTTCGTACGTCTGCATCCTACATGCACATCTTTGTAACGCATTCTTTCTAATACACGTACACTCTATAATTATAGCCCCATGAGCCCCATTAAAGCCCCACAATGCTAAAAACAGCACAGAAACCCATCTCTACTAAACACCCCTCTGAAGCTCCTATCAAAAATCACTTTAAAAATTGACGCACATAGCTAACAAAAGACAATGCGGCGCTGAATTACGGGTACAATAGCATTACAAAATATCTCAGTAAAAAGATCATCAATGACTGGCGCAAAATGACACTTTGACGTGATGGCATGAAAATGAAGTTTTTATTCATTCTGCCTTACGTTTCGTAAAAGGATTGGTCCTGGAATATCAGTAGAATGATCAATTCTTCAAACACGTGAAAGATCAGAATATGATAACTCATCTGTCAAAAGTTACCATGATTCTCAAGTTAGGTGGCAAAAAATAGCCAGTCATAGTAGCACTGGTCTTAAGAAGTGTGTTCGCTCCAAGGATCATTGTTCGAAGGAACAGTTGGTCACATGTTGAATTCGACTTGTCTTGATCTTTAAAAAGCTACCTAATGTATGTAGGTACCTGGTGCATGTAGATGTAGATGCAAACCATACGATACCTAACCTTCTGTTACCTCATTATTATTTTGTTGTTTATTACTTGGCTGAATAAGCATTTTGATTGAAATGGATTTTCACAAGCCGGGGTAAGTTGGATGAGGCGCCCCCCCCCCCTCCGTCAAACTTGCCTCGGATGGGGAACGAAATTTCAAATTATTCAATTACAGCGAACAGTGGAAAATACAAAACACATCACATACACACACACACTCAAGCATGCGGTCAAGTTGAAAGCTACATGATTTGATTTATCCATTATACAAAATTGATAATATGGTGCAACAACTGGCCAGAAATCAAAAGTTACGTTTTTCATCTTTAAAAAATCTAGAATGGAAATTATAAAAGTGAGGCGACTCAAAAAATTTCCTGTGATGTCTAATAGCACCATGCCAGAATATTTCTATTTTAACCTTTAACCTAGCAGAAAAAGTGGATCAGCCACTTTACCCAGGAGGCAAAAAATCCCCCGGTCTCCCCTATTATCCGTTGTATATCCAATTAAGTCGCCCACAATCCACGTGAACAACCGGAGGGAGAGATGTCTACTGTATATCATGTGTGAGGGGAAGGGGTGAATGAGTATAAATATATACTAATAGGCTGGTTATGAAAAAATGTATTGTACAGTTTACATGTTACTTCCATACAATTTCAAACTACAGCTGCAATATACCCTTGCGACTTCAAAATGGATAAAAATAATTTCAATTGGTCTGTTTCGTATTAAGTAACTTCAATGTAGTCAACAATTATTCATTTACCCACGAGGAAATAAGTGGGCATGATCATACGTATGATTCATGCGTATGTTTCATACTATGATCATAGTATGAAAGTGAAATATTTTTTGTACAAAAATCATAGTATGAAGATTTCATACGCAGTTCATAGTATGAACATTTCATACGCTAATCATACTATAAAAATTTCATACTGCTATTTGTCATCCGCGCAGGGGTTCGTTCCATGCCTAGATTCTGCGCCAATTTTCGTAGTGCAATCATCTATATTAAATCGTATCAAATCATTCTACAGTGTATATCATTTCTTCCTATGCTGATCATTGAAATCTTTACGTTTATGATTAATTTAGGAATAATAAATTCTTTATTTTAGGAATTTCAATTTTTAAGTCGGCATGTTAAATGCACAAAATCAGACCTTTAATAGTTTACTGCTGAATCCAAACCCTTCACTAATGACACTTCTTCCATTAAATAACCATCAATGCTGGCTATACAACAGATCAGTTGATCTGTTCCAACAGATCTTCTTCCAAGGATTCTATCCTGATCTTCAAATGATAATTTAATCTATTATTCCAGGAATGACATTTAAAATGAAAATACGTTTGACTTTTATAGCTCATGTTTCCCAAAATTGCGTGGTATAAATCTGTACATTCATCAAGTCCAGAGAATGATGCAAGTGATCAAAATACTGTGAAGACCTTCTATAGCAAGAGAAATTAGAGAAAATCTTGATTGACAGCAGAGTGCCACTTTGCCTGGTCATGTAGAATAGAAGAATAACCACATCCTTAAACAGCTGAAACACATGACGCGGTTCACGACAGCGCTTGTACAATTGTTTTAAACAAGTAAACAGGAAGCAAAGAAGTGTAAAAACCTAAATTTTTAGCAATAGTATGACATTTTCATACTGTGATTTATGTATGAAAAATTCAGTAAAATCATACCATGAAGCTTTCATGCTATGATTTGAGTATGAAAATTTCACTTTTCATACGTATGAAAAATTCATACTCAAATCATAGTATGATTCATACTCACTTATTTCCTCGCGGGTTAACAACAATATGAAAAAAACTATACATCAAATTGTCATGTAATATATCTGCGACTGGTGGGACGCGCATTTGTGGGGAGCGTAAAATGCATTTAATAATAGTAAAAAATTCTTCCATGCACGAAAGCTTTAAATATATTTGTAACCATACACGATGGCATGATGGCACATATTCTGCTACATGAGTTCACGTGAAACAACCAACAGTGTCGCGCAAAAGTATTGCAGCAAGCAACTTTTTTTCAATAAGTTATTAAATAACTGATTTTAAGCTTCTTAAATCATCTAAACAATCAACAGAAATGTCAAGGGATTGTGCAAATCGGTTCTACATAACTAAGAATAGCATTCTTTCTTGTCACATCGCAGATATTTATGTTGATGAATAAAATAAATAAGATATCTTACTAGAATTAAAATGAGTATTAATTTGATAACCGTGAGAAAACTGTGGAAGTTAGTGACTGTGGCAAAATGCTTCCATCGATACTATCAAGCTTCCTTTTCCGCTCCAGCGCGCAACCCCTCAAACAGACCATTGCTGGCAGACGCTGTGAGGAATAAGAGACATGTTTTTTCGCTGAAAGTGCCGCAATTGGTCTTCAAACGATTGCAAGCAGGTACTTTTTAGTAATGAGAGCACATTTAACATTTTTCACAACTCGCATCAGTTTCTTAGATCTTTGTGAAGCAGTCCGAATGACGCTCAATACACAGTTCGACCTCTCAAACATACGGTGTCCTAATGATGTGTGGTTGTTTTGGTCAACATGGAACGGTGAGATCTCACGTTTCTCAAAAAGAGCCAGTGGTTGAATCCTGGTTCATACATTGAGCTGCTGGAGTGTAACCCGTCATGTTTCCAAAGCTTCAATGGTTTGGTTCAGGAAGAATATCGAAGTAGGCCTACTGGATTGACCGGAGACACCCCGACTTCAACCTAATCGAAAATTTATGGCAAGTGCTCAAGAAGGCTTCAAGGCAAGCGAATAAATCTGCTCTGACGATTTGAAGGATGGGATTCGAAGAATGTGATGTTACGACAACAAAAAAAGGGAAGTGTGTGGGAATCTTAGCAATAGCATGCATCGCAGAATTCGTGTGGCTCTGAAGAAGGGTTATCCGAACAAATACTGATAATTCGTGTGTGATCGACCTGATCTTCTATAAAAGATTGAACGAATGAGCGTACTGCTTCCTTCAGTGGCAATTCCATGGAGCATAACGGTCTTGCAGACTATATTTTCTGAAGTATCACATATTTTGAATTTTTATCATTAAAATGTCACATATTGTGCTCGTCAACCTAAATTTATATTTTTGCTGAATAATGTGATGAAACAAAGTGCTAAGATGTGATAGAAACATTCAATTGGTACCTTACATTGAACCATATTTTTGATTTGAAAATCGAAAACATGGGACAAAAAATCTACCTGGTACTTTTGCACGACACTGTATTCCTCGTTGATGTACGAGTACATACATGCAAGCTATGGGAGAATTTCAACCATAGCTTGGATATTGAGCTCAGTCAAAATTCGAAATACAGTTTTCTTCAAGCAGGATCCTAAACCATTACCTTAGAGCGGTTTAGATGGGACTTGGCGTTGTCGCATGATACGACGTAATTTCCATCGTCGGTGGGCGCCGTAAACTTAATTCGCTCTATCAAACAATCGATAAATTTGTCCTCAGTCATTCCACCAACGATGATAGTATGGTGAACAACGCTAAAATTCAATATCCTCAATAGTTTTCGCTTTCAGATGGTGATAGTTTGCTTTTTCTGTTCTTGATTGAATATAATCAATGCATTTTTATTGAGTTTACATGGGAGTTCAATCATTGATTGCTTCAGTCGAACAATTTGAGAATTATTGCTCGACTTAGTGGAATTACATTGACATACGGTCTTTAACAACATCATTATGTAGGTTCATACGCCAAATATTACAGAAAACTGCGTAAATAATGCAAGTTATTAGATAAATTGTCATAAGAAATGGGTTTGCAATAGAGCATTAGCACAAGCGATCAATATCTACTTTGCTACATATACCTCAAGTTGAATGTGATACTTCATTTGCTATGAAACTACTAATAAATTTTTAGTAGTATTAGAACACATTTTTTTAGACTTGATTTCTGCGAATATATGCGTCATGAATACCTCCGAATGGATCAAAATGTAGCACAATATGCTACTCTTGCATTCCATTATTCGAATTGGGTAGGACCTACATTTTTTCACTGTTTAATTTGGACTTCCTCGAAAAATTTCGTCAAAATTTAGGTAAATGGCTTACGGGCCGAGTCGATTGAGCTACCTTCACATCTCAATATTTTTGCGCAAGATGTGAGATTCTTTAGTTTTTTATCAGGGAGACATGATTTCGGGGTATGGAGCAAGGAAATTCCGAATTTCGTTTTTTAAGGACCACCATAGAGGACATCTTCCCATAGAAATAAACCGTTTATCTGAAGTTCGCTAGAATGGAAGTTGACTCAAGGTCGCGGCACATCCGGGGGAACTAAGTTGGGGCATGAAGAACCAATTAAAAGCTTCGATTTACTCACTGATTCTAACCCAATGATGCAGACGTTGGCAGGTGCATCTAAGTGAAAATGCGTGCGATTTATGTACCACTATTGTGCATTGCATGAAGCTTAATTTCCATTCCAGAGGTTTTATTGTTGTCAATTTCTATGCATCTTCCTGTCATATGCCCAGTCGAAGTGGCACACAACATCTTTATGAATGCCAAATATTCCTTATTCATCCTACTTCCTAGATCCTAATGTTATCTTTTATTTATTGAATCTTTTTTGATATAAACACATTCATTACAAAGTGCCATGATTCATAATTTTGGATCGAAAAAAATAGATGAAACAACCCATAGAAACATAGAAAATATTAAGATTAAAAACATTGAAACAGATTTCTTTTTTTATGTTAGAATTGGTTCCCTATACATGATCATTAATAAATTCTACTAGACAACTTCGAATGCAACCTAAAACAATGATTCCCATTCAACAACACCTAAGAACCAAGGATTTGGATCAGCATCAATTGTGCACATCAATGCAAACATCATTAAATACCAAAATTATTCATAAGTTATTGTGATAAGTTACCTGATATCAACGTCAATTTGAACATTTCTTTCCTGATTGATTGGTCGTGTTCTGGGATTCAGATATCCGATTTGCCGTACAAGTTTAGAAACTTCGGTTAAAGTGTGACCATTGACAATAATTCTAGTCAAATCTGCTTTGAGGCTAACTGACATGCCGGGATTCATTTGATCCATGGCATGGAAATCCAATTGTTCTTGACAAAGATTTAAACACCGGATTACGTGATCAGATTCAATAGCTTGACGAACAAGAGTCAGTCCGGCCAATTGTCCTTTCAGATGCTGTACAGGATGCTTTGAACTACTTCTCCAGCAAGCTCCAACCATCAAACGCGTAAAATGCACCTGTAAATCAATTAGAAAATAGTCGCATTTCTTACATGTTGTGAGTATAGGCAATTGTATGACAGCACTTTATTTTGAATATCAAATCAACTGAGCATGGAATAGAATGATGTTCGCAGACTAAAATAATTAAAGCACAAAATTCCTTCGCAGCCTTGGAAGCATTAGGATAGTGCGGCCGCTTGGCGAACCTACAGTAGGGGAGATGAGACCGGAATGGCCCAAACCATCTCTTATAGCTTCAATTAAAAAGCGTTGATTCAAAGGTACACTTCGGTCAAATTCAGAAACGAATTTTATTTCTGAATATTAAAGTATTACATCAATACAATTTCCTGTCAGTCACACTTGTCTGTTCTCAATTTGCCTGCAAATTGAAGTCAAAGATTCATGATGCCGTCACCTGCTGAGAAGCAAAACGACTAGACAGGAAGTTCGTAGTGGTTGGCTGATAGAGGAACCTTCCAGCATGCAAGCAAAGAAATTTCTGAATGGACCTAAGGTAGCTAGATTATTCTTGAATGAAATATATCGAATGACAAATGGTATAATGAAACACAAACCGTTTCATAAATAACTGCACATGTCAACCCATTTTCAAATGTAATTTTCGCATGGAAGATGTAGTTCAATTTTAACAAACTTTATACCATATAAAACCTTATATTTCATAGACTATTTCGGCATATATTCTAATTTCACAAGTGGTCAGTTGTGGTCAATAGGCCCCACAAACAAAAATTGAAGGTTTTCTTTGACGCATGATTTCAACGACTGAATTTCACTTTCAACGACAGTAGACGACTGAATTTTTCAATGAAAATTGTCTGACAGAGTTATCTATCCATCAGTTACTTAATGATGAACGGAGGTCACGATTGCGTGAATGTGCAAAAAGATGCACCATGAACAAGATTCATCACAAAATTGTAGATCGAACACATTAAACACATCTTATTCATTGAAAGAGAATGTCAATATCAATTAACTTCATGCTATGTGAAAGGCTGCTTCATTTGTTAATTTGGCAGACCATTCGAGTCAAGTGCGCTTATCTGTGGTCAGCAGATTTAAAAATTATTCAATTTTGGTCATTTTATTTACTGTTGCCCACAGAAGGAACTACACAAAATGCAAATTTTTGATTGTTGCCATTGAATCGATATGTTTTTGAATTTTGACGAAATTTAGAACAGTTTCATTCAAGTTGTCTATAACTTCGTCATTTCACTTTCTTCCAAGTAACTGTGAGATAAAGCAATGGAACCGTTTCAAAACAGCAACTTTCTTCTACTTAAGCTAGATAATATGTAAGTCTTATAAAAATCGGTCCATCCGTTCTCTTACAAATTTAAGAATCATCTTCGACCACCAAAGCCATCTTTTGCTGGCTTTGAGTTCATCGAGTTCATAATTTTTGAGCATCGAGAATTCTAGATATTCTAATGTGCATAAAGCACACACGCGTCACACAGCAAAAAGTCTGTAAAGACGGCTTTGCGACAAGATTCTATTGTGTGTCTCAATCTGCGGCGTCATCGAATATCCGACAAATGCTATGATTGACAGGAGGACCGATTGGTTACTAAACACGCGACAACTTATTTGATGCGATTCATGAACATTCCATGCAAATTCTTTGTATTGTAAATAACATAGATTAATTAATTAATTATCTGTGCGGTCGGATCCTATATTGAGCAATCAGCTAAGCAGACCAACAGAATTAACGCACGTTGCAAGTTGCATTTATTAGTCGACTTGGCAATTACATTTGACAAGAATAACGAAAGAAAGAAGCTCAGTTTTCCGTTGTGCAACAATTAATGAAGCGGTCTCTATGTGGGGCTGATCACGATGCAATACACTCACGCGCCTACGAAAGGCAAAGTACAGCAACTGATTGGTCGGTGTTTATTATCTATCTGTCATATTGTAAAATGTACATTTGCAGCATTTAGGCCTACTATATGTATCAGAAATATACTGGAGCAGCTACACGCTCTCTTCATTTTCTGAGGAGGAAGGAAGTATACAATAAGTGCGAGTACATCACATAGAAACTATCAAAATCCATATCTATTTCAAGTTTGACTAGACAATAAGTTGACACATCCATCTGCAATTTGGTCCGACTTTCATTCAGTTTTTCTACGACATTCGTCTTTTTGCGAGAGAAAATTGTAACCAATTTGCGTCCCATTTTCAAGCATGGTATAGCTTCCTTACTCAAGTGGAATACAGGCTGTCTGATTTTCCAATATTCCTCCAGCATCATATATCTTAGATCTATTATTCTTAACATTTCTTTGATATGCTCAAACATTAATTTTTTCAGTCTCATCTCTCGGAAAGCTGTAGAAAATGAGGTCCTTAGGATCGTCAACTTGTTAGCACACTTGCATGCGCAGCATTGTACCATTTTGGAGAGTTTGTTTGTGTTCAGTGAGCACAAACAATAATGACTTCCTGTCAATGAAGTAAATTGCTGCCTGTTCATTTTCTCCCTGCGAGTTGATCATCTTACGCATAGCTGATTCGTCGCGAAGCATGCTAACAGTGGCGCAGATCAGATCATTGGCAGATGTGACGTCATCCGTCTCCTAAAGTTGATGATTGCGATTAACAGAGGCATCAGAAGTGCGTCAAAGCTAGAAAGATTGACTTATGATACAATGAAGAAGCCATTGTTACAATGTTGAATTCCATGGAATTCCATGTAGTCTAGTCTATTCCATAGTAGTGCCTACGATGTAGAGCAGTGGTCACCAATCTTTTTTATTAAATGAACAAATGTCATTAAGACTGAATGATCACTTTCATATTTTGAAAACCTGGTGTAATAATATGATGTGGCCGTCTCAATCAGGCAATAACATGTGCACACGTACATTCTCCAAGGCTATACAAGTATCTCGGTCAAAGCTTTACAACACTGGGCCATATTCAAAAGTGGGCTTCAACAATGCGAAGCGATGTTATTGCAGTGATCGTATTGGACACATTCAAAAAGATAGAAGAGTTAGATATTTTTGTGTGGGTGTCAAGGGCACATTTTCTATGGTTCCTTTAAAGTCGGATGAGGGACATGAAGCAAATTAAAAATAGTCAATCTCTAGGCCTGTACATAGTTTTTATTACAATTTTTAGGTGATAAATTCTTTAAGAAGGCACCTCAACGTTCTTTTGAGTCAATCTCTTTTCGGCAAGTCATTCAGATACAACACCTGCGTAACTTGCTTCGGTTGATGGAAAACTTCTGAGTACTTTGATAGCCAATGGAGGTAGTGTTTCATTGAATGTGAGAAAGCATAGTTAAAAAGCGTGACAATATTGGCAACATAATTTTTCTAGATTCCCGTACCATGTGCACATATTGCATGGTAACAGTCAGCTGGAAAAATTGCACTGAAATTTTTTAATTCCAATTCCAGAGCAGAAATTTCAATTCCAATTCCAATTCCAGTCGAAACCGATCAATTCAATTCCATAATGAGATTCAATTCCGATAATTGCATGACGTGTATATGTTAATGTATCTAAAGTTTCCTCGCTTCTATCTAACCCATGTGCCAGTATCCTATCCTCGTTATTCCTGTGTGCCGTTCCCTGTGTCGTTCCTATGTACGTTCACATGTTCATATTTCTTGTGTACATGTACATGTATATATGTAGCCGGTCAGCCTACGCCATTTTCGACTATTCACTTATCTGAGAAATTATCTGAGAGATTTATCTTGTGAAAGAGAAAAAGAGAGAAAGAGAAAGAGAAAAAGAGAGAAAGAGAAAGAAAAAGAGAGAGAAAGAGAAAGAGAGAGAGAGAGAGCATAGAAATTAACAATACCATAGAAAGTCCTAGAATGGAAATTGCATGAAAATTATGGCACACGCCGGGGGGCCTAGGTTGGGGCAAAACGCAAATTGTGCGTGCTGGTTTCAATGTTTTCTGATTGGCATTTATATTTATCAAGCCAAATTGTGATCTGGATTGCTGCCCCTTGTCCAAAGATCATACACAAAAGCAATAGTGAATGTACAAAATACTGCGGCGACAGGATGACAAAGAAAGAAATCCTTTAAAACGTTCTGTACGTTCATCATTTTGAAATGTCGCTCCTATAATCTATCAAGAGTATTATCAGTCACATATGCAACTTGCAATGTCGATTTACAGAACATGCATTGCTCCAGCTTGAAATCAGAGGTCAAGAAATCTCAGAGTATTCATTTTACTTGAAAGGGCTCCCCTGTTCACTATATTTGAACAATTTTCGAAATCTTTACATGCTTTCGAATATCAGCTTCCAAAATATCACCACACTATATCACATGTGTCATTTAATGATTAATTGAAAAGTTCCAGAGACTACTCACTTATCTGAGAAATTATTGTCGGTGAAGAAGCTTTCAATGTGTTTATTCGACAAAAGCGCTAGGTTTCTTAACCGTATGAAGGAGAAATCATCCTATCATTAGAATTTTTTCTATTGAATTTTTTCTTTAGATATTCTTACAACCAGTGCACCGCCCACTTTCAATTATGACTTTGTGGACCAATTTTTAATTCGAATTTTGAAAAATAGTTGTTAATGACTGCTGCAAATCGACAAATTATACCAACCCAGGGAATAGTAGGTTACACCACATGAAACAATGCCACCATCTCACTTAATATTATCTTTATACAAATCCTGCATTAATTTGCTGCCAACAACTTCCACAACCAACTTGGCAAATAGTTTGACTATGATACAATGTTTTAGATCGAATCTGATCTACAAACCATAGATTTTTCCATGTGCCATCATTGTACATAGGCAAGATATCAAACTTCTATTCTAGTGTACTATTATCTACTTCTATGAGAAAGAGAGATGGAGATGCGAATAAATCTATTAATAAACTGACAGAAGAAAGAAATTCAATGTGCGAATAACGTGATTATTGATGAAAGAAAAAACGACGATAAAAATGATATCATGAAAACTGATTAATGATCCATGTTAAAAAAGGAGATTAAAAATTCCGTGATAAGAACGAAATGTGGTCGGCTCGAAAGCTAACGAGCAGAGATTAAAGGAAACTTTCAATTTTCAAAAGAAAGTGGATTTATCGTCAAGTGTCAAAAATTTGCATAAATTAGAGACGATGAGAAATTGAAGCAACAACAACACATACGACATCTTCAGTAGCTGTTAGAAGAACTCCATGCTCTCGCGGTGTAACTTGACTACAAAAGTAACAACTGCAACTGCCTACCAGCGAACAACAACACAGTAGCGTATGCGGCGACACCTACATCAGCGAGCGCGATTGAAGATTGACGGTATAAGTGACACTGATTTTCATGATATTTATGATATTATTTTGGTGTAAGTGAGTCCGATCGAATTGAAGTGAATTCGACATCAAGAAGTGAACTGCAAGTTTAAAGTTTTTCTTTTATCGTTGAGTATCGTATTTGTATAATTATAGTCTTGAAAATTAATATTGTCAATTGTTGTGATTGGAAGTTGAATAAAATTTCATGTCATTGCCATTTTAATTGAATCATTAATTATCAGAATAATTTGTTGTGATTTGAGCTGACAGGCTGCCCTTTAATGCAGGGTTAATTTTCCTCTTTCCAAACCGATTTTTTCGTGTGTACAACAATTAAGTTAATCTCCAATTTTTGTGCTTATCCAATCAATAACTAAATTCAACAATCGTTTTACTTTGATTAATTATCTTACATGATAAATAACTGAATAACAGATTGAACAAAGATGATTATCTTTTCATTGTTTGCTTAATTGCTGAATTGACATTGTCCGGGCTGTAGGCCCATCAAAGTTACAATTAGCACCCTTTATTCAACTATAGAATAAAACTAGCTCTTGTCGATCTATCTCTCTCTTATCTCTGCGTGCAGTTAACACAACGGCCGAATACTGTGATTTCAATTTTTGTACAAATAGATTTATCACAGGTCTATCGAAAAAGTGGAATTGAGGTTTATCAAGGTCAATTCCAATTCCAGTAGATTTAAATATCGTCAATTCCAATTCCAATTCCGACGAAAAATGGAATTAATTCCGGGTCGGAATTAATTCCAATTCCGACTTTTCCAACTCTGGTGCTCAAATGGTGCTCAGTTCGGACCTGAATGTACACGTGTTGCAGTCCTTACGAATATTGATTATGTAATTGATCTTTGTGTTATCCTGAGAAATGGAGCATTGTGGGAATGGTCGAGCGTCATATTCATCACAAGGTCAGTTGGTGGTGAGAATTGTAAGGAATAAGAACAGAGTAGAACAGAGAGTTCTTCTTCAGAGAGTTAAAACAGGCCAAAAATTTTAAGATGCAGTTTCCGTTACTATAGCCAAAGTAAAGATATTTTGCATACACAAAAAAATGTTAGAGATTAAAGAGCGTCAGTGAACTCTTACATCTTTGAATTGATGCATTGGATAATCATCGACCACATCAAAATTTTCCTTCGTAGGCACGAAAATGTGACCGTCCACGTACAACTTTAATTTATCTTCTTCGTAGCTGAGAGCGTAATGATGCCACTTGGAATCGCAAACTTCTGGTAATTTGAAACGCCATTCCGCTGAGGAGAACTTGCGAGCACTGCTTGTACCGAACTCCTTTCTCAATAGCAGGATGAGTTTGCAGTTATGGATGAAAACCGAAAAGTGATGCCGATTGTGATCTGAAACATAATTTTACATTCATAAGGAAGCAGACTGCTTTGAGTGCATATCAAATTTAAATTCACGTGAATTGAAATAGTCTTATCAAATTAATGGTTGAACAGCTGCCTTTTTAGGCACACAGGCCTCACGGCAAATAAGCATGCAAAAATATGAGGATGAACTTAGTAGTGTAAAATGGGCCAAAAAGAAAAGAATGAAACTGCTTTGTCGAATTATTTGTTTGTTTTTGACTATTTTCTTGAAGTTTTGCCATTTTCTCCTTATGAAGTGAAGCTAAAATGTTACAAAGACTTCAATACTACGCGCCGACGATTTAGGCTATCATTTGAAAGGTAATATATCTTCATTAGTACGTATATATCATAGATATTGGCCATATCACAGATAGGGAGAGATCAATAGATTCAAAAATCTGGCCCACACATTTTCATCCATGGTATTAGAGTTTCTAGTCTCTGTAACATTATAAAATATCTAGGCGTCCCTGGAGGCCATAGAAATTAACAATACCATAGAAAGTCCTAGAATGGAAATTGCATGAAAATTATGGCACACGCCGGGGGAACTTAGTTGGGGCAAAATGCAAATTGTGCGAGCTGGTTTCAATGTTTTCTGATTGGCATTTATATTTATCAAGCCAATTAGGAATTTGGATTGTTGCCCTTTGTCCAAAGATCATGTGCACAAAAGCAATAATGAATTTATAGAATACTGCGGCGATAGAGTGAGAAAGAAGGAAATCCTTTAAAACGTTCTGTACGTTCATCATTTTGAAATATCGCTCATATAATCTATCAAGAGTATAATCAGACACATGCAACCTATAATGTCGATTTACAGAGCATGCATTGCTCCAGCTTGAAATCAAAGGCCAATAAATCTTCGGGTATTCATTTTACTTTAAAGGGATCCTGTTCAATATATTTGAACACTTTTCAAAATCTCTGCATGCATTCGAATATCAGCTGCCAAAATATCATCAAACTATATTATTCAATGATTAATTTAAGAGTTCCAGCGACATTCTATTTATCTGAGAAATGATTGTCGGTAAAGAAGCTTTCAGTGTGTTCATTCCAGAAAAGCACTAGGTTTCTTAACCGCTTGACGGGGAAATTATCCAATAATTAGAAATTTTATCTGTGAATTCTTGAGATGTTCTTGCAACCAGTACAGCGACCACTTTCAATTACGACTCTGTGAACCAAATTTTAATTCGTAATCCAGTGTTGAAAATTTGTATAATAGTCTTCAATGACAGGCAAAAATAGACACAGTATGTTAATCCATGGAATAGTAGGCTATTTCACATGATACAATACCACCATCTCACTAAAATTCTCTACATGAAGATCCTGTGATTTGCTGTCAACAATTTCGACAATCAACTTGACAAATAATTTGAGTTAAGGTTAAAGGATGGCTCAGAAATTTTAACCAGAAATATCGAGGTATAGAATTGAGTCAAAAAACCAAAAAATATTGACTTCGGGTTCTAGCGATCTCATGTTTCTGTCTTCTGACAGTCACTCAACACTAGCTGATTTGAATAAGGACTCCTTGAACAGGACTGACTCCCTGCAGTACTTTTTCTTCGAGGTTAAGAAGAAGAATTTCCAATCGTATCCGAGTAACTCTTTAAGAAGCCTTTACGCTGGAATCAATTACTGGTTGAACCATGAGGGCGGAAAGAGTTGGAAACTGTTTACAGACCCTGACCTTGAGATGGCACGCCAAGCGTTAGATTCAGCCATGAAGAAGTCTCCAAAAGACGGCAATAACGGCAGAGTCAAGCGAGCTCTTCCGATTTCCACCGAGAAAGAAGAACAGCTTTGGATGAGAGGATATCTCGGTTCTGACAATCCTAAAAAACTTAATCGAGCAGTTCTGTTTCTGCTATCTACATGTATTAACTGTGGCTTGCGTGGTGGTCAAGAACTGCGAAATTTGACTGTTGGAGAACAAAGTGCAATTTCGATGAAAACTGTTGATGATACCGCAATCCTTGAATATGATGAGCTCTATTCTAAAACCAATAACCACGGTCTGAATCATCACCATGTAGAGCCTAAACTTGTGCAAGTTGGCCTGCTGACAAACCGGATCGCTGCCTCATAAATTTATACCAAAAATTGATTTCAAAACGTCCAAGTTTCTGCACAACGTCAGCGTTGTTTTTGCAGCCTGCAGCCAATTTCTCTTCCAACAAATGGTATAACAACCCTCCCTTGGGCCATAACTCACTCACGATGATAATCCGAGCATTGATGGAAGCAGCAGGAGAAGATGGGAATTTCACCAACCATAGTGGACGTCGGACAAGTGCTACCCGAATAATTGAAGCAACTGGTGATAGACAATTAGCCAAAAAAAGTAACCGGGCATCGATCAGATTGTGTCGAGGTGTACAATAGCACAAGTACCAAAAAGATGAAATTGATTTCCCATGTCCTTACCAACAGTGCAGGATCATCACATTCGGAGGAGGTTTCCTCTGAAGTTCGCGCTCAGAATGACGCATCAACAGACATAATTTCAATTTGCAAGGATTTGGGGTTGACTCCAAAAAGGATTAGCATCCAGAAACCGGATGGAACACTAATATCCCTGGATTTTTAGTGAGCTTCTCAATGAAGACTGTTTACATGTACATGTAGTTTGGTTTCTCTAGTCATTTGTATTGACTATCATGTTTTTCTCACTTCTCTCTTTAAGAATTCTGTGATGTTCTACTTACGAATAAAATTGTAGACATCTATATTAAAAAAGTATAGATATCTTTTAGATTTTTCAGTCAAAATTACCCGGGTACCAGAAAATTGTGATGTTCTACTTACGAATAAAATTGTAGACATCTATATTAAAAAAAGTATAGATATCTTTTAGATTTTTCAGTCAAAATTACCCGGGTACCAGAAAATTGTGGAATTGTGGATTTTCTAGATATATACGTGTAGAAACCAATGCTTTGGTCAATTAGATATTCTTTCACTATGATGTAATGTTTTAGATCGAATCTGATCTACAAACCATAGATTTTTCCATGTGCCATCATTGTATATAGGCAAGATATCCAACTTCCATTCTAGTGTACTATTATCTACTTCTATGCTGGAGGCACATTGCACCACCGGCCCATTCTCCGAAACCATAATGAAAGTACGTAGTAGGTAGTGTCGATTCAAACAAGTATCTGTGCACAGTGAAAATTTTTATACAAAATGACTCAGTTTTTGCGGAGATTACCTTGTTGCGGTCCAAAATATCATTTGAATAGTTTTTAAAAAGCTAATTTTTTGCAAATTATTCCTCTATCTAAATACTACCGAGATGAAGCCACTTTATAAGTAGCATGAAACTAGTTGGATATCAAAAGGAATGAACATTTGCTAAGAAGCATCTTGATTAAGCGGAAATTCATTAGCTGCATTATAATGCAAGTATTCATAAAAACGTCGACATTTCATTATGATATCTTGGCTGAAATTTTAAGTTTTTAATTCCATTTTCATCGGTATGATTTTATGATTCTCTGAAATCTGAATGGCAATGCGAACCGATTTACACCTTTTAAGTTAATTGTGGTGATTTATTACTGGTTATTTTATTTTGCTCTTCCAGTGGTAGGTGCTTGTGATATGATCATGCTCAAGAAGGTGCTCTTATTGATAAGGCTAAGCATTAAAGTGATAGCAACCCATCGAATTGCTAATTCAAGAGATGTTATTATTCCTTCTGTTTTGCTATCATGATCAATCAAATCCATGTATTTCTCCAAAAAGTGTAAAAATTGGCATATCTCATTTGTGGTACTGGGTTTCATTCGAATGCATTTAATGAAATCGAAGCTGCAGGGGAGAGTGGGGCAGGTTCGTGCAAAAAAAATTAAAATTTGAATTTCTCAACACCTATTCAGTTGACGGGCAATTTGATTGTTGCCTCAAAGACGGTAGGTCTTGTAGTTATTTTCCATTTAATAACTTTAGTCTAGAGTCTTTACTCATCCCGTGATATTGACTTAAGTAAAGTGTGTCAACCTGCACGAACCTGCCCCATGGGTGGGGTAGGTTCGTGCAGATAGTGGGGCACATTCGTGCAAATTACTATTATCCCATTTTTTCTACATAAGTCCGCAATAAAGAGCTGGTATCTTCCAAAACACTGAATGAATTAAATTCAAGAATGTGGATATATTCATCTGCAAACTCAGATAAAAATAACATGTAGCTACTCCTCTGCAAACTCAGACAAAAGTAACAAATGTAGCTAGCTACTCCTCTGGAAACTCAGACAAAAATAACAAATAATAGGCAAACTTTAGCACTCTTTTACGTAAATGCTTCCACTGAAGCGCACGTGAGCTTTGCGTCCGTTACTCAAAATCTCATCAACAGGATTTCTCAACTGACAAATTATGTCGGTCAGTGGAACGGCGAATATATCATTCTCAGATATTTTGAATAGTGTTTTTGACTCATCGACGCTTCTGTAACCGTTCATTTGAGTGTCTCCGTCCTCATCAACGTCGTCGGCGGAAGTCAATACACTTTCTAGTTCCACCGCGAATCAAAACCAAGCACCACGATCCTGCTCTTGGTGAAAGGGTTCCAGCTCTGGTCACTTCGTCTGCTGTCATCAAGTTGTCGTCATCCGATTCGAAAGAAGGTAATGTCAGCTCCTTGGCACTGGTACCTCTCTGGACTTTGCGGCATTTTCTTTTCTCTGATTCGATTATCTTCAACTTCTCCGGCGTTGAAGTAAGAATCCTCGAGTATCCTTTTCTTCTACCTGCTTTTCGCTCGGGCGCTTGACATCTTTCAGAAATTGATGCTGCACGAACGTGCCCCACCTGTGTGTGAACGAATGTGCCCCATGCCATTTGTTGCAACGAAAATCGATATTTATGCAATTCAAGAGATGATCATAAATAATGTACACCACTAACCAATGTGGCACATCAAGCTCAACTCGTAACGCAAAAATGATGTGGATTGAACAAAGCAATGCTTCAGGAGCACGAAAAAACAAAAATGAAAAATTTCGTAAAAATGTAAAAAAATGATTTTTTTGACCTTGCTAAGCGTTGATTGCACGATATCAGCTGATATTACAGTCATAATAGCGGATGAAGATAAGGAATAACATATCGTAATGCAAAGTTAATGCGATGAGTAGTTTTCACACAAACCCCAATGAACGAATGTGCCCCACGCACGAACCTGCCCCACTCTCCCCTATAATTTCAATTGTTTATGCTCTCAATCACTTTTTTTCACAGGGCTTTCCCAAAATTTCAATGAAAAAATAGCTTTTAGAAAATCAGAACTGTTGCTTTAATACAGCCAACAACTTGTGCTTATTTCATTAGACAGCACTTTTCTCAAGCATTCTTTATCAATTTCAATAATCTATTATTTCAAAACTATTTGAGTGCAGCCTTATTTGCACAGGAGCACGTTTCTGAAAAGTTAACGATGTGGGGCACATTGTACCACACAAGATCGGGCACTTTGAACATGGTTCATATTGCCCAATTTCGATACTTATTTAAATTTCTTTTATTGAGTGAACGAGGTGATTTATAATTTTTGACATATGATTGTGCTGCACATTGGTCTGCAACGCTATCAAGTTGAATATTTAGAAACATTTGAGTAGTTATGGCATTCGTTTTTGTGCGTAACTCTTTTCACGAACAAAGCACCAAGGCAGCATGGCGAAGAATTAATAGTGAAAAAAATAATTGATGAATTAATATAATTAGTCGATCTCAATGAAAATGTGGCTTCGAACCCACTGTAGCCTCTCTTGCTGGTCAGCCAAATTGAATTGCTAATGCTTCTTGTTTTGGTGTTTGGGGATGTTTAAACCAGCGGTGTCATGAATCCTTTCAGATTTCTAGGATTTGATTAATGGCAACTGAATTTTTAATTCTTCAACCGAAGATGGAAACGATATTCAAGAAGACAAGTCCCTCTTCGATCAAACTGAGAATAAACTACAATTGGTGAATATTGGTCTGCGCCATAAACGTCATTGAAGGTCATTGACACTACTTTGATTTCTTGAGGCATCCATGTCCATTTGCAGTCCAAAAGTGCAAAACACAATTTCATAAAGGACTTTTGAGGAAAACATCTCAGATCGGAAGTTACGGCGTGTCAGACCAGACCAGGGTGACCAGTCTCATAAAGACAAAAAAAAATCAAACAAAATAAGACGTAAAAACTGTAAAATTAAACCATTGTTAGTACATTAATACAGTATACTATCGTTAATCTGCCTGCTAGCTTGAGTACGGATTAGCTCCTATTCTGTAACATTGATATACTTTTAGATAAACCGCCCCTTCTATTCCGACTCTGCCTCTGTTTATTGGAACAGAATTAATAACAAATACACCATTTGCTCTCGTTTATCCGCCCTCATTTATTTTTCAAAGAATACCTGTTTTGCTATTAGACGCCAATACTAATTCCATCATCGCCGTCTCGTTTAGGATGAATAATAGATAGGGAAAGCGAACACACATCTGAGTTTCCTTAGTTGCTACATGGATGGAGTGAATGGTATTTGCCGTCTGTGCCATTTCTCCTACTATCATTTGCTTTTCACAGTAGGATGCAACATCATTTCAGGGTATGCGTCTGAGTGAGATGGGAAATTCACCATTCATTCAGTCAGTCTGGTTGAGAGTGGTCTGGTCACACTCTAATGATAAACTGCTGTCCACAGCAAGTTGTGAGGAATATAGCAATCCTATATTTACAAACAAGTGATGATTAACGTTCAATGCATCCTCCTCATGCGACAATTTCATGTGTTGTAATTTTAATTGACATTGATTCAAATTACATTATATCACATACACAGAGAACTACTCTCGCACATTTGTAAGTTAAGCGCATTGATAAGTAGAGACAGTTTAAGTTGTTTATGGGTTGACAGAAAGATGGAGCGTTGATGCATACATTCATTCAAAATATTAGCTGTTTATTTGAGGTTGAAATTTTGTAATTACAGTCAGGATCGCCTAAATGCAATCGCTATAAGTGCAATTATTGCTTAACTGCAATGTTTTAAGTTGCACCGCCAGAAAATGTATATGAATTAATAAGTAAGATTGCATAACTGCAATTTTTGTAACTGCAATGTGTTTCCGTTAAGTTATTACTAATCTCAACCTTAATATCTAACGGGATTCTATTAATAGAAGTACAATACGTCATGATTTCGTGAGACATGTACTTGGCATTGAATACGGAGTATTGTTTCATTGATTGGTGACCCTAACAGCCAATGATAATCGTCTATGGGGAGATTTCAGCTCTCCGCGCGTTAATGTAAAGAGACTCAGCGTAGAACAGTGCTATTCAACCGGGGTGCCGCGGCACCCTGGGGTGCCGTGAGAAATTTTTAGGGTGCCGTGAAGAGGAGAGGTGTCGCAAGGGTGCCGTGAAGAGAAAGAGGTGCCGTGGGAGAGAGGGGTGCCGCAGCTCATGAGATATCGGTGAGGCGTCCCATTCGACCGATCGAGGTAGAATGTTGACCATCCCAAGTCCATGCGTTATATTTGAATTGACTCCGATTTCACACAAAGCTATAGGCGCTCCTTGCACAGGGACAGCGAACCCTGTCTCTTTCCATCATGAGCACTCGGCAGCATTTCCAATTTTACGAGATGAGCTCGTGCTTGTTGCGTACGCGTGATTCCTTGCAGTTTTCTAACACTGCTCATCCGCTCTGCTGCTGCTGATCTCAACCACCTACACATGCATATCTATGCCGACTTCGACACAAATGCTATTGCTTGGGTAAGTCAACTTCCATTGTCTATTTTTTGTATGTGAATGAATGAATCAATGTCATGAATAGATGAATCTGAGGCAAGGCAATGAAGCCAATAAGAGTCATCATTGCAATGTTGCCATTCGGCAAGCGCACAGCGTGTCCTCGTTCGTGGACCGTTGTCTTTCAGTGATCTGTGTTCCATATTTTGCTTCAACATCAGTGTTTGGCCTACAATGGCTCTACATGCGCTTCGAACATTTGCTAATAGTGTCCATTTCAACATGTAGCATGCGATTATGATCTTGATTACTTTAATCATGTAAATTGTAGAGCCTCTCAGAGATTGCGTGTCACTTTATTTGTTCCCCAAACTCTGCTTCAAATTGAATATTGTTGCAGCGTCATTTGTCCTCATGGTCACCAAAGGTTGATGTCATTCACTATACTTGTATTTACAAAAGTCCGAAGCTTCATTAAATTTGAATGTCGAAGCTTGATTATCAGTGATAATTGACATGCTTGAGATGGCTGAATGCATTTTAAACAAGCCAACTGAAAAGTATCAGGCATTTACCACACTTGTAGAAATAGCTAATGAACCTATACAATATAAATTCAAGTGATGCTGATCACTAGAGCTCCCAGATTCTTCAGTGTGAGAGAGGAGCTAAGAAAGAGTCGAAAGTCATGGGAAAAGAGGAGAGAATTTTATTTTTGGATTATTATCGAGTTTGTAGCACATTCATGTAAATGATCGATTTGCAATAGAAGTCCATGATCAGGCTACTTCATAGGCAACAGAGTTGTCGGCATATAAAGGGATAATGGTTGCATGCAGTTGGAGATTTGAACTAGGCTATTTGTCAAAGACATATCGCACTCAATTGATTGAGTCATATAAATTAAACATGTTCATCCTCCAATCAATCATTTTGCTGACTTCATCATTCGCATTTTTTCAAATTTTCAATTATTCTCTAAACACATGCTCCATTTCCAGTCAAGCTAATTGTTGACCATTCTCATTTCGAATGAGACAAACGCCAGGAATTGGTCCCCCTGACAGGGCAACGGACCCCTGCCCAAAAAATCAATTCTCCTCTAAACACATGCTCCATTTCCAGCCAATCTAATTGTTGACCATTCTTAATTCTAGCATCCTTTGAAATAGTTAATGCATCCTCATTAGGCCTCATTCTATGACTTGATTGCCGTTGTTCCAAACACGTCATTGTCCATTTTCAGGTATGCAATGTCCCTTCTCAAGTATTTCAAAAAGAAGGCCATAGCAACCGAGGCAGTCGAGGAAGACGTCGAACTTAATGAAATGAATCAAGAGAGTGAATGCCGTGAGGATGCTGCTCCTGCCCCCACTGCTAGCAAAAGCAGCGAAGAGGGCGAGGGAGAATCTGAGGAAGAATGCGTCGAACTAGAAAAAAGGGGACGGAAAAGAGCGCAAATGTCTTCGGGCTCCAATCCGAAAAAGAGGAGAAAATGGAGTAGTGACTATATCAGGTTTGGCTTTTACTTGCACCAGGATGAATCTCGTAATCCTTTTCCCTCTGGAAAATGTTTTTTTGTGCGGCTACGCTCCTGAATGCAAGTTTGGTACCTTTTAAATTAGAGAGACATTTGCAAACCCACCATCCGGAGCACAAGAACAAGTCAAAGCAATTCTTCTCAGAGAAGTTGAAATCTCTATTTGCCCAACAATCGTCATTGCGAAACATCGTGAAGACTGGAGCTCATGACAAGCCACTGGTGATTGCCTCACTAAAAATGACTCATGTTATCCTTCGTGAAAAGCGCTCATACATGGAAATGGAGAAATAGTAAACCCATGCCTATCAATTTCTGCTGAATATCTCCATGGTGGAAGCAGAGCAGTTGAAAGAGTGACTTCTATTCCCTTGTCCGACACCACCATTCGCAGTCGATGTCTCCTAATTGCTACAGATTTGAAAGCACAACTTGTGGAGAAGCTGAAAGCATCCCCCGTCTTCGGAATTCAGTTGGACGAGACGACCGACATTGGAGGAGAAGCACAGCTGATCGTGTATACCCGGTTCATTGAAGAGTTGAAAATTGTTGACCGTTTCATGTTTTGTTTAACAGTGGGAATTGAAACCACTGCACAAGCAATTTTTGACCGATTGGACTCTTTCATGTGTGAGGAAGGAATCGAGTGGATTAAGTGTAAGGCCGTCACAACCGATGGAGCTGCCGCCATGGTTGGTCGTGTAAATGGTGTAGTAAAGAAGATCCAGACTGTCTCACCTGAGGGTCGCTCAATTCATCGTGAGATGCTGGCAGCGAAGAAGCTAGGTGATGAGGGCAAATCAGATCTGGAACTTGTACTTGATGATGTTGTGAAAATGGTGAACACAGTTAAGGCTAATACGAAGAAGAGCAGACTGTTCGCTCAACTCTGTGAGGAGATGGACTCAGAAGTGACGAAGCTATTGTACCATTGCGACGTAAGATGGCTTTCAAGAGGGAAAGTCCTTGAACGGGTGCTCCTGTTGAGAGAGGAGTTGGCAGTTTTCTTCACAGAGCTTGGTGATTCCAGCGCCGTCAACCTGAATAACTTGAATTGGCTTGGAAAACTGTCATATTTGAGTTCCATTTTCCACTGTCTGAACACCTTGAATCTCAGCCTACAAAGGAAGGGAGGCGACATCTTCACGGCTTTGTCAAGAATAAAGACATTCCATAGGAAAATTTCGTCTTGGATGAAACAAGTAGAGAGAAAGGACTTCATCGACTTCCCTGAATTCTATCAATTCATGCTGAGCTCAAAATGGGAGCTCACGGATGCTAGCCTCGAGCAACAAATGTCTGAATTGATACTTCAGCACCTGGATGTCCTTCGCGGCAACATAGAAAAGTATTTTCCGTCCCAAGAACTTGAATGAGAATCTTTGGATCATTAATCCATTTGTTGCCGAAGAAGAGTTCCTCACTGATCTGCGAGAAGATTTGGAGCAGAGGGTGAACTTCAAGGCTTGTGATTATTATGGAAATTTCTGGGTTGGTCTCCTTCGAATCCCGGAATATGAAGACACTGCTGTGGGAGCCCTAAGTCTATTGGTAGCAATGCCGACCTCATACCTCTGCGAGAAAGGCTTCTCCACTCTTGTTTCGATCAAAACAAGTAAAAGAAACTGCTTAAGAGACATCGACGAGTTGATGCGCGGAGCATTGGAAACAGACATAACCCCACAATTCGGCTTGATGGCCGATAGCATGCAACAGCAACGCTCACATTGATGTTTTGTTTTTGAAGTGCAACTTTTGATTTGTTGAAATTGGCATAGTTTTTCCCAGTGATCTCCAATATAAAGAAAGTGCAGAGAATTTCATAATTGAGTGAATGAATTTTGTGTCACCGTTCCCCTTCTCAGGTTCTGGGCGGTGCTGACTTTGATAGACTAATTAGTTGGACTTCAGCTGTAGCGGTGTAATAGCTTTCAGTCCATATGCCCTTCTCCACAAATCTCTCACTTAATCCTGGCGTGGTCAGATCTAAGGAATCACGTCAGGGAGATTTCCATTAGACAAGCTGGAAGCATAGTCTTCTGCAAGGAGGACCCAGAGTAGGATCTCTTGCAGCGACCGAGTTTGACGCACGAACATATATAGAAGAGCTGGACCAAAGTGTTTAAATATATCAAGTGTCCAGCTGGACAGGCATTTTGACATAGTATTTGATCACTGTTCGTCTAGCATGGTCAAGGATTTACATCATAATTCTAGCATTACTGCTGTTAAATCAAAAATACATGTCCATGCTTAGCAGATTGACAAAGCGAATTCAAACTTAAATTTGATTACCATGACTGGAATTTCTTGCGCTTTCTTGCCCCTGATTTCAAAAAGATGAAAACAAAGTGATCTTCATTGAATTGCTGTGATATAATAGAGATATACTGATATTGACATAATGCACGAATTGTTCTAATTTCTAGATGCATTTCAACGGCTGAGAAATGAAGTCTAGAGAAGAAGTCAGCAATAAATTGCTATCACAAATCAGTTCTTGGAAAATAATGCGGCCACGTTTTTTAGTGGATGATAGAGGCACAAAACTGCGGTTTGCCACTGGGGTGCCGTGAGTGCATGTATTGATTAGAAGGGGTGCCGTGGCTTGAAAAAGGTTAAATAGCACTGGCGTAGAAGGAGTGTAAGACTGAGAATAGTTCGGCTATGGCGTCCGCATTTGCTCGGAAGAAGAAACCGACAACGCAAACGCTGGACGATCGTTTTGCAATCGTACAGGCATTGAGAAAGGGCACTGAACTTGCTGTAAAATACAAAGTCGATACGGCCACTATAAGTCGAGTGAAGAAGCGAAAAGATGATATAGAAAAGAATACAACGACCGTAACCGATCGCTGTCATCTAAACGAGCGAGGGCTACTTCATTCGAGGATGTTGACGTCTCTCTTTTAAACTGGTTTCGTTCTACTGGACGAGGTCAACCGGGGATGTCTGGGCTTCTTCTTGAGGTAAAAGCACAAGAACTAGCAAAACAATTTGGCTATGATGAAGGTTCTCTTGTGAAACTATTAAGGGATGGATTCAAAGATGGAAAACTCGACATCATATCTTTCAGATAACATTACATGGAGAGGCAAAATCAGTTGACCCAAATGATGTGAGACAATGGCGCCAAACCATCTCTGAAATCGAGAGAGAACGGAAAAGAAGACATCTACAACATGGATGAATGCGGTCTCTTTTGGCGTGCAGTATCCAATAAGTCGTTAGCTTTCAAAGGCGATTCATGTTCGGGTGGCAAACGTGCGAAAAACCGTATAACAGTCTTGGTTGGTGCAAACGCAAATGGCGATAAGATGGAGCTTCTTGTTATCGGGAAATCAAAAAGTCCACGTTGCTTTCGAGGTAACCAACTCCCAGATATCGATTACACTTCAAATAGCAAATCATGGATGACAAGAGAAATTTTTGAAAATTACGTCCGTAAGTTCGACAGGAAAATGAAATTTCAGCAGAGAAACGTTGTGATTATAGTGGATAATTGCCAAGCACATCCTCGGTCGATTGGTGGATTGACCAATGTCAAACTGATCTACTTGCCACCGAATTCTACTGCTGTAACGCAACCCATGGATGCCGGTGTTATACACATCCTTAAGCAAAAATACCGTGTTGAATTATCAAAGAAAAGCCTGCAAATGCTGGAGGCCGGGTTGCCCTTCGAAATCGATTTATTGACTTCACTCCGATTTCTTGACAAAGCATGGAGAGATGTTTCAAAGGAATCTATACAGAATTGCTTTCGTCACGTTGGATTTAGTAACGAAAATGTGAGTGACATCGAAGTGAATGTGACTGATTCTTTGGTGGTAGAATCAACCATCGACTCTTCAATGACTTTCGATGATAACTTAGCGACTTGTGAGTTGCTTGAACTAACCGAAATGACTGGTGAAGAGACAGAGGTCGACGAGTGTGATGTAGAGCCCGTCAATTCACCAGTGCCCTCAGCAAGAGAAGCATTAAAAGCATTAAATGTCGTCGAACGATTCGTCTCTGCACAGGAGGATGGATTTGAGAAACTAAGGAGTTGGAATATTGTAAGTGACTTTTTGTTGAAAGCAGTGAATGATAGCAATATTCAAACCAAAATAACTGATTATTTCCATTAGATTTCAACAGAACTTGTATTTTATAGCTCTTAATAAATAACTGGATGGAATAAATACTTGAGTTTTTCTATTTGTACAGTACTTCCATTAATGTATGAAGGGTTATTTAGCAACGCCGACATTATGAGTAGGTGCACAGCAATGATTATAAGGTGGATTTTAGCTGTTTAAATGACTACTAGAATAAGTACACGTACAAAAAGAATATAAGACGGCTTCTGACAGTTAAAGTAACGGTTTCTAAATTTGATTACTGTAACTGCAATTATTTTCTAACTGCAATATTTTTTCATGCACCAGTGAGATTGCAGTTAGGCGATCCTGCCTGTATTATCCCTCTAGTGGACCAGCTCGATAAGAGGACCACTTTTTCTGTGTATTGAACTTCAAATAAGAGGACCACCGGACCGCGGACCACTTTTATGTTATCAATTTGATGTCAATTTTTCGGATAAGCGGACCACCGCTGCTCAGATTATTCAGTCTGTCAGTCATAGCATCGGAATTTAACATCTGAAATTCGTCTTATTGCGTCTTATTCGTCTTACCCCGACATTTACAAAAGGTACATCGACGATATTCTGATCGGTCCGGTAGAACGAGACGAACGGATGTTTCAGAATATTTTGCAAGTCTTTAATGCCATCAATGAGAGTATTAAATTTACTATCGAGATACCGGAGCGGGGTGCTTACCTGAGTTTCCTTGACCTGCAGATAAGGATAACTGAAAATAATATTGACTACGGATGGTATTCCAAACCTTGTCACTCTGACATCACTTTGAGAAGAGACAGCTGGCTTCCTCGTCACGTAAAAGCTAATTTTGTAAACAATTACATCGACAATGTGAAAAATAGATGCTCGAGCAAGAGAAACGAAGAGGCAGCTATGGAAAGAGTCAAGGAGAGGCTTGATAAAAATGGTTTCCGAAATGTGAACCTCAACACTAAAAAGGTGAAAAGGCACTCGGAAACCATTGAAAAAGAGAAAGTCTTCTTCTCGATGAAATTTATCAATGATAGCTGCACGAAGAGAATCAATAAAATCATCAAGAATTATGATTTGCCGATAAAATTAGGAAGCCAGCCTGCCTCTAGTCTCAAACAGTGTCTCAGTCGCAAGGAAAAGAGTAAACATGACAATTGCGAAGTCTGTGATCGTTTGGGGTGTAGTTTTGCCTGCTCTGATAAACATCTAGTATATCGGTTTACTTGCAAGTTGTGTCATGGCAGCTACATAGGTCAGACGTCAAGACCTTTCAATTTCCGATATAATGAACACAAGCGCAGCCTATCAAATAATAGCATGGATAGCGCATTGGCAGAGCACGCAAGACAATACCATCATGGACATCTGGCGATCACAGACTTCCAGCTAGAGATTATTGACAGGTGCAGATCACCGATAGACAGAAGCCAATCATATTGAAGAACAAAGACCAGCACTCAACCGAAGACATGAAATGACCAGACGTTGAACGTGCCCTCACTCCTGCCAAACCTTGATAATGCGAGCCGGCTCGCGAAAGCTCGGAATTGTACTTAACTTTTATCAAATAGACTGTACATATTTTTAGCTGCTTATCTTTTTCGGGGAGACGACACAAGCGGAAGCGAGATATGAAAAGATAATTAATTATATAAATGCGGGTCTGTAGACGTTGTTGTTGCACGTGTATATTTATACAAGCACAATTTTCATAAAAATATTCATTACACGATTGATGGATCTAAGGTTGTGTCTTCTATTCTGACAGCTTTTTTGACAACGTTTTTGAACTTTTTTATATATGAACTTTTCGATAATCCCATTATTTGAAATCCGACCTCTTCTGGTGGGAAGATTAACAAGAGTACAATGTACTCATAAAAATATTTTTCCATATAAAAAGTAATAAAATCCATGTTCTCCTATAAAATTATTCACGGGAATTTTAAATGAATTTCACTCGCACTTTTGGTAATCAGTCTTGCGCTGTGTCGTTATTTTGAAATATATTTTGACAAATATATGCATAAATTAAGAAGGCAATACAATAGATTGCGCTACTTACTACGAGGACGCATCAGTATGGCTAAGAAATGTCCATACTATCAAGCTTATAAAATCTAGATTGCCTGAGCAAGTTAATTGACTGTACTACAGACTGTCAAATAAAGTCTGCGACGACATTTTTCTTAACTAAGACCAGGCGGAGTGGCATATATTGTCATCTTTCGAGTTATTTAAGTAAATGATAAATTTCTTTCCGCCTTGTCAGATGAAAAGAATTGACAACATGAATTTGAAAATATTTCTTCATCATTCTAGAACAGGTCATCTAATAAAAAGTAAAGATCTAGTCTGTGTATCTGATAGAATTTTTGCCATAAACAAAAAGTGTCCATATCACCCCTTCATAGTTCCTACCCTAAGCTGTTATAGAACCTAAATAATTCAATTTTTTAGTGAAATAAACCGTAGTAAATTAATGCTTCAATTGACTATGTTGGTCACTTAATTATCAATTTCTAACATTCAGTTAAATTTTATAATTGTTTTAGCAGTTCTCCATAATTGGCATGAAATTTGGTGGACAATTTCGGTGGATTATTTGAAGTAAAAATTCATTCATTTTTATAATATAACCAATTGCCAGTATTATATCAATATTCAACAGTACATTACATAGAAATTAACATAGATATTATTATACAACAAAAGAATGAAGGCGACAGCAAAATTACATCTATTAGATTTTTTGATACATATAAATACACATAAAATGCTAACAAGACCTGTACATTATCACTTCTTCATTCACTGACAAATTCACAGGAAGTGTCCAATTCTTCACACATCTCCCTGTGCGAGGATTTAGAGTGTGCTATCACTTGCCCAAGGTGAACACTCAGACTGTGACACTAAGGAGTTGCCTCATTTCTCCTTTCGAGATTTCTTCGGACTAACCAAATGACAGCCAATTGGCATGTGGCAAAAGAGCACAAAATCACAAGAAATTTTTACTTTTTTTCAGAAAACAGATTTTGGTATTGCAGAAACGCGCAAACCAAAAATGTAAAAGAATTAAAAAAGATTTTAAAAAATCAGTCTGTAGCTAGCTAAAAGGAGCCTAAACATTATTATTCCAATGGCACATAGATTCTATGTTCAAATGTAGATAGACACCACGATTAAACTTATTTTCAAAAAAAGTGATTGTCTAGTAAAAAGAGACTAAGAGACTTTCCATAAAAAGGACCAGGACAAGAACAAAAAGACTAGTTTTTTAAAAAGACTGACTGGTTACCCTGGACCAGACAGGTGAATCCAAGAACAATTCTTGCAATCTTACATGAAATTTTTCCTGACAAATACAAAGATGCATAATTAGGGAGGCAGAACTCACACCTCAAACGTTCGTTTAACAAAATGAGCATAAAAATTCCCCAAAAAGGAGGAGCGAGAAAAAGAAAACGTAGATCATTTAGCGATCGAGACAAGTATCTCATGCTGCCCAGAATCCAGATGGACCTATGCGTGGAGAAATTCACAAATATACATGTGTGTGATTAAAAGAAAACGAAACTTTTTTTAGATATCTGATGGTTCCATCAAATCAAGTCCCTCACTCTGCCCAGGTAGAAAAAAACTGAAGATTCATAGCAAAGGGGAGCGGAAAAAGAGAACGGCGAGTATTTAACGATCGAGACAAGTCTCTCATACTGCCCAGAATCCACATAAAATAATTGGAGAACCCGAAAATTGATCTCTCACTTGGCCCCAATAGAGCACGGCAAAATTGATAAATTCGGAAAAGTATTTGTCATATAGAGTAGGTACACGAAAGCATCGACGATTAGATGACCGAAACGTCTCTTACTGTGATCAATTAAGTCCCAATGTAGAGAGTCGAGAGCATATGATAAAAATGTGTTGATATTTGTAGGCACCAATATATTCGCCTTCTCTGCAAGGGCTAGTGGCATCTGTTCCAAAACACGCATTTATCTCCCATTCGGCAATATTGAAGGCAAATTCCAAAAAAACAGGAAAAATCCTGAAAATACGAGATCCTAACCGACAACTAGGATAAACTCCTAAAAATAGGAGTAGGTAAAATAATAGGTCTATGAGGCCTGAGTACACTGGCTAAGTGCCACTGTTAGGTATATTAGGTATACTACAATAAACCCAGAATGTTCGATTATACCATAGAATGAATGATTGGGTGGGTGGTTTCCACTAGTGCTCATATGTTTATTTTGAGCAAATTCGTGCCAATGATAGACTTCTAAACTTCAAACATGAAAACGATTTGAATAGGTACTACTCACACCAATACAGGGGTCATAAATTCAAGGAAATATAAATCAATATATTTTTATACAAAATCTGAATAAATCTGTAAAGCGAGATTAACAATGAAGTATCTTTGATAGAATGCTGATTCAAATGAAATAGACTATGAAGTCTTTCGTCTCTTCAACAACTGCACAAACAACAACGAAATGTCTTTGGTAGAACGATAAAACAACAAAACATCTTTGATAGAATGCTGGTTGTTCAAGGACAAGAGATTGGGACAATCAGCAACAATAATAACAAATAAGAAGTCTAACAATAACAAGCACTATGATGATTCGCTTCTTTTGGGTTTCGTTTCGCAGTGAGCATCCAAGTTTTGCACCAGTTTTTCCAATGACTGTTCCGCACTTCTTTTCGATGCCTGTGCAACTAGGGCCGCGTGGATCAGATTATTTTTCTGTTTGTTTTTGGTGCTGAGCAAACTCTCTTTCATGGCGTGTTCGGAAGCATCATTTTGATATTTTATCACTCTTTTCCTTTATGATTAGAGGCTTCCAATCTTGAGGGCTTCAAAGTAAACAAAGCGAGCCTTTCGACAGCGCGCCAGCAAGTCGTGAGTGATAACGACGAATTTTGCCCCACCACTTCTTGCTATTTCTTCTTTGACGATCTTCATGGCCGCAACCGTAGAGTACTTCAAACTCAGTCTACCATTTGAAATAGCTTTAGTGGTTGAGAAACCACGTTCGACAAACGCATTGCTATGAGCCAGCCAGCATGCCATTTTTATCAGTTTTTTAAGAGCAGTCGCATCGTCGCCCTTTCCTTTCAAAACTGAAAATATAGCGGTCCAATATGCCTCAAGGATGTGCATGCTGTAATGATTTCATCATCGTCGAACCTCTTCGTTATTTTCGTGACAGTTTGAGCCATTTCAATCAACCGAGCGCTGGATTTTGCTTTTGGTGAGATGAATGATAACGACGCTAGCAGTTCATTTTTCAGTGGAAGGTGTAATTGCAGATATGACACACCACTTACGATGGCATCTCTCAGCTCACATTTAGCATCTTTGCGATTTTGTTTATGTCTAATCTTCTTTATGTCATCACGAAGTTCTTCCATAAATGGAAAATGACTGGGTCTTGCAGTTACGTCATTAACTTTGAAATTGGCCAGGTGATCGTCATTATGATC
This sequence comes from Prostheceraeus crozeri, assembly GCA_907163375.1. Taxonomy (NCBI): domain Eukaryota; kingdom Metazoa; phylum Platyhelminthes; order Polycladida; family Euryleptidae; genus Prostheceraeus; species Prostheceraeus crozeri. The sequence goes on from CAJQUW010007154.1 coordinate 437,372, forward strand.
AGGCAGCTGAGTGCTTGGAATTATCAATGAACATAATTGAACGACGAGATCCACTGAGTCTGCATGTAAATCTCCAACCAAAGGCATCGTTGCTTGCAATTTTCGCAAGAAAGTTTGGTAAACTTGGCTGACAATGAACAGGAACTTGACCAGAACATATGTCTTAGGAGCTTCTTCATTGGAGAGGTAACTCATGATAAGGCGATAGTGTGTTCCTTCTATCACAGATTTCGCTTTTTATTTAGACCTTGAAGTCTCAATGGTGTTGCATTCGTATGTCACTCGTATCATCATATCTGATGAAGCAAGTGTACATATCCATCATGAATGACAAGTGAATTAGTATTTTGGTAGACGTCAGGCTATACAACTGCTGATCTGGTTTATCTGTATTTAATTCCTAACTGGTAAGCCAATATTTACAAGGTTTCGTTGACTGTGTCTCTAACACGTTAAATTTCAGTAGGTCATTGACGTATTTTGAAATGATAAACACATGCAATCATGACATCTAAATTGAATGATCGAGTTTTTTGTGAATAACGTAATTATGATGTGAATTGGCAAAACTATAAAAGCACTCAGAATAGTGAGACTACACTGGCAATTGAAAAGCAGAAAATTTAGCAAAAATCATGTCTAGGTAGGAAGCCTTCTAAAGTGTAGGTCGTTAAATTTTGAAATTCAAGGAATTCAAGGAAGAAAACTGCCCATTCAAGGAAGAGTGAAACCCCTGCCAATATATTCGATATTGAGTTGCTGGGAAATTTATGGACCACGGAAGTAGATTGTTTAACTCAGTTTACTAGAAGTTCAGACTAATTCAAAATGATGCCACATGCTGGAACTTAGTAAGTGCGCATAAACGACTTCCTAATACCTTCCAGAGATAGGACAAAAGTCATGCATCGCTTTCGGATTGCTGTAAATTCCATCAAAGTACTTCAATTGCCACGACTCCTTCAGATTCTAAGATTTCAGATCATTGTGCACAAGTTTTCTCGCTAATATAGGTCCTTCCGATCATTATTTAAGATAGCAGGCGTACGAAAATTGGTTCATCTGATGATTTCACCACCCTCTTCCCCGAATTCCTCACTGAATGGAAGCTAAACAGTGAGCCCGAAATGATATTACAACACGCACACCACTCAACAGCCGGCTGACAGCTTATTGTTTGAGAATGTACCATTCCATGTAGTGTGCAATACACAACTCATCCCTTCTAGGTAACGAAGACTGTGGAGCAAGTTGTCTAATTCTGTGGCATGGACACTTAAGGATGGATGACATCAGTAGAAAATGTATCGCAGAATGAAAATGCTAATTCTTTGTTTTAAATCTAAGGGTACGTGTCATGGGGACCTATGTCATAGGGAAAATATACACTCCCTCCACAAGATTTGGAGATTTGGAAATTTTCTAATTTGAACCAGTTGAAATCCATATCTGGATATATATAGTATGAAAGCTTCAGATAATTGCAGAATCGAAATTCAATAATAAAATTCGAAGGCAATAAATACAAATCCGCATCTGAATCAGATTTTTGTTTTTTTACCTCTGACCATTAAGGCTGTGACACTTTTCGTACTTATAAACATCCATAGTGGGCTATTGTGCTGTAGGAGGATATTGCTCCAATACCACAAAGTCCACGTAAATAATTTAATAACAAACTCCTATATAGGCAGAATGAATTTTATCTGGTCGACCTACAAATATCTGAGCTAACCATTATTGAAAATGTGTTTGCAATGTTATGATAGATGAATGAAGTTCTTTCTATTGGAAGTAAAGGATCAAAAGTTCCTTTCACGTTGGAATTTTCACATTATAGTAGTTCTTTACTAACATAGGGCACAGGAATTTCCTCATATTCATCATGTGAACTTTTATCAGGGTGTCCACCCTATCTGAGAAAAAAATTCACGTACATTTCACGTACAATTCACGCACATGACAAAAAATTCACGTACCACTATTTCAGGCCTACTTGCCCGGCAAGCGACAGTTGGTTGAGTCAAAATCATTCAAAAACACTACCCGCAGCAACTGCTCAAAGAAATGCAGTAATGAGATCTACAGTAGAAAGAAAGTTTTTCAGAACTATCTTGTATACACACTGCACACATAATAATATAAGTGCATTCGTCATTCGATGCTGTTTTGAAGCCATCATTTCACAAATAAATGGTATTTTTGGTCACTCAATAATCTCTAAATACAACATAATTCACGGCTATAAAAATCAAGGGCAATAATAATAGGGTTTGTGTTTTTAGATTTCTAGAAGCAGATTAAAACTAAGAATATTAGTGTGCATATTCAAGGAGATAACTTTTCATTTCTTTTAAAAACATCAGAATAGAAACAATACTGAGTCCACCATAGCAAAAAACTAATCAATCTAAAAGTCTAATAGTCGGCGCTTCCGTTGTGCACATAAGTATGAAATTTCCGCTTCATTCTCCTTCTCCCTTGCCTCATTCAATTCAATAGCTTTCCTTTTTCGGACGGACTTCGGAGCAATATTTAATCAATGAAGGGATCAGTTTAATGAAACGTTTTGCAACGTCAAGATTTTCACACCACCTGATTCGGCAAAACTTTTTCGGGAACTGTTTGGGCCCAGTGATTTCGATAAATTGTGCTCGTCTAAGAGGCGAATTTTGAAAAATATACTGAGAGGAGGACAGAATTTCGTCAATTTTCCAACCACATTTTGTATGACCTAATGAAGATGCTCCATGAACAATGTGCAGGCCACACGAGCCTAATTTCAACAAAGCAGGAAAGACCTAAACTTTTCTACGACTACTGAGCATTCGCAAAAGTGACCAATTAACATTTGGCCCATCCATGGACCCAGATGTCAATTTCTTGAGTCCCAAAGGTTCTAAAACTCGCCATAATGCATCAAGCAAGTTTGAGGCTGACGTGTGATCTAAAAATTCGGAACTTAGATACCTTGTTATGCTTGTTGATTTTCTTTCTTCCAGAATCGAACCAAAACATCCATCTGAGAGCGGTGACTTATTTTATGCTCTGCAGGTCGTCATGTTTTGATGTTTATAGTTCATGGTGATATATCGTACGACAACTGTATATCGTCAGACTGAGCCAAAACATGATCCAAGTCAATTAAATGACTGAAGTCATCCATACATTATCTAGCACTGTCAAAATCTGCAACTGACAACAAGCTGGAACGACACAGTCTCACCATTTTTCACCACGCATGCATTTCTATCTGTAAGTAATACAATACGTCATAGAATGAACGTTTGAGTCAACCGAGCCAATTGTTTGCTGGCCTTGGCCAAGCATTGACAATTTTGCGTAGCCACATATGCATGTACATCTATATATGGGCCTTATAGAGACAAAAAGCCCTAGCATATGACTGCACAATACACATGTATACATCTATTACAAAAAGCACAAAATAATTCAGCACACAAAGATGTCAAGACGCTGCTTACCAGAATTTCATAAATTTTCATTGTCTGAACCCAGACCCGTTGTCAGTAGCGGCTACATTATATGAACATATCTACATGTTTATGACTTTCTTTCTTGTAACATACTTTTTTGTAGAACCAAATCAGAGTTGGTGCAACAGCGGAAGAAAAAAAATTTAGCACATGTAACAAGAATCAGTAGATATCAAGTAGGAGTAAATAGCAGTAAATACCACTATCTGCGCAACTGAGCTGAAATTCACGTACACCTTCGCATTTTCCCAAAATTCACGCACAATTTCATAATTTTCAAAATTCACGTACTATTCACGTACATACGTGAATTTCACGTACAGTGGACACCCTGTTTTATTTCATAAGCAATTATTTTAAAAAGCGCTCGTTGAATACGTGTGCTTGTCAAAAATTTGAGTGGACCTAAAGTAATATCCAGCAATAACCCCTTTTTGCTTAAAGCATGTTTCCACAACTTACATCGTTTTGCGCACTCTATCACTGCCTGCTAATATTACACTAAGCTTGAATAAAGCTTACTTTCATCTCTTAGGTTGCAGCTTTTCGTAATATTTATGAAGATGAAGCCGAGAAACATCGCCGACCTGTTGGACGTCCAAGGAAACCATGGAGCGATAAAATCAAGGAAGACCTTCGAGCGCTCGGGCTCCGTGTGGAAGATGCAAGCGACCGAGCGAAGTGGAGAACTGCCATACAGGCGAACCGTCGCACCCAACATGGATGGAACAATCGACGTTAAATGGTATAAGTATAAGTAAGTATTGTAATGATAGATTGCAACAACCAATAGAGTGGAGCGCACAGCAAATATTGCAGATTTGATCTTATCATGCCATTGAATTGTGATAATGAATGATGATCTATGTATATGTAACAGGACGATTAATAATGAATGTGATAGGATGTATCCGACCTATCATTAGTTTCCAACAAAGGTCTTTATTTTTTACGAACTTTCACTGTTAGTCAATTATTTATTTAAATTATTAGTTCAAATGTTAAATTGATTACTCGTACTTGATAATGTTCAAGAGTAACCTATGATCAAAGTATATGGTCAAAATATCTATCGATAGGAATTAAAAACTATTAATTAAAAATATAAATTGCGGCATTGATAGTAGAATACTTTGGCAATACAATCTTATAGCTTGAGCTTCGAATAATGCAGATTTAAAGTAATCACTATTGCATGCTTCATTTTTCACAATGTTATAATTACATGTAAGCATTTATATTCTCATAAGCCCAAACACAGAGTCTTCCTCGTGAATTGAGATTAGTCAACTGCTGCTTAGAGCAATTCTGAACCGCAAGAATATCATTTTCGCGGCATTCTCGTCCAACGGTACTCATGACCGCAAGAGTAAAGCATGGGAGAACATTCGTGAGGAGCTCGCAGAGGCAGGCTGACCAGACCGTCCTATCGAAGATCTCAAGAAGAAATATGAGGTGTTGGCTGATACCAAGCAAGTGCGCCAAAAGCAAACCGGAGAACCTCCAATTGAATGGAACCCGAATTATGATATTAAACTTGATATAATGGGAAAAGAAAATCCAAAGCTTACGTCCATTCCTGATGGGATGGACACCAGCCAGCCATCCTCCTGCACAAATAGCAAGCGATGTTGATGAGTTTGAGACCAATAAAAGGGTTTCTAACTTCAACCCAACGACTGAAGGAAGATGGGGTGCCAGAAGTGAACAGTGTTCTGTGTGAGCTATTCTCTTCTTACGTAAACAAATTCGCCTTCAATTTATGTGCTAAGGCAACCTGTATAACATCAGTTTTTCAACAGAATAACTGATCGAATAAAATTTATTAAACCAGCTGGTGATTTATTGATGGCCTAAATTTATTATACGACAGATAGTGTCATCGTAATTAAAAACATTGCATACAGGGTAAAACGCAAAACAATTGTTAGGAAATGAAGACAGGCACCATCCATCTGCTAGATAACAGTGAATCTAAACCACTATTGAATAGGTTTAAATGATTTAGTCTTTCCAGAAAATTTGTTGAAGAATTGATATACGTGTATATTTCCTGACTTAGAAGCGGGTCTAAGTTCTCCTAGATTTCGTCAAGATTTTGTGACATAATTCCTACGATTTTTTCCTAACTTTGTTTCAGCATATCAACACTCCCTAGCCCTAACTTAGGTACCCCCAGCGATCCCCTAAGATTTTTTCATCACAAGTGACTTAGGGGTGACGTTCAAGTATACACTTGAAGTGTATACAGTATTTTTCCTCTAACTTGGGCAAATCCCAAGTTGTTCTAGCATACGGCCCCTGGAACTCATCCTTCGCGTAAAGCGAGGTATTGTTGTATTGGAAAGGTGATGACTATATACTAAGTAAAAAAGTTTCCTTTCTACAAGATGGTGTAGATAATAACTTTGAAGAGATGAACCAAACCTCTTACATTCTCATACCTTGATGTTGATGTATAAATGATGTCATTACAACTTATAATTCCATTATTCATTTAATAAGTCAGAATTTGATTGAAAAATACAATTGTTACATTTTATCACGTATGAAACATGATAAGCAACATTTTGTCACATATTGCCACAACACACCATCTGTTCCTATAAAGTCATGAACTTAGTTGCTATGTATTGCATATAATATACTGAATGCAATGCGCTCACCGATTGTGAGGTCAGTCAACAGAGTTTACTTATTTAATATACAGTTATACACTTACTTTCGCCATCGGCTGAGCAAACAATTTGCTCTTTGCGTTTTGTTAACTGCACGCCATGTCTCAACCAATAACTCAATGTAAATCGTTTTCCAAACAGATGACTCGTTGGAACAATGCTGTCAGGAACTTCAAATGACGTAGAATTACCATTGAAAATATACGTATGTGCGATTGGATCGATTAGACCATCAGCCTCACGCACAAATTGTTCTTGGTCATTCAATAAGGCAATGCCTCTTGGATCGGCACCTACAACAGAAGCTTTTTCGTCAACTGCAGTTGCCAATCGCATTTTTAATATGCATTCAATTTCCAAAATGTCATGCACAATATAAACATCATTTCAACAGTTAGTTTTCTCAACAATAAACCATCAAACATCTCAGGTCAAATTGTTTCTATACCTGAGCATACTTTTGAAGTTCCTCCTCGGCGTGGTGCTCCCATAGAGGTCGGATTGTTTGATATAGATCTATGTCTCATAGATTGTCTATGCTCTGAATGTATTTCCGAAAAGTGACATTTGCGATATATGACATCGTTGCCTCAAGATAGACAAATGATTATAATATAGGAATATTGCCATAGTTTAGAGGACAATAATGCAGATTATCCGAGGACGCGTCAACGTCCGAGGATATCTACGGAATTGGCGGACATAAAATGGTGCATTCATGCCTTCATATCATAGCATTCTATCAAGGTTGCCGGGCATAAATCGGAAATTTCCATTTATGCCCGCCAATTTCAATGCATTTTCAACGGAGGTGCAAATTCCCAATGCCCTCCAACGGTGGTCCAGAATGGGCCGATAAATAAAAAAATTAGAACTGACATAAATCCTATAACACTCTAGAGCTTGTTGATAGTCAATTCTTCTCAGCACAATATTAGAAAAAGATCTGTCGATATCTTTATGAGTAGTATCGGATTGCGAATTTTACTACGTTTTGAGATAGAATTCAGTTATATTTCAGCTTTGAACATTGCATTTCACACTTTGCCCTAATAGGCAATCAAATCGAATTGCAATATTTAGAGTTGATAATATCAGTTGAAATTGATGGTACTTATTGAGTAGTATGATAAGTATATAATAGTTTATTTTTTAAAAATGGTTCAATATTTTCTGTATTGCTGAAATGCGTGGCATTTCCAGGAATCCGACTCTAGGCGTGGCATTTCTATGACTCCGACTCAATGCGTGGCATTTCCAGGACTCCGACTTGAGGCGTGTCATTTCCAGGACTCCGACTCAAGGCGTGGCATTTCTATGACTCCGACTCAAGGCGTGGCATTTCAAAGACTCCGACTCAAGGCGTGGCATTTCCATGACTCCGACTCAAGGCGTGGCATTTCAAAGACTCCGACTCTATGCGTGTCATTTCCAGGACTCCGACTCTAGGCGTGTCATTTCCAGGACTCCGACACTAGGCGTGGCATTTCCGGGAATCCGACTCCAGGCGCGGCATTTCAAAGAATCCGACTCTATTCGTGTCATTTCCATGACTCCGACTCAAGGAGTGGCATTTCCATGACTCCGACTCAATGCGTGGCACTTCCATGACTCCGACTCTAGGCGTGTCATTTCAAAGAATCCGACTCTAGGCGTGTCATTTCCAGGACTCCGACACTAGGCGTAGCATTTCGAAGAATCCGACTCTAGGCGTGTCATTTCCAGGACTCCGACTCAAGGAGTGGCATTTCCATGACTCCGACTCAAGGAGTGCCATTTCCATAACTCCGACTCGATGCGTGGCATTTCAAAGAATACGACTCTAGGCGTGTCATTTCCAGGACTCCGAAACTAGGCGTGGCATTTCCAGGAATCCGACTCTAGGCGTGGCATTTCCAGGAATCCGACTCCAGGCGCGGCATTTCAAAGAATCCGACTCTATTCGTGTCATTTCCATGACTCCGACTCAAGGAGTGGCATTTCCATGACTCCCACTCAATGCGTGGCACTTCCATGACTCCGACTCTAGGCGTGTCATTTCAAAGAATCCGACTCTAGGCGTGTCATTTCCAGGACTCCGACACTAGGCGTAGCATTTCGAAGAATCCGACTCTAGGCGTGTCATTTCCAGGACTCCGACTCAAGGAGTGGCATTTCCATGACTCCGACTCAAGGCGTGCCATTTCCATAAATCCGAATCGATGCGTGGCATTTCAAAGAATACGACTCTAGGCGTGTCATTTCCAGGACTCCGACACTAGGCGTGGCATTTCCAGGAATCCGACTCTAGGCGTGGCATTCCCAGGACTCCGACTCAAGGCGTGGCATTTCCAGGACTCCGACTCAAGGCGTGGCATTTCCATGACTCCGACTCAAGGCGTGGCATTTCCATGACTCCGACTCAATGCGTGGCATTTCAAAGAATCCGACTCTAGGCGTGTCATTTCCATGACTCCGACAACAGGCGTGGCAATTCAAAGAATCCGACACTGGGCGTGGCATTTCCATGACTCCGACACTTTGCGTGGCATTTCAAAGAATCCGAATCTAGGAGTGTCATTTCCAGGACTCCCACACTTGGCGTGGCATTTCAACGACTTCGACTCTAGGCATGTCATTTCAAAGACTCCGACTCAAGGCGTGGCATTTCCATGACTCCGACTCAAGGCGTGGCATTTCCGTGACTCCGACTCAATGCGTGGCATTTCAAAGAATCCGACTCTAGGCGTGTCATTTCCAGGAATCCGACTCCAGGCGCGGCATTTCAAAGAATCCGACTCTATTCGTGTCATTTCAAAGAATCCGACTCTATTCGTGTCATTTCCATGACTCCGACTCAAGGAGTGGCATTTCCATGACTCCGACACTAGGCGTGGCACTTCCATGACTCCGACTCCAGGCGTGTCATTTCAAAGAATCCGACTCTAGGCGTGGCATTTCCATGACTCCGACTCAAGGCGTGGCATTTCAAAGAATCCGACTCTAGGCGTGTCATTTCCAGGATTCCGACTCTAGGCGTGGCATTTCAAAGAATCCGACTCAATGCGTGGCATTTCCAGGACTACGACTCAATGCGTGTCATTTCAAAGACTCCGACTCTAGGCGTGTCATTTCCAGGACTCCGACTCAAGGCGTGGCATTTCCATGACTCCGACTCAAGGCGTGGCATTTCCATGACTCCGACTCAATGCGTGGCATTTCCATGACTCCGACTCTAGGCGTGGCATTTCAAAGAATCCGACTCTAGGCGTGGCATTTCCAGGACTCCGACTCAATGCGTGGCATTTCAAAGAATCCGACTCTAGGCGTGTCATTTCCAGGACTCCGACTCAAGGAGTGGCATTTCCATGACTCCGACTCAAGGAGTGTCATTTCCATGACTCCGACTCGATGCGTGGCATTTCAAAGACTCCGACTCAAGGCGTGTCATTTCCAGGACTCGGACTCAAGGCGTGGCATTTCAAAGACTCCGACTCAAGGCGTGTCATTTCCAGGACTCCGACTCTAGGCGTGGCATTTCTATGACTCCGACTCAAGGCGTGGCATTTCAAAGACTCCGACTCAAGGCGTGGCATTTCTATGACTCCGACTCAAGGCGTGGCATTTCGATGACTCCCACTCAAGGCGTTTCATTTCCAGGACTCCGACACTAGGCGTGGCATTTCAAAGACTTCGACTCAAGGCGTGGCATTTCCAGGATTCCGACACTAGGCGTGGCATTTCAAAGAATCCGACTCTATTCGTGTCATTTCCAGGATTCCGACTCAAGGAGTGGCATTTCCATGACTCCGACTCAAGGAGTGCCATTTCCATGACTCCGACTCAATGCGTGGTATTTCAAAGACTCCGACTCTAGGCGTGTCATTTCCAGGACTCCGACACTAGCCGTAGCATTTCAAAGAATCCGACTCTAGGCGTGGCATTTCAAAGAATCCAACTCTATTCGTGTCATTTCCATGACTCCGACTCAAGGAGTGGCATTTCCATGACTCCGACTCAATGCGTGGCACTTCCATGACTCCGACTCTACGCGTGTCATTTCAAAGAATCCGACTCAATGCGTGGCATTTCCAGGACTCCGACACTAGGCGTAGCATTTCAAAGAATCTGACAGAAGGCGTGGCATTCCCAGGACTACGACTCAATGCGTGGCATTTCAAAGACTTCGGCTATAGGCGTGTCATTTTAAAGACTCCGACACTAGGCGTGGCATTTCAAAGACTTCGACTCAAGGCGTGGCATTTCAAAGAATCCGACTCTAGGCGTGGCATTTCCAGGATTCCGACACTAGGCGTGGCATTTCAAAGAATCCGACTCTATTCGTGTCATTTCCAGGACTCCGACTCAAGGAGTGGCGTTTCCATGACTCCGACTCAAGGAGTGGCATTTCTATGACTCCGACTCAATGCGTGGCATTTCAAAGAATCCGACTCTAGGCGTGTCATTTCCAGGACTCCGACACTAGCCGTAGCATTTAAAAGAATCCGACTCTAGGCGTGTCATTTCCAGGACTCCGACTCAAGGCGTGGCATTTCCATGACTCCGACTCAAGGAGTGCCATTTCCATGACTCCGACTCAATGCGTGGCATTTCAAAGACTCCGACTCTAGGCGTGTCATTTCCAGGACTCCGACACTAGGCGTGGCATTTCCAGGAATCCGACTCTAGGCGTGGCATTTCAAAGAATCCAACTCTATTCGTGTCATTTCCATGACTCCGACTCAAGGAGTGGCATTTCCATGACTCCGACTCAATGCGTGGCACTTCCATGACTCCGACTCTAGGCGTGTCATTTCAAAGAATCCGACTCAATGCGTGGCATTTCCAGGACTCCTTCACTAGGCGTAGCATTTCAAAGAATCTGACAGAAGGCGTGTCATTTCCAGGACTACGACTCAAGGCGTGGCATTTCAAAGACTTCGGCTATAGGCGTGTCATTTCGAGGACTCCGACTCAAGGAGTGGCGTTTCCATGACTCCGACTCAAGGAGTGCCATTTCCATGACTCCGACTCAATGCGTGGCATTTCAAAGAATCCGACTCAAGGCGTGGCATTTCCAAGACTCCTACTCAATGCGTGGCATTTCAAAGAATCCGACTCTATTCGTGTCATTTACAGGACTCCGACTCAAGGAGTGGCGTTTCCATGACTCAGACTCAAGGAGTTGCATTTCTATGACTCCGACTCAATGCGTGGCATTTCCAGGACTCCGACACTAGGCGTGGCATTTCAAAGACTCCGACTCAAGGCGCGGCATTTCAAAGAATCCGACTCAAGGCGTGTCATTTCCAGGACTCCGACTCAAGGCGTGGCATTTCTATGACTCCGACTCAAGGCGTGGCATTTCAAAGACTCCGACTCAAGGCGTGGCATTTCAAAGACTACGACTCTAGGCGTGTCATTTCCAGGACTCCGACACTAGGCGTGGCATTTCCAGGAATCCGACTCTAGGCGTGGCATTTCAAAGAATCCAACTCTATTCGTGTCATTTCCATGACTCCGACTCAAGGAGTGGCATTTCCATGACTCCGACTCAATGCGTGGCACTTCCATGACTCCGACTCTAGGCGTGTCATTTCAAAGAATCCGACTATAGGCGTGTCATTTCCAGGACTCCGACATTAGGCGTAGCATTTCAAAGAATCCGACTCTAAGCGTGTCATTTCCAGGACACCGACTCAAGGAGTGGCATTTCAAAGAATCCGACTCTAGGCGTGTCATTTCCAGGACTCCGACACTAGGCGTAGCATTTCAAAGACTCCGACTCTAGGCGTGTCATTTCCAGGACTCCGACTCAAGGCATGGCATTTCCATGACTCCGACTCAAGGAGTGCCATTTCCATGACTCTGACTCAATGCGTGGTATTTCAAAGACTCCGACTCAAGGCGTGTCATTTCCAGGACTCCAACAATAGGCGTGGCATTTCCAGGAATCCGACACTTAACGTGACATTTCAAAGAATTCGACTCTATTCGTGTCATTTCCAGGACTCCGACTCAAGGAGTAACGTTTCCATGATTCCGACTCAAGGGGTGGCATTTCTATGACTCCGACTCGATGCGTGGCATTTCAAAGAATCCGACTCTAGGCGTGTCATTTCCAGGACTCCGACTCAAGGCGTGGCATTTCCATGACTCCGACTCAAGGCGTGGCATTTCAAAGACTCCGACTCAATGCGTGGCATTTCCATGACTCCGACTCTAGGCGTGTCATTTCCAGGACTACGACACTAGGAGTGGCATTTCCAGGAATCCGACTCTAGGCGTGTCATTTCCAAGACTCCGACTCAAGGCGTGGCATTTCCAGGACTCCGACTCAAGCAGTGGCATTTCCAGGACTCCGACTCAAGGAGTGGCGTTTCCATGACTCCGACTCAAGGAGTGGCATTTCCATGACTACGACTCAAGGCGTGGCATTTCCATGACTCCGACTCAAGGCGTGGCATTTCCAGGAATCCGACTCAATGCGTGGCACTTCCATGACTCCGACTCTAGGCGTGTCATTTCAAAGTATCCGACTCTAGGCGTGTCATTTCGAGGACTCCGACACTAGGCGTAGCATTTCAAAGAATCCGACTCAATGCGTGGCATTTCCAGGACTCCGACTCAACGAGTGCCATTTCCATGACTCCGACTCAATGCGTGGCATTTCAATGTCTCCGACACTAGGCGTGGCATTTCCAGGACTCCGACACTAGGCGTGGCATTTCCAGGAATCCGACTCTAGGCATGTCATTTCCAAGACTCCGACTCTAGGCATGTCATTGCCAAGACTCCGACTCAAGGCGTGGCACTTCCATGACTCCGACTCAAGGCGTGTCATTTCCAAGACTCCGACACTAGGCGTGGCATTTCAAAGACTTCGACTCTAGGCGTGTCATTTCAAAGACTCCGACTCAAGGCGTGGCATTTCCATGACTCCGACTCAATGCGTGGCATTTCAAAGAATCCGACTCTAGGCGTGTCATTTCCAGGACTCCGACACTAGGCGTAGCATTTCAAAGAATCCGACTCTAGGCGTGTCATTTCCAGGACTCCGACTCAAGCCGTGGCATTTCTATGACTCCGACTCAAGGCGTGGCATTTCAAAGACTACGACTCTAGGCGTGTCATTTCCAGGACTCCGACTCTAGGCGTGGCATTTCCAGGAATCCGACTCTAGGCGTGGCATTTCAAAGAATCCAACTCTATTCGTGTCATTTCCATGATTCCGACTCAAGGAGTGGCATTTCCATGACTCCGACTCAATGCGTGGCACTTCCATGACTCCGACTCTAGGCGTGGCATTTCAAAGAATCCGACTCTAGGCGTGTCATTTCCAGGACTCCGACATTAGGCGTAGCATTTCAAAGAATCCGACTCTAGGCGTGTCATTTCCAGGACACCGACTCAAGGAGTGGCATTTCAAAGAATCCGACTCTAGGCGTGTCATTTCCAGGACTCCGACACTAGGCGTAGCATTTCAAAGAATCCGACTCTAGGCGTGTCATTTCCAGGACTCCGACTCAAGGCATGGCATTTCCATGACTCCGACTCAAGGAGTGCCATTTCCATGACTCCGACTCAATGCGTGGTATTTCAAAGACTCCGACTCAAGGCGTGTCATTTCCAGGACTCCAACACTAGGCGTGGCATTTCCAGGAATCCGACACTTAACGTGACATTTCAAAGAATTCGACTCTATTCGTGTCATTTCCAGGACTCCGACTCAAGGAGTGGCGTTTCCATGATTCCGACTCAAGGGGTGGCATTTCTATGACTCCGACTCGATGCGTGGCATTTCAAAGAATCCGACTCTAGGCGTGTCATTTCCAGGACTCCGACACTAGGCGTAGCATTTCAAAGAATCCGACTCTAGGCGTGTCATTTCCAGGACTCCGACTCAAGGCGTGGCATTTCCATGACTCCGACTCAAGGCGTGGCATTTCCATGACTCCGACTCAATGCGTGGCATTTCAAAGACTCCGACTCAATGCGTGGCATTTCCATGACTCCGACTCTAGGCGTGTCATTTCCAGGACTACGACACTAGGAGTGGCATTTCCAGGAATCCGACTCTAGGCGTGTCATTTCCAAGACTCCGACTCAAGGCGTGGCATTTCCAGGACTCCGACTCAAGCAGTGGCATTTCCAGGACTCCGACTCAAGGAGTGGCGTTTCCATGACTCCGACTCAAGGAGTGGCATTTCCATGACTACGACTCAAGGCGTGGCATTTCCATGACTCCGACTCAAGGCGTGGCATTTCCAGGAATCCGACTCAATGCGTGGCACTTCCATGACTCCGACTCTAGGCGTGTCATTTCAAAGAATCCGACTCTAGGCGTGTCATTTCGAGGACTCCGACACTAGGCGTAGCATTTCAAAGAATCCGACTCAATGCGTGGCATTTCCAGGACTCCGACTCAACGAGTGCCATTTCCATGACTCCGACTCAATGCGTGGCATTTCAATGTCTCCGACACTAGGCGTGGCATTTCCAGGACTCCGACACTAGGCGTGGCATTTCCAGGAATCCGACTCTAGGCATGTCATTTCCAAGACTCCGACTCTAGGCATGTCATTGCCAAGACTCCGACTCAAGGCGTGGCACTTCCATGACTCCGACTCAAGGCGTGTCATTTCCAAGACTCCGACACTAGGCGTGGCATTTCAAAGACTTCGACTCTAGGCGTGTCATTTCAAAGACTCCGACTCAAGGCGTGGCATTTCCATGACTCCGACTCAATGCGTGGCATTTCAAAGAATCCGACTCTAGGCGTGTCATTTCCAGGACTCCGACACTAGGCGTAGCATTTCAAAGAATCCGACTCTAGGCGTGTCATTTCCAGGACTCCGACTCAAGCCGTGGCATTTCTATGACTCCGACTCAAGGCGTGGCATTTCAAAGACTACGACTCTAGGCGTGTCATTTCCAGGACTCCGACTCTAGGCGTGGCATTTCCAGGAATCCGACTCTAGGCGTGGCATTTCAAAGAATCCAACTCTATTCGTGTCATTTCCATGATTCCGACTCAAGGAGTGGCATTTCCATGACTCCGACTCAATGCGTGGCACTTCCATGACTCCGACTCTAGGCGTGGCATTTCAAAGAATCCGACTCTAGGCGTGTCATTTCCAGGACTCCGACATTAGGCGTAGCATTTCAAAGAATCCGACTCTAGGCGTGTCATTTCCAGGACACCGACTCAAGGAGTGGCATTTCAAAGAATCCGAATCTAGGCGTGTCATTTCCAGGACTCCGACACTAGGCGTAGCATTTCAAAGAATCCGACTCTAGGCGTGTCATTTCCAGGACTCCGACTCAAGGCATGGCATTTCCATGACTCCGACTCAAGGAGTGCCATTTCCATGACTCCGACTCAATGCGTGGTATTTCAAAGACTCCGACTCAAGGCGTGTCATTTCCAGGACTCCAACACTAGGCGTGGCATTTCCAGGAATCCGACACTTAACGTGACATTTCAAAGAATTCGACTCTATTCGTGTCATTTCCAGGACTCCGACTCAAGGAGTGGCGTTTCCATGATTCCGACTCAAGGGGTGGCATTTCTATGACTCCGACTCGATGCGTGGCATTTCAAAGAATCCGACTCTAGGCGTGTCATTTCCAGGACTCCGACACTAGGCGTAGCATTTCAAAGAATCCGACTCTAGGCGTGTCATTTCCAGGACTCCGACTCAAGGCGTGGCATTTCCATGACTCCGACTCAAGGCGTGGCATTTCCATGACTCCGACTCAATGCGTGGCATTTCAAAGACTCCGACTCAATGCGTGGCATTTCCATGACTCCGACTCTAGGCGTGTCATTTCCAGGACTACGACACTAGGAGTGGCATTTCCAGGAATCCGACTCTAGGCGTGTCATTTCCAAGACTCCGACTCAAGGCGTGGCATTTCCAGGACTCCGACTCAAGCAGTGGCATTTCCAGGACTCCGACTCAAGGAGTGGCGTTTCCATGACTCCGACTCAAGGAGTGGCATTTCCATGACTCCGACTCAAGGCGTGGCATTTCCATGACTCCGACTCAAGGCGTGGCATTTCCAGGAATCCGACTCAATGCGTGGCACTTCCATGACTCCGACTCTAGGCGTGTCATTTCAAAGAATCCGACTCTAGGCGTGTCATTTCGAGGACTCCGACACTAGGCGTAGCATTTCAAAGAATCCGACTCAATGCGTGGCATTTCCATGACTCCGACTCAACGAGTGCCATTTCAATGACTCCGACTCAATGCGTGGCATTTCAATGTCTCCGACACTAGGCGTGGCATTTCCAGGACTCCGACACTAGGCGTGGCATTTCCAGGAATCCGACTCTAGGCATGTCATTTCCAAGACTCCGACTCTAGGCATGTCATTGCCAAGACTCCGACTCAAGGCGTGGCACTTCCATGACTCCGACTCAAGGCGTGTCATTTCCAAGACTCCGACACTAGGCGTGGCATTTCAAAGACTTCGACTCTAGGCGTGTCATTTCAAAGACTCCGACTCAAGGCGTGGCATTTCCATGACTGCGACTCAATGCGTGGCATTTCAAAGAATCCGACTCTAGGCGTGTCATTTCCAGGACTCCGACACTAGGCGTAGCATTTCAAAGAATCCGACTCTAGGCGTGTCATTTCCAGGACTCCGACTCAAGGCGTGGCATTTCCATGACTCCGACTCAAGGAGTGCCATTTCCATGACTCCGACTCAATGCGTGGTATTTCAAAGACTCCGACTCTAGGCGTGTCATTTCCAGGACTCCGACACTAGGCGTGTCATTTCCAGGACTCCGACACTAGGCGTGGCATTTCCAGGAATCCGACTCTAGGCGTGGCATTTCAAAGAATCCGACTCAAGGAGTGTCATTTCCATGACTCCGACTCAAGGAGTGGCATTTCCATGACTCCGACTCAATGCGTGGCACTTCCATGACTCCGACTCTAGGCGTGTCATTTCAAAGAATCCGACTCAATGCGTGGCATTTCCAGGACTCCGACACTAGGCGTAGCATTTCAAAGAATCTGACTGAAGGCGTGGCATTCCCAGGACTCCGACTCAATGCGTGGCATTTCAAAGACTTCGGCTATAGGCGTGTCATTTCAAAGACTCCGACTCAAGGCGTGGCATTTCCATGACTCCGAGTCAAGGCGTGGCATTTCCATGACTCCGACTCTAGGCGTGTCATTTCAAAGAATCCGACTCAATGCGTGGCATTTCCAGGACTCCGACACTAGGCGTAGCATTTCAAAGAATCTCAATGAAGGCGTGGCATTCCCAGGACTACGACTCAAGGCGTGGCATTTCCATGACTCCGACTCAAGGCGTGGCATTTCAAAGAATCCGACTCTATTCGTGTCATTTCCAGGACTCCGACTCAAGGAGTGGCATTTTATGACTCCGACTAGATGTGTGGCATTTCAAAGAATCCGACTCTAGGTGTGTCATTTCCAGGAATCCGACTCTAGGCGTGGCTTTTCAAAGAATCCGACTCAATGCGTGGCATTTCCATGACTCCGACTCAAGGCGTGGCATTTCCATGACTCCGACTCAAGGCGTGGCATTTCCATGACTCCGACTCAAGGCGTGGCATTTCCATGACTCCCACTCAATGCGTGGCATTTCAATGACTCCGACACTAGGCGTGGCATTTCAAAGACTCCGACTCTGGGCGTGTCATTTCCAGGACTCCGACACTAGGCGTGGCATTTCAAAGACTCCGACTCTGGGCGTGTCATTTCCAGGACTCCGACACTAGGCGTGGCATTTCAAAGACTCCGACTCTAGGCGTGTCATTTCCAGGACTCCGACACTAGGCGTGGCATTTCAAAGACTTCGACTCTAGGCGTGTCATTTCAAAGACTCCGACTCAAGGCGTGGCATTTCCATGACTCCGACTCAAGGCGTGGCATTTCAAAGAATCCGACTCAATGCGTGCATTTCCAAGACTCGCACTAAAGGCTTGGCATTTCCAGGACTCCGACACTAGGCGTGGCATTTCAAAGACTCCGACTCTGGGCGTGTCATTTCCAGGACTCCGACACTAGGCGTGGCATTTCAAAGACTTCGACTCTAGGCGTGTCATTTCAAAGACTCCGACTCAAGGCGTGGCATTTCAAAGAATCCGACTCTAGGCGTGGCAATTCCAGGATTCCGACACTTAACGTGACATTTCAAAGAATCCGACTCTATTCGTGTCATTTCCAGGACTCCGACTCAAGGAGTGGCGTTTCCATGACTCAGACTCAAGGAGTGGCTTTTCCATGACTCCGACTCAAGGAGTGGCATTTCTATGACTCCGACTCAATGCGTGGCATTTCAAAGAATCCGACTCTAGGCGTGTCATTTCCAGGACTCCGACACTAGGGGTAGCATTTCAAAGAATCCGACTCTAGGCGTGTCATTTCCATGACTCCGACTCAAGGAGTGGCATTTCCATGACTCCGACTCAATGCGTGGCACTTCCATGACTCCGACTCTAGGCGTGTCATTTCCAGGACTCCGACACTAGGCGTGGCATTTCCAGGAATCCGACTCAAGGAGTGGCATTTCAAAGAATCCAACTCTATTCGTGTCATTTCCATGACTCCGACTCAAGGAGTGGCATTTCCATGACTCCGACTCAATGCGTGGCACTTCCATGACTCCCACTCTAGGCGTGTCATTTCAAAGAATCCGACTCTAGGCGAGTCATTTCCAGGACTCCGACTCAAGGCGTGGCATTTCCAGGACTCCGACACTAGGCATAGCATTTCAAAGACTCCGACTCTAGGCGTGTCATTTCCAGGACTCCGACACTAGGCGTAGCATTTCGAAGAATCCGACTCTAGGCGTGTCATTTCCAGGACTCCGACTCAAGGCGTGGCATTTCCATGACTCCGACTCAAGGAGTGGCATTTTATGACTCCGACTAGATGTGTGGCATTTCAAAGAATCCGACTCTAGGTGTGTCATTTCCAGGAATCCGACTTTAGGCGTGGCATTTCAAAGAATCCGACTCTAGGTGTGGCATTTCCATGACTCCGACTCAAGGAGTGCCATTTCCAGGACTCCGACTCAATGCGTGGCATTTCAAAGAATCCGACTCAATGCGTGGCATTTCCACGACTACGACTCAAGGCGTGGCATTTCAAAGACTCCGACTCTAGGCGTGGCATTTCCATGACTCCGACAATAGGCGTGGCATTTCAAAGAATCCGAATCAAGGCGTGTCATTTCCAGGACTCCGACTCAATGCGTGCATTTCCAAGACTCACACTCAAGGCTTGGCATTTCCTTGACTCCGACACTAGGCGTGGCATTTCAAAGACTCCGACTCTGGGCGTGGCATTTCCAGGACTCCGACACTAGGCGTGGCATTTCCAGGAATCCGACTCTAAGCATGTCATTTCCAAGACTCCGACTCAAGGAGTGGCATTTCCATGACTCCGACACTAGGCGTGGCATTTCCATGACTCCGATACTAAGCGTGTCATTTCCAGGACTCCGACACTAGGCGTGGCATTTCAAAGACTCCGACTCTAGGCGTGTCATTTCCAGGACTCCGACACTAGGCGTGGCATTTCCAGGAATCCGACTCTAGGCGTGGCATTTCAAAGAATCAAAATCTATTCGTGTCATTTCCATGACTCCGACTCAAGGAGTGGCATTTCCATGACTCCGACTCAATGCGTGGCACTTCCATGACTCCCACTCTAGGCGTGTCATTTCAAAGAATCCGACTCTAGGCGTGTCATTTCCAGGACTCCGACTCAAGGCGTGGCATTTCCAGGACTCCGACTCAAGGCGTGGCATTTCCAGGACTCCGACTCAAGGCGTGGCATTTCCATGACTCCGACTCAAGGCGTGGCATATCAAAGAATCCGACTCTAGGCGTGTCATTTCCAGGATTCCGACACTTGGCGTGACATTTCAAAGAATCCGACTCTATTCGTGTCATTTCCAGGACTCCGACTCAAGGAGTGGCGTTTCCATGACTCCGACTCAATGCGTGGCATTTCAAAGAATCCGACTCTAGACGTGTCATTTCCAGGACTCCGACACTTGGCGTGTCATTTCCAGGAATCCGACTCAAGGCGTGGCATTTCCAGGACTACGACTCAATGCGTGGCATTTCAAAGAATCCGACTCAATGCGTGGCATTTCAAAGACTCCGACTCAAGGCGTGGCATTTCCAGCAGTCCGACTCAAGGCGTGGCATTTCCAAAACTGCCACTCAAGGAGTAGCATTTCCAAAACTCCCACTCAAGGAGTAGCATTTCCATGACTCCGACTCAATGCGTGGCATTTCAAAGAATCCGACTCAAGGCGTGTCATTTCCAGGACTCCGACACTAGGGGTAGCATTTCAAAGAATCCGACTCTAGGCGTATCATTTCCATGACTCCGACTCAAGGAGTGGCATTTCCATGACTCCGACTCAATGCGTGGCACTTCCATGACTCCGACTCTAGGCGTGTCATTTCCAGGACTCCGACACTAGGCGTGGCATTTCCAGGAATCCGACTCAAGGAGTGGCATTTCAAAGAATCCAACTCTATTCGTGTCATTTCCATGACTCCGACTCAAGGAGTGGCATTTCCATGACTCCGACTCAATGCGTGGCACTTCCATGACTCCCACTCTAGGCGTGTCATTTCAAAGAATCCGACTCTAGGCGAGTCATTTCCAGGACTCCGACTCAAGCGTGGCATTTCCAGGACTCCGACTCAAGGCGTGGCATTTCCAGGACTCCGACACTAGGCGTGGCATTTCAAAGAATCCGAATCAAGGCGTGTCATTTCCAGGACTCCGACTCAATGCGTGCATTTCCAAGACTCGCACTCAAGGCTTGGCATTTCCTTGACTCCGACACTAGGCGTGGCATTTCAAAGACTCCGACTCTGGGCGTGGCATTTCAAAGAATCCGACTCTGGGCGTGGCATTTCCATGACTCCGACACTAGGCGTGGCATTTCCATGACTCCGACACTAAGCGTGTCATTTCCAGGACTCCGACACTAGGCGTGGCATTTCAAAGACTCCGACTCAAGGCGTGGCATTTCCAGGAGTCCGACTCAAGGCGTGGCATTTCCAAAACTGCCACTCAAGGAGTAGCATTTCCAAAACTCCCACTCAAGGAGTAGCATTTCCATGACTCCGACTCAATGCGTGGCATTTCAAAGAATCCGACTCAAGGCGTGTCATTTCCAGGACTCCGACACTAGGGGTAGCATTTCAAAGAATCCGACTCTAGGCGTGTCATTTCCATGACTCCGACTCAAGGAGTGGCATTTCCATGACTCCGACTCAATGCGTGGCACTTCCATGACTCCGACTCTAGGCGTGTCATTTCCAGGACTCCGACACGAGGCGTGGCATTTCCAGGAATCCGACTCAAGGAGTGGCATTTCAAAGAATCCAACTCTATTCGTGTCATTTCCATGACTCCAACTCAAGGAGTGGCATTTCCATGACTCCGACTCAATGCGTGGCACTTCCATGACTCCCACTCTAGGCGTGTCATTTCAAAGAATCCGACTCTAGGCGAGTCATTTCCAGGACTCCGACTCAAGGCGTGGCATTTCCAGGACTCCGACTCAAGGCGTGGCATTTCCAGGACTCCGACACTAGGCGTAGCATTTCAAAGAATCCGACTCTAGGCGTGTCATTTCCAGGACTCCGACTCAAGAGTGGCATTTCAAAGAATCCGACTCTAGGCGTGTCATTTCCAGGACTCCGACACTAGGCGTAGCATTTCAAAGAATCCGACTCTAGGCGTGTCATTTCCAGGACTCCGACTCAAGGCGTGGCATTTCCATGACTACGACTCAAGGCGTGGCATTTCCATGACTCCGACTCAAGGAGTGGCATTTTATGACTCCGACTAGATGTGTGGCATTTCAAAGAATCCGACTCTAGGTGTGTCATTTCCAGGAATCCGACTTTAGGCGTGGCATTTCAAAGAATCCGACTCTAGGTGTGGCATTTCCATGACTCCGACTCAAGGAGTGCCATTTCCATGACTCCGACTCAATGCGTGGCATTTCAAAGAATCCGACTCTAGGCGTGGCATTTCCAGGACTCCGACACTTGGCGTGTCATTTCCAGGAATCCGACTCAAGGCGTGGGATTTCCAGGACTCCGACTCAATGCGTGGCATTTCAAAGAATCCGACTAAATGCGTGGCATTTCCACGACTACGACTCAAGGCGTGGCATTTCAAAGACTCCGACTCTAGGCGTGGCATTTCCATGACTCCGACAATAGGCGTGGCATTTCAAAGAATCCGAATCAAGGCGTGTCATTTCCAGGACTCCGACTCAATGCGTGCATTTCCAAGACTCACACTCAAGGCTTGGCATTTCCTTGACTCCGACACTAGGCGTGGCATTTCCAGGAATCCGACTCAAGGAGTGGCATTTCAAAGAATCCAACTCTATTCGTGTCATTTCCATGACTCCAACTCTATTCGTGTCATTTCCATGACTCCAACTCAAGGAGTGGCATTTCCATGACTCCGACTCAATGCGTGGCACTTCCATGACTCCCACTCTAGGCGTGTCATTTCAAAGAATCCGACTCTAGGCGAGTCATTTCCAGGACTCCGACTCAAGGCGTGGCATTTCCAGGACTCCGACTCAAGGCGTGGCATTTCCAGGACTCCGACACTAGGCGTAGCATTTCAAAGAATCCGACTCTAGGCGTGTCATTTCCAGGACTCCGACTCAAGGAGTGGCATTTCAAAGAATCCGACTCTAGGCGTGTCATTTCCAGGACTCCGACACTAGGCGTAGCATTTCAAAGAATCCGACTCTAGGCGTGTCATTTCCAGGACTCCGACTCAAGGCGTGGCATTTCCATGACTCCGACTCAAGGAGTGGCATTTTATGACTCCGACTAGATGTGTGGCATTTCAAAGAATCCGACTCTAGGTGTGTCATTTCCAGGAATCCGACTTTAGGCGTGGCATTTCAAAGAATCCGACTCTAGGTGTGGCATTTCCATGACTCCGACTCAAGGAGTGCCATTTTCATGACTCCGACTCAATGCGTGGCATTTCAAAGAATCCGACTCTAGGCGTGGCATTTCCAGGACTCCGACACTTGGCGTGTCATTTCCAGGAATCCGACTCAAGGCGTGGGATTTCCAGGACTCCGACTCAATGCGTGGCATTTCAAAGAATCCGACTCAATGCGTGGCATTTCCACGACTACGACTCAAGGCGTGGCATTTCAAAGACTCCGACTCTAGGCGTGGCATTTCCATGACTCCGACAATAGGCGTGGCATTTCAAAGAATCCGAATCAAGGCGTGTCATTTCCAGGACTCCGACTCAATGCGTGCATTTCCAAGACTCACACTCAAGGCTTGGCATTTCCTTGACTCCGACACTAGGCGTGGCATTTCAAAGACTCCGACTCTGGGCGTGGCATTTCAAAGAATCCGACTCTGGGCGTGGCATTTCCAGGACTCCGACACTAGGGGTAGCATTTCAAAGACTCCGACTCTAGGCGTGTCATTTCCATGACTCCGACTCAAGGAGTGGCATTTCCATGACTCCGACTCAATGCGTGGCATTTCTATGACTCCGACTCAATGCGTGGCATTTCAAAGAATCCGACTCTAGGCGTGTCATTTCCAGGACTCCGACACTAGGGGTAGCATTTCAAAGAATCCGACTCTAGGCGTGTCATTTCCATGACTCCGACTCAAGGAGTGGCATTTCCATGACTCCGACTCAATGCGTGGCACTTCCATGACTCCGACTCTAGGCGTGTCATTTCCAGGACTCCGACACTAGGCGTGGCATTTCCAGGAATCCGACTCAAGGAGTGGCATTTCTAAGAATCCAACTCTATTCGTGTCATTTCCATGACTCCGACTCAAGGAGTGGCATTTCCATGACTCCGACTCAATGCGTGGCACTTCCATGACTCCCACTCTAGGCGTGTCATTTCAAAGAATCCGACTCTAGGCGAGTCATTTCCAGGACTCCGACTCAAGGCGTGGCATTTCCAGGACTCCGACACTAGGCGTAGCATTTCAAAGACTCCGACTCTAGGCGTGTCATTTCCAGGACTCCGACTCAAGGAGTGGCATTTCAAAGAATCCGACTCTAGGCGTGTCATTTCCAGGACTCCGACACTAGGCGTAGCATTTCAAAGAATCCGACTCTAGGCGTGTCATTTCCAGGACTCCGACTCAAGGCGTGGCATTTCCATGACTCCGACTCAAGGAGTGGCATTTTATGACTCCGACTAGATGTGTGGCATTTCAAAGAATCCGACTCTAGGTGTGTCATTTCCAGGAATCCGACTTTAGGCGTGGCATTTCAAAGAATCCGACTCTAGGTGTGGCATTTCCATGACTCCGACTCAAGGAGTGCCATTTCCATGACTCCGACTCAATGCGTGGCATTTCAAAGAATCCGACTCTAGACGTGTCATTTCCAGGACTCCGACACTTGGCGTGTCATTTCCAGGACTCCGACTCAAGGCGTGGGATTTCCAGGACTCCGACTCAATGCGTGGCATTTCAAAGAATCCGACTAAATGCGTGGCATTTCCACGACTACGACTCAAGGCGTGGCATTTCAAAGACTCCGACTCTAGGCGTGGCATTTCCATGACTCCGACAATAGGCGTGGCATTTCAAAGAATCCGAATCAAGGCGTGTCATTTCCAGGACTCCGACTCAATGCGTGCATTTCCAAGAATCACACTCAAGGCTTGGCATTTCCTTGACTCCGACACTAGGCGTGGCATTTCAAAGACTCCGACTCTGGGCGTGGCATTTCAAAGAATCCGACTCTGGGCGTGGCATTTCCAGGACTCCGACACTAGGCGTGGCATTTCCAGGAATCCGACTCTAAGCATGTCATTTCCAAGACTCCGACTCAAGGAGTGGCATTTCCATGACTCCGACACTAGGCGTGGCATTTCCATGACTCCGACACTAAGCGTGTCATTTCCAGGACTCCGACACTAGGCGTGGCATTTCAAAGACTCCGACTCTAGGCGTGTCATTTCCAGGACTCCGACACTAGGCGTGGCATTTCCAGGAATCCGACTCAAGGCGTGGCATTTCAAAGAATCCGACTCTATTCGTGTCATTTCCATGACTCCGACTCAAGGAGTGGCATTTCCATGACTCCGACTCAATGCGTGGCACTTACATGACTCCCACTCTAGGCGTGTCATTTCAAAGAATCCGACTCTAGGCGTGTCATTTCCAGGACTCCGACTCAAGGAGTGGCATTTCCATGACTCCGATTCAATGCGTGGCACTTCCATGACTCCGACTCTAGGCGTGTCATTTCCAGGACTCCGACACGAGGCGTGGCATTTCCAGGACTCCGACTCAAGGCGTGGCATTTCCATGACTCCGACTCAAGGCGTGGCATTTCCATGACTCCGACTCAAGGCGTGGCATTTCAAAGAATCCGACTCTAGGCGTGTCATTTCCAGGATTCCGACACTTGGCGTGACATTTCAAAGAATCCGACTCTATTCGTGTCATTTCCAGGACTCCGACTCAAGGAGTGGCGTTTCCATGACTCCGACTCAAGGAGTGGCATTTCCATGACTCCGACTCAATGCGTGGCATTTCAAAGAATCCAACTCTATTCGTGTCATTTCCATGATTCCGACTCAAGGAGTGGCATTTCCATGACTCCGACTCAATGCGTGGCACTTCCATGACTCCGACTCTAGGCGTGGCATTTCAAAGAATCCGACTCTAGGCGTGTCATTTCCAGGACTCCGACATTAGGCGTAGCATTTCAAAGAATCCGACTCTAGGCGTGTCATTTCCAGGACACCGACTCAAGGAGTGGCATTTCAAAGAATCCGACTCTAGGCGTGTCATTTCCAGGACTCCGACACTAGGCGTAGCATTTCAAAGAATCCGACTCTAGGCGTGTCATTTCCAGGACTCCGACTCAAGGCATGGCATTTCCATGACTCCGACTCAAGGAGTGCCATTTCCATGACTCCGACTCAATGCGTGGTATTTCAAAGACTCCGACTCAAGGCGTGTCATTTCCAGGACTCCAACACTAGGCGTGGCATTTCCAGGAATCCGACACTTAACGTGACATTTCAAAGAATTCGACTCTATTCGTGTCATTTCCAGGACTCCGACTCAAGGAGTGGCGTTTCCATGATTCCGACTCAAGGGGTGGCATTTCTATGACTCCGACTCGATGCGTGGCATTTCAAAGAATCCGACTCTAGGCGTGTCATTTCCAGGACTCCGACACTAGGCGTAGCATTTCAAAGAATCCGACTCTAGGCGTGTCATTTCCATGACTCCGACTCAAGGCGTGGCATTTCCATGACTCCGACTCAAGGCGTGGCATTTCCATGACTCCGACTCAATGCGTGGCATTTCAAAGACTCCGACTCAATGCGTGGCATTTCCATGACTCCGACTCTAGGCGTGTCATTTCCAGGACTCCGACACTAGGGGTAGCATTTCAAAGAATCCGACTCTAGGCGTGTCATTTCCATGACTCCGACTCAAGGAGTGGCATTTCCATGACTCCGACTCAATGCGTGGCACTTCCATGACTCCGACTCTAGGCGTGTCATTTCCAGGACTCCGACACTAGGCGTGGCATTTCCAGGAATCCGACTCAAGGAGTGGCATTTCTAAGAATCCAACTCTATTCGTGTCATTTCCATGACTCCGACTCAAGGAGTGGCATTTCCATGACTCCGACTCAATGCGTGGCACTTCCATGACTCCCACTCTAGGCGTGTCATTTCAAAGAATCCGACTCTAGGCGAGTCATTTCCAGGACTCCGACTCAAGGCGTGGCATTTCCAGGACTCCGACACTAGGCGTAGCATTTTAAAGACTCCGACTCTAGGCGTGTCATTTCCAGGACTCCGACTCAAGGAGTGGCATTTCAAAGAATCCGACTCTAGGCGTGTCATTTCCAGGACTCCGACACTAGGCGTAGCATTTCAAAGAATCCGACTCTAGGCGTGTCATTTCCAGGACTCCGACTCAAGGCGTGGCATTTCCATGACTCCGACTCAAGGAGTGGCATTTTATGACTCCGACTAGATGTGTGGCATTTCAAAGAATCCGACTCTAGGTGTGTCATTTCCAGGAATCCGACTTTAGGCGTGGCATTTCAAAGAATCCGACTCTAGGTGTGGCATTTCCATGACTCCGACTCAAGGAGTGCCATTTCCATGACTCCGACTCAATGCGTGGCATTTCAAAGAATCCGACTCTAGACGTGTCATTTCCAGGACTCCGACACTTGGCGTGTCATTTCCAGGACTCCGACTCAAGGCGTGGGATTTCCAGGACTCCGACTCAATGCGTGGCATTTCAAAGAATCCGACTCAATGCGTGGCATTTCCACGACTACGACTCAAGGCGTGGCATTTCAAAGACTCCGACTCTAGGCGTGGCATTTCCATGACTCCGACAATAGGCGTGGCATTTCAAAGAATCCGAATCAAGGCGTGTCATTTCCAGGACTCCGACTCAATGCGTGCATTTCCAAGACTCACACTCAAGGCTTGGCATTTCCTTGACTCCGACACTAGGCGTGGCATTTCAAAGACTCCGACTCTGGGCGTGGCATTTCAAAGAATCCGACTCTGGGCGTGGCATTTCCAGGACTCCGACACTAGGCGTGGCATTTCCAGGAATCCGACTCTAAGCATGTCATTTCCAAGACTCCGACTCAAGGAGTGGCATTTCCATGACTCCGACACTAGGCGTGGCATTTCCATGACTCCGACACTAAGCGTGTCATTTCCAGGACTCCGACAATAGGCGTGGCATTTCAAAGACTCCGACTCTAGGCGTGTCATTTCCAGGACTCCGACACTAGGCGTGGCATTTCCAGGAATCCGACTCTAGGCGTGGCATTTCAAAGAATCCAACTCTATTCGTGTCATTTCCATGACTCCGACTCAAGGAGTGGCATTTCCATGACTCCGACTCAATGCGTGGCACTTACATGACTCCCACTCTAGGCGTGTCATTTCAAAGAATCCGACTCTAGGCGTGTCATTTCCAGGACTCCGACTCAAGGCGTGGCATTTCCAGGACTCCGACTCAAGCCGTGGCATTTCCAGGACTCCGACTCAAGGCGTGGCATTTCCAGGACTCCGACTCAAGGCGTGGCATTTCCAGGACTCCGACTCAAGGCGTGGCATTTCCATGACTCCGACTCAAGGCGTGGCATTTCCATGACTCCGACTCAAGGCGTGGCATATCAAAGAATCCGACTCTAGGCGTGTCATTTCCATGACTCCGACTCAATGCGTGGTATTTCAAAGACTCCGACTCAAGGCGTGTCATTTCCAGGACTCCAACACTAGGCGTGGCATTTCCAGGAATCCGACACTTAACGTGACATTTCAAAGAATTCGACTCTATTCGTGTCATTTCCAGGACTCCGACTCAAGGAGTGGCACTTCCATGATTCCGACTCAAGGGGTGGCATTTCTATGACTCCGACTCGATGCGTGGCATTTCAAAGAATCCGACTCTAGGCGTGTCATTTCCAGGACTCCGACACTAGGCGTAGCATTTCAAAGAATCCGACTCTAGGCGTGTCATTTCCAGGACTCCGACTCAAGGCGTGGCATTTCCATGACTCCGACTCAAGGCGTGGCATTTCCATGACTCCGACTCAATGCGTGGCATTTCAAAGACTCCGACTCAATGCGTGGCATTTCCATGACTCCGACTCTAGGCGTGTCATTTCCAGGACTACGACACTAGGAGTGGCATTTCCAGGAATCCGACTCTAGGCGTGTCATTTCCAAGACTCCGACTCAAGGCGTGGCATTTCCAGGACTCCGACTCAAGCAGTGGCATTTCCAGGACTCCGACTCAAGGAGTGGCGTTTCCATGACTCCGACTCAAGGAGTGGCATTTCCATGACTACGACTCAAGGCGTGGCATTTCCATGACTCCGACTCAAGGCGTGGCATTTCCAGGAATCCGACTCAATGCGTGGCACTTCCATGACTCCGACTCTAGGCGTGTCATTTCAAAGAATCCGACTCTAGGCGTGTCATTTCGAGGACTCCGACACTAGGCGTAGCATTTCAAAGAATCCGACTCAATGCGTGGCATTTCCAGGACTCCGACTCAACGAGTGCCATTTCCATGACTCCGACTCAATGCGTGGCATTTCAATGTCTCCGACACTAGGCGTGGCATTTCCAGGACTCCGACACTAGGCGTGGCATTTCCAGGAATCCGACTCTAGGCATGTCATTTCCAAGACTCCGACTCTAGGCATGTCATTGCCAAGACTCCGACTCAAGGCGTGGCATTTCAAAGACTTCGACTCAAGGCGTGTCATTTCCAAGACTCCGACACTAGGCGTGGCATTTCAAAGACTTCGACTCTAGGCGTGTCATTTCAAAGACTCCGACTCAAGGCGTGGCATTTCCATGACTCCGACTCAATGCGTGGCATTTCAAAGAATCCGACTCTAGGCGTGTCATTTCCAGGACTCCGACACTAGGCGTAGCATTTCAAAGAATCCGACTCTAGGCG
The DNA here is from genome assembly GCA_907163375.1 of Prostheceraeus crozeri. NCBI lineage: Eukaryota > Metazoa > Platyhelminthes > Polycladida > Euryleptidae > Prostheceraeus > Prostheceraeus crozeri. Next base: position 467,053 of record CAJQUW010007154.1, read on the forward strand.
TGTCATTTCCAGGACTCCGACTCAAGCCGTGGCATTTCTATGACTCCGACTCAAGGCGTGGCATTTCAAAGACTACGACTCTAGGCGTGTCATTTCCAGGACTCCGACTCTAGGCGTGGCATTTCCAGGAATCCGACTCTAGGCGTGGCATTTCAAAGAATCCAACTCTATTCGTGTCATTTCCATGATTCCGACTCAAGGAGTGGCATTTCCATGACTCCGACTCAATGCGTGGCACTTCCATGACTCCGACTCTAGGCGTGGCATTTCAAAGAATCCGACTCTAGGCGTGTCATTTCCAGGACTCCGACATTAGGCGTAGCACTTCAAAGAATCCGACTCTAGGCGTGTCATTTCCAGGACACCGACTCAAGGAGTGGCATTTCAAAGAATCCGACTCTAGGCGTGTCATTTCCAGGACTCCGACACTAGGCGTAGCATTTCAAAGAATCCGACTCTAGGCGTGTCATTTCCAGGACTCCGACTCAAGGCATGGCATTTCCATGACTCCGACTCAAGGAGTGCCATTTCCATGACTCCGACTCAATGCGTGGTATTTCAAAGACTCCGACTCAAGGCGTGTCATTTCCAGGACTCCAACACTAGGCGTGGCATTTCCAGGAATCCGACACTTAACGTGACATTTCAAAGAATTCGACTCTATTCGTGTCATTTCCAGGACTCCGACTCAAGGAGTGGCGTTTCCATGATTCCGACTCAAGGGGTGGCATTTCTATGACTCCGACTCGATGCGTGGCATTTCAAAGAATCCGACTCTAGGCGTGTCATTTCCAGGACTCCGACACTAGGCGTAGCATTTCAAAGAATCCGACTCTAGGCGTGTCATTTCCAGGACTCCGACTCAAGGCGTGGCATTTCCATGACTCCGACTCAAGGCGTGGCATTTCCATGACTCCGACTCAATGCGTGGCATTTCAAAGACTCCGACTCAATGCGTGGCATTTCCATGACTCCGACTCTAGGCGTGTCATTTCCAGGACTACGACACTAGGAGTGGCATTTCCAGGAATCCGACTCTAGGCGTGTCATTTCCAAGACTCCGACTCAAGGCGTGGCATTTCCAGGACTCCGACTCAAGCAGTGGCATTTCCAGGACTCCGACTCAAGGAGTGGCGTTTCCATGACTCCGACTCAAGGAGTGGCATTTCCATGACTCCGACTCAAGGCGTGGCATTTCCATGACTCCGACTCAAGGCGTGGCATTTCCAGGAATCCGACTCAATGCGTGGCACTTCCATGACTCCGACTCTAGGCGTGTCATTTCAAAGAATCCGACTCTAGGCGTGTCATTTCGAGGACTCCGACACTAGGCGTAGCATTTCAAAGAATCCGACTCAATGCGTGGCATTTCCATGACTCCGACTCAACGAGTGCCATTTCAATGACTCCGACTCAATGCGTGGCATTTCAATGTCTCCGACACTAGGCGTGGCATTTCCAGGACTCCGACACTAGGCGTGGCATTTCCAGGAATCCGACTCTAGGCATGTCATTTCCAAGACTCCGACTCTAGGCATGTCATTGCCAAGACTCCGACTCAAGGCGTGGCACTTCCATGACTCCGACTCAAGGCGTGTCATTTCCAAGACTCCGACACTAGGCGTGGCATTTCAAAGACTTCGACTCTAGGCGTGTCATGTCAAAGACTCCGACTCAAGGCGTGGCATTTCCATGACTGCGACTCAATGCGTGGCATTTCAAAGAATCCGACTCTAGGCGTGTCATTTCCAGGACTCCGACACTAGGCGTAGCATTTCAAAGAATCCGACTCTAGGCGTGTCATTTCCAGGACTCCGACTCAAGGCGTGGCATTTCCATGACTCCGACTCAAGGAGTGCCATTTCCATGACTCCGACTCAATGCGTGGTATTTCAAAGACTCCGACTCTAGGCGTGTCATTTCCAGGACTCCGACACTAGGCGTGGCATTTCCAGGAATCCGACTCTAGGCGTGGCATTTCAAAGAATCCAACTCTATTCGTGTCATTTCCATGACTCCGACTCAAGGAGTGGCATTTCCATGACTCCGACTCAATGCGTGGCACTTCCATGACTCCGACTCTAGGCGTGTCATTTCAAAGAATCCGACTCAATGCGTGGCATTTCCAGGACTCCGACACTAGGCGTAGCATTTCAAAGAATCTGACTGAAGGCGTGGCATTCCCAGGACTCCGACTCAATGCGTGGCATTTCAAAGACTTCGGCTATAGGCGTGTCATTTCAAAGACTCCGACTCAAGGCGTGGCATTTCCATGACTCCGAGTCAAGGCGTGGCATTTCCATGACTCCGACTCTAGGCGTGTCATTTCAAAGAATCCGACTCAATGCGTGGCATTTCCAGGACTCCGACACTAGGCGTAGCATTTCAAAGAATCTCAATGAAGGCGTGGCATTCCCAGGACTACGACTCAAGGCGTGGCATTTCCATGACTCCGACTCAAGGCGTGGCATTTCAAAGAATCCGACTCTATTCGTGTCATTTCCAGGACTCCGACTCAAGGAGTGGCATTTTATGACTCCGACTAGATGTGTGGCATTTCAAAGAATCCGACTCTAGGTGTGTCATTTCCAGGAATCCGACTCTAGGCGTGGCTTTTCAAAGAATCCGACTCAATGCGTGGCATTTCCAGGACTCCGACTCAAGGCGTGGCATTTCCATGACTCCGACTCAAGGCGTGGCATTTCCATGACTCCGACTCAAGGCGTGGCATTTCCATGACTCCCACTCAATGCGTGGCATTTCAATGACTCCGACACTAGGCGTGGCATTTCAAAGACTCCGACTCTGGGCGTGTCATTTCCAGGACTCCGACACTAGGCGTGGCATTTCAAAGACTCCGACTCTGGGCGTGTCATTTCCAGGACTCCGACACTAGGCGTGGCATTTCAAAGACTCCGACTCTAGGCGTGTCATTTCCAGGACTCCGACACTAGGCGTGGCATTTCAAAGACTTCGACTCTAGGCGTGTCATTTCCACGACTCCGACAATAGGCGTGGCATTTCAAAGAATCCGAATCAAGGCGTGTCATTTCCATGACTCCGACTCAATGCGTGCATTTCCATGACTCCGAATCAAGGAGTGGCATCTCCAGGACTCCGACACTAGGTGTGGCATTTCAAAGACTCCGACTCTGGGCGTGTCATTTCCAGGACTCCGACACTAGGCGTGGCATTTCAAAGACTTCGACTCTAGGCGTGTCATTTCAAAGACTCCGACTCAAGGCGTGGCATTTCAAAGAATCCGACTCTAGGCGTGGCAATTCCAGGATTCCGACACTTAACGTGACATTTCAAAGAATCCGACTCTATTCGTGTCATTTCCAGGACTCCGACTCAAGGAGTGGCGTTTCCATGACTCAGACTCAAGGAGTGGCTTTTCCATGACTCCGACTCAAGGAGTGGCATTTCTATGACTCCGACTCAATGCGTGGCATTTCAAAGAATCCGACTCTAGGCGTGTCATTTCCAGGACTCCGACACTAGGGGTAGCATTTCAAAGAATCCGACTCTAGGCGTGTCATTTCCATGACTCCGACTCAAGGAGTGGCATTTCCATGACTCCGACTCAATGCGTGGCACTTCCATGACTCCGACTCTAGGCGTGTCATTTCCAGGACTCCGACACTAGGCGTGGCATTTCCAGGAATCCGACTCAAGGAGTGGCATTTCAAAGAATCCAACTCTATTCGTGTCATTTCCATGACTCCGACTCAAGGAGTGGCATTTCCATGACTACGACTCAAGGAGTGGCATTTCCATGACTCCCACTCTAGGCGTGTCATTTCAAAGAATCCGACTCTAGGCGAGTCATTTCCAGGACTCCGACTCAAGGCGTGGCATTTCCAGGACTCCGACACTAGGCGTAGCATTTCAAAGACTCCGACTCTAGGCGTGTCATTTCCAGGACTCCGACTCAAGGAGTGGCATTTCAAAGAATCCGACTCTAGGCGTGTCATTTCCAGGACTCCGACACTAGGCGTAGCATTTCGAAGAATCCGACTCTAGGCGTGTCATTTCCAGGACTCCGACTCAAGGCGTGGCATTTCCATGACTCCGACTCAAGGAGTGGCATTTTATGACTCCGACTAGATGTGTGGCATTTCAAAGAATCCGACTCTAGGTGTGTCATTTCCAGGAATCCGACTTTAGGCGTGGCATTTCAAAGAATCCGACTCTAGGTGTGGCATTTCCATGACTCCGACTCAAGGAGTGCCATTTCCAGGACTCCGACTCAATGCGTGGCATTTCAAAGAATCCGACTCAATGCGTGGCATTTCCACGACTACGACTCAAGGCGTGGCATTTCAAAGACTCCGACTCTAGGCGTGGCATTTCCATGACTCCGACAATAGGCGTGGCATTTCAAAGAATCCGAATCAAGGCGTGTCATTTCCAGGACTCCGACTCAATGCGTGCATTTCCAAGACTCACACTCAAGGCTTGGCATTTCCTTGACTCCGACACTAGGCGTGGCATTTCAAAGACTCCGACTCTGGGCGTGGCATTTCAAAGAATCCGACTCTGGGCGTGGCATTTCCAGGACTCCGACACTAGGCGTGGCATTTCCAGGAATCCGACTCTAGGCGTGGCATTTCAAAGAATCAAAATCTATTCGTGTCATTTCCATGACTCCGACTCAAGGAGTGGCATTTCCATGACTCCGACTCAATGCGTGGCACTTCCATGACTCCCACTCTAGGCGTGTCATTTCAAAGAATCCGACTCTAGGCGTGTCATTTCCAGGACTCCGACTCAAGGCGTGGCATTTCCAGGACTCCGACTCAAGGCGTGGCATTTCCAGGACTCCGACTCAAGGCGTGGCATTTCCATGACTCCGACTCAAGGCGTGGCATATCAAAGAATCCGACTCTAGGCGTGTCATTTCCAGGATTCCGACACTTGGCGTGACATTTCAAAGAATCCGACTCAAGGCGTGTCATTTCCAAAACTGCCACTCAAGGAGTAGCATTTCCAAAACTCCCACTCAAGGAGTAGCATTTCCATGACTCCGACTCAATGCGTGGCATTTCAAAGAATCCGACTCAAGGCGTGTCATTTCCAGGACTCCGACACTAGGCGTAGCATTTCAAAGAATCCGACTCTAGGCGTGTCATTTCCATGACTCCGACTCAAGGAGTGGCATTTCCATGACTCCGACTCAATGCGTGGCATTTCCATGACTCCGACTCTAGGCGTGTCATTTCCAGGACTCCGACACTAGGCGTGGCATTTCCAGGAATCCGACTCAAGGAGTGGCATTTCAAAGAATCCAACTCTATTCGTGTCATTTCCATGACTCCGACTCAAGGAGTGGCATTTCCATGACTCCGACTCAATGCGTGGCACTTCCATGACTCCGACTCTGGGCGTGTCATTTCCAGGACTCTGACACTAGGCGTGGCATTTCCAGGAATCCGACTCAAGGCGTGGCATTTCGATGACTCCCACTCAAGGCGTTTCATTTCCAGGACTCCGACACTAGGCGTGGCATTTCAAAGACTTCGACTCAAGGCGTGGCATTTCAAAGACTCCGACTCAAGGCGTGCATTTCCAAGACTCGCACTCAAGGCTTGGCATTTCCTTGACTCCGACACTAGGCGTGGCATTTCAAAGACTCCGACTCTGGGCGTGGCATTTCAAAGAATCCGACTCTGGGCGTGTCATTTCCAGGAATCCGACTCAAGGCGTGGCATTTCCAGGACTACGACTCAATGCGTGGCATTTCAAAGAATCCGACTCAATGCGTGGCATTTCCATGACTCCGACACTAGGCGTGGCATTTCCATGACTCCGACACTAAGCGTGTCATTTCCAGGACTCCGACACTAGGCGTGGCATTTCAAAGACTCCGACTCAAGGCGTGGCATTTCCAGGAGTCCGACTCAAGGCGTGGCATTTCCAAAACTGCCACTCAAGGAGTAGCATTTCCAAAACTCCCACTCAAGGAGTAGCATTTCCATGACTCCGACTCAATGCGTGGCATTTCAAAGAATCCGACTCAAGGCGTGTCATTTCCAGGACTCCGACACTAGGGGTAGCATTTCAAAGAATCCGACTCTAGGCGTGTCATTTCCATGACTCCGACTCAAGGAGTGGCATTTCCATGACTCCGACTCAATGCGTGGCACTTCCATGACTCCGACTCTAGGCGTGTCATTTCCAGGACTCCGACACTAGGCGTGGCATTTCCAGGAATCCGACTCAAGGAGTGGCATTTCAAAGAATCCAACTCTATTCGTGTCATTTCCATGACTCCAACTCAAGGAGTGGCATTTCCATGACTCCGACTCAATGCGTGGCACTTCCATGACTCCCACTCTAGGCGTGTCATTTCAAAGAATCCGACTCTAGGCGAGTCATTTCCAGGACTCCGACTCAAGGCGTGGCATTTCCAGGACTCCGACTCAAGGCGTGGCATTTCCAGGACTCCGACACTAGGCGTGGCATTTCAAAGAATCCGAATCAAGGCGTGTCATTTCCAGGACTCCGACTCAATGCGTGCATTTCCAAGACTCGCACTCAAGGCTTGGCATTTCCTTGACTCCGACACTAGGCGTGGCATTTCAAAGACTCCGACTCTATGCGTGTCATTCCAGACCCTACTCAAGGCGTGTGGCATTTCAAAGAATCCGACTCTAGGCGTGGCATTTCCAGGAATCCGACTTTAGGCGTGGCATTTCAAAGAATCCGACTCTAGGTGTGGCATTTCCAAGACTCCGACTCAAGGAGTGCATTTCCATGACTCCGACTCCGACTCTAGGCGTGGCATTTCATTGACTCCGACACTTGGCGTGTCATTTCCAGGAATCCGACTCAGTGGGATTTCCAGGACTCCGACTCAATGCGTGGCATTTCAAAGAATCCGACTAAATGCGTGGCATTTCCACGACTACGACTCAAGGCGTGGCATTTCAAAGACTCCGACTCAAGGAGTGGCATTTCCATGACTCCGACTCAATGCGTGGCATTTCTATGACTCCGACTCAATGCGTGGCATTTCAAAGAATCCGACTCTAGGCGTGTCATTTCCAGGACTCCGACACTATGGGTAGCATTTCAAAGAATCCGACTCTAGGCGTGTCATTTCCATGACTCCGACTCAAGGAGTGGCATTTCCATGACTCCGACTCAATGCGTGGCACTTCCATGACTCCGACTCTAGGCGTGTCATTTCCAGGACTCCGACACGAGGCGTGGCATTTCCAGGAATCCGACTCAAGGAGTGGCATTTCAAAGAATCCAACTCTATTCGTGTCATTTCCATGACTCCGACTCAAGGAGTGGCATTTCCATGACTCCGACTCAATGCGTGGCACTTCCATGACTCCCACTCTAGGCGTGTCATTTCAAAGAATCCGACTCTAGGCGAGTCATTTCCAGGACTCCGACTCAAGGCGTGGCATTTCCAGGACTCCGACACTAGGCGTAGCATTTCAAAGAATCCGACTCTAGGCGTGTCATTTCCAGGACTCCGACTCAAGGAGTGGCATTTCAAAGAATCCGACTCTAGGCGTGTCATTTCCAGGACTCCGACTCAAGGAGTGGCATTTCAAAGAATCCGACTCTAGGCGTGTCATTTCCAGGACTCCGACTCAAGGCGTGGCATTTCCATGACTCCGACTCAAGGAGTGGCATTTTATGACTCCGACTAGATGTGTGGCATTTCAAAGAATCCGACTCTAGGTGTGTCATTTCCAGGAATCCGACTTTAGGCGTGGCATTTCAAAGAATCCGACTCTAGGTGTGGCATTTCCATGACTCCGACTCAAGGAGTGCCATTTCCATGACTCCGACTCAATGCGTGGCATTTCAAAGAATCCGACTCTAGACGTGTCATTTCCAGGACTCCGACACTTGGCGTGTCATTTCCAGGACTCCGACTCAAGGCGTGGGATTTCCAGGACTCCGACTCAATGCGTGGCATTTCAAAGAATCCGACTCAATGCGTGGCATTTCCACGACTACGACTCAAGGCGTGGCATTTCAAAGACTCCGACTCTAGGCGTGGCATTTCCATGACTCCGACAATAGGCGTGGCATTTCAAAGAATCCGAATCAAGGCGTGTCATTTCCAGGACTCCGACTCAATGCGTGCATTTCCAAGACTCACACTCAAGGCTTGGCATTTCCTTGACTCCGACACTAGGCGTGGCATTTCAAAGACTCCGACTCTGGGCGTGGCATTTCAAAGAATCCGACTCTGGGCGTGGCATTTCCAGGACTCCGACACTAGGCGTGGCATTTCCAGGAATCCGACTCTAAGCATGTCATTTCCAAGACTCCGACTCAAGGAGTGGCATTTCCATGACTCCGACACTAGGCGTGGCATTTCCATGACTCCGACACTAAGCGTGTCATTTCCAGGACTCCGACACTAGGCGTGGCATTTCAAAGACTCCGACTCTAGGCGTGTCATTTCCAGGACTCCGACACTAGGCGTAGCATTTCAAAGACTCCGACTCTAGGCGTGTCATTTCCAGGACTCCGACTCAAGGAGTGGCATTTCAAAGAATCCGACTCTAGGCGTGTCACTTCCAGGACTCCGACACTAGGCGTAGCATTTCAAAGAATCCGACTCTAGGCGTGTCATTTCCAGGACTCCGACTCAAGGCGTGTCATTTCCATGACTCCGACTCAAGGAGTGGCATTTTATGACTCCGACTAGATGTGTGGCATTTCAAAGAATCCGACTCTAGGTGTGTCATTTCCAGGAATCCGACTTTAGGCGTGGCATTTCAAAGAATCCGACTTTAGGCGTGGCATTTCCATGACTCCGACTCAAGGCGTGGCATTTCCATGACTCCGACTCAATGCGTGGCATTTCAAAGAATCCGACTCTAGACGTGTCATTTCCAGGACTCCGACACTTGGCGTGTCATTTCCAGGACTCCGACTCAAGGCGTGGGATTTCCAGGACTCCGACTCAATGCGTGGCATTTCAAAGAATCCGACTCAATGCGTGGCATTTCCACGACTACGACTCAAGGCGTGGCATTTCAAAGACTCCGACTCTAGGCGTGGCATTTCCATGACTCCGACAATAGGCGTGGCATTTCAAAGAATCCGAATCAAGGCGTGTCATTTCCAGGACTCCGACTCAATGCGTGCATTTCCAAGACTCACACTCAAGGCTTGGCATTTCCTTGACTCCGACACTAGGCGTGGCATTTCAAAGACTCCGACTCTGGGCGTGGCATTTCAAAGAATCCGACTCTGGGCGTGGCATTTCCAGGACTCCGACACTAGGCGTGGCATTTCCAGGAATCCGACTCTAAGCATGTCATTTCCAAGACTCCGACTCAAGGAGTGGCATTTCCATGACTCCGACACTAGGCGTGGCATTTCCATGACTCCGACACTAAGCGTGTCATTTCCAGGACTCCGACACTAGGCGTGGCATTTCAAAGACTCCGACTCTAGGCGTGTCATTTCCAGGACTCCGACACTAGGCGTGGCATTTCCAGGAATCCGACTCTAGGCGTGGCATTTCAAAGAATCCAACTCTATTCGTGTCATTTCCATGACTCCGACTCAAGGAGTGGCATTTCCATGACTCCGACTCAATGCGTGGCACTTCCATGACTCCCACTCTAGGCGTGTCATTTCAAAGAATCCGACTCTAGGCGTGTCATTTCCAGGACTCCGACTCAAGGCGTGGCATTTCCAGGACTCCGACTCAAGCCGTGGCATTTCCAGGACTCCGACTCAAGGCGTGGCATTTCCAGGACTCCGACTCAAGGCGTGGCATTTCCAGGACTCCGACTCAAGGCGTGGCATTTCCATGACTCCGACTCAAGGCGTGGCATTTCCATGACTCCGACTCAAGGCGTGGCATTTCAAAGAATCCGACTCTAGGCGTGTCATTTCCAGGATTCCGACACTTGGCGTGACATTTCAAAGAATCCGACTCTATTCGTGTCATTTCCAGGACTCCGACTCAAGGAGTGGCGTTTCCATGACTCCGACTCAAGGAGTGGCATTTCCATGACTCCGACTCAATGCGTGGCATTTCAAAGAATCCGACTCTAGGTGTGTCATTTCCAGGAATCCGACTCTAGGCGTGGCATTTCAAAGAATCCGAATCTAGGCGTGTCATTTCCAGGACTCCGACAATAGGCGTGGCATTTCAAAGAATCCGACTCTAGGTGTGGCATTTCCATGACTCCGACTCAAGGAGTGCCATTTCCATGACTCCGACTCAATGCGTGGCATTTCAAAGAATCCGACTCTAGACGTGTCATTTCCAGGACTCCGACACTTGGCGTGTCATTTCCAGGAATCCGACTCAAGGCGTGGCATTTCCAGGACTACGACTCAATGCGTGGCATTTCAAAGAATCCGACTCAATGCGTGGCATTTCCACGACTACGACTCAAGGCGTGGCATTTCAAAGACTCCGACTCTAGGCGTGTCACTTCCATGACTCCGACAATAGGCGTGGCATTTCAAAGAATCCGAATCAAGGCGTGTCATTTCCAGGACTCCGACTCAATGCGTGCATTTCCAAGACTCGCACTCAAGGCTTGGCATTTCCTTGACTCCGACACTAGGCGTGGCATTTCAAAGACTCCGACTCTGGGCGTGGCATTTCAAAGAATCCGACTCTGGGTGTGGCATTTCCAGGACTCCGACACTAGGCGTGGCATTTCCAGGAATCCGACTCTAGGCATGTCATTTCCAAGACTCCGACTCAAGGAGTGGCATTTCCATGACTCCGACACTAGGCGTGGCATTTCAAAGACTCCGACTCAAGGCGTGGCATTTCCAGGAGTCCGACTCAAGGCGTGGCATTTCCAAAACTGCCACTCAAGGAGTAGCATTTCCAAAACTCCCACTCAAGGAGTAGCATTTCCATGACTCCGACTCAATGCGTGGCATTTCAAAGAATCCGACTCAAGGCGTGTCATTTCCAGGACTCCGACACTAGGGGTAGCATTTCAAAGAATCCGACTCTAGGCGTGTCATTTCCATGACTCTGACTCAAGGAGTGGCATTTCCATGACTCCGACTCAATGCGTGGCACTTCCATGACTCCGACTCTAGGCGTGTCATTTCCAGGACTCCGACACTAGGCGTGGCATTTCCAGGAATCCGACTCAAGGAGTGGCATTTCAAAGAATCCAACTCTATTCGTGTCATTTCCATGACTCCAACTCAAGGAGTGGCATTTCCATGACTCCGACTCAATGCGTGGCATTTCCAGGACTCCGACACTAGGCGTAGCATTTCAAAGACTCCGACTCTAGGCGTGTCATTTCCAGGACTCCGACTCAAGGAGTGGCATTTCAAAGAATCCGACTCTAGGCGTGTCATTTCCAGGACTCCGACACTAGGCGTAGCATTTCAAAGAATCCGACTCTAGGCGTGTCATTTCCAGGACTCCGACTCAAGGCGTGGCATTTCCATGACTCCGACTCAAGGAGTGGCATTTTATGACTCCGACTAGATGTGTGGCATTTCAAAGAATCCGACTCTAGGTGTGTCATTTCCAGGAATCCGACTTTAGGCGTGGCATTTCAAAGAATCCGACTCTAGGTGTGGCATTTCCATGACTCCGACTCAAGGAGTGCCATTTCCATGACTCCGACTCAATGCGTGGCATTTCAAAGAATCCGACTCTAGACGTGTCATTTCCAGGACTCCGACACTTGGCGTGTCATTTCCAGGAATCCGACTCAAGGCGTGGGATTTCCAGGACTACGACTCAATGCGTGGCATTTCAAAGAATCCGACTCAATGCGTGGCATTTCCACGACTACGACTCAAGGCGTGGCATTTCAAAGACTCCGACTCTAGGCGTGGCATTTCCATGACTCCGACAATAGGCGTGGCATTTCAAAGAATCCGAATCAAGGCGTGTCATTTCCAGGACTCCGACTCAATGCGTGCATTTCCAAGACTCACACTCAAGGCTTGGCATTTCCTTGACTCCGACACTAGGCGTGGCATTTCAAAGACTCCGACTCTGGGCGTGGCATTTCAAAGAATCCGACTCTGGGCGTGGCATTTCAAAGAATCCGACTCTGGGCGTGGCATTTCCAGGACTCCGACACTAGGCGTGGCATTTCCAGGAATCCGACTCAATGCGTGGCATTTCAAAGAATCCGACTCTAGGCGTGTCATTTCCAGGACTCCGACACTTGGCGTGTCATTTCCAGGAATCCGACTCAAGGCATGTCATTTCCAAGACTCCGACTCAAGGAGTGGCATTTCCATGACTCCGACACTAGGCGTGGCATTTCCATGACTCCGACACTAAGCGTGTCATTTCCAGGACTCCGACACTAGGCGTGGCATTTCAAAGACTCCGACACTAGGCGTGGCATTTCAAAGACTCCGACTCTAGGCGTGTCATTTCCAGGACTCCGACACTAGGCGTGGCATTTCCAGGAATCCGACTCTAGGCGTGGCATTTCAAAGAATCCAACTCTATTCGTGTCATTTCCATGACTCCGACTCAAGGAGTGGCATTTCCATGACTCCGACTCAATGCGTGGCACTTCAATGACTCCCACTCTAGGCGTGTCATTTCAAAGAATCCGACTCTAGGCGTGTCATTTCCAGGACTCCGACTCAAGGCGTGGCATTTCCATCCGACTCAAGAGTGGCGTTTTCCATGAATCGACCTCTCAGGAGTGGCATTTTCCATCCTGGCATTTCAAAGAAATCGGACCATGTGTGGGGCTTTCATGACTCCGTCTCAAGGAGTGCTTTCATGATGACTCCGACGATGCGTGGCATTTCAAAGAATCCCGACTCTAGGACGTGTCATTCCGGACTCGGACACTGTGGCGTTGTCTTTTCCAGAATTCCACTAGGCGTGGCATTTCCAGTGGCATTTCAAAGAATCCAACTCTATTCGTGTCATTTCCATGACTCCGCCTCCCGGAGTGGCATTTCCATGACTCCGACTCACTGCGTGGCACTTCCATGACTCCCACTCTAGGCGTGTCATTTCAAAGAATCCGACTCTAGGCGTGTCATTTCCAGGACTCCGACTCAAGGCGTGGCATTTCCATGACTCCGACTCAATGCGTGGCATTTCAAAGAATCCGACTCTAGGTGTGTCATTTCCAGGAATCCGACTCTAGGCGTGGCATTTCAAAGAATCCGAATCTAGGCGTGTCATTTCCAGGACTCCGACAATAGGCGTGGCATTTCAAAGAATCCGACTCTAGGTGTGGCATTTCCATGACTCCGTTTCCATGACTCCGACTCAATGCGTGGCATTTCAAAGAATCCGACTCTAGACGTGTCATTTCCAGGACTCCGACACTTGGCGTGTCATTTCCAGGAATCCGACTCAAGGCGTGGCATTTCCAGGACTACGACTCAATGCGTGGCATTTCGAAGAATCCGACTCAATGCGTGGCATTTCCACGACTACGACTCAAGGCGTGGCATTTCAAAGACTCCGACTATAGGCGTGTCACTTCCATGACTCCGACAATAGGCGTGGCATTTCAAAGAATCCGAATCAAGGCGTGTCATTTCCAGGACTCCGACTCAATGCGTGCATTTCCAAGACTCGCACTCAAGGCTTGGCATTTCCTTGACTCCGACACTAGGCGTGGCATTTCAAAGACTCCGACACTAGGCGTGGCATTTCAAAGACTCCGACTCTGGGCGTGGCATTTCAAAGAATCCGACTCTGGGCGTGGCATTTCCAGGACTCCGACACTAGGCGTGGCATTTCCAGGAATCCGACTCTAGGCATTTCATTTCCAGGACTCCGACACTAGGTGTGGCATTTCAAAGACTCCGACTCTGGGCGTGTCATTTCCAGGACTCCGACACTAGGCGTGGCATTTCTATGACTCCGACTCAAGGCGTGGCATTTCGATGACTCCCACTCAAGGCGTTTCATTTCCAGGACTCCGACACTAGGCGTGGCATTTCCAAAACTCCCACTCAAGGAGTGGCACTTCCATGACTCCCACTCTAGGCGTGGCATTTCAAAGAATCCGACTCTAGGCGTGTCATTTCCAGGATTCCGACTCTAGGCGTGTCATTTCAAAGAATCCGACTCTATTCGTGTCATTTCCAGGACTCCGACTCAAGGAGTGGCGTTTCCATGACTCCGACTCAAGGCGTGGCATTTCCATGACTCCGACTCAATGCGTGGCATTTCAAAGAATCCGACTCTAGGTGTGTCATTTCCAGGAATCCGACTCTAGGCGTGGCATTTCAAAGAATCCGAATCTAGGCGTGTCATTTCCAGGACTCCGACAATAGGCGTGGCATTTTAAAGAATCCGACTCTAGGTGTGGCATTTCCATGACTCCGACTCAATGCGTGGCATTTCAAAGAATCCGACTCTAGACGTGTCATTTCCAGGACTCCGACACTTGGCGTGTCATTTCCAGGAATCCGACTCAAGGCGTGGCATTTCCAGGACTACGACTCAATGCGTGGCATTTCAAAGAATCCGACTCAATGCGTGGCATTTCCACGACTACGACTCAAGGCGTGGCATTTCAAAGACTCCGACTATAGGCGTGTCACTTCCATGACTCCGACAATAGGCGTGGCATTTCAAAGAATCCGAATCAAGGCGTGTCATTTCCAGGACTCCGACTCAATGCGTGCATTTCCAAGACTCGCACTCAAGGCTTGGCATTTCCTTGACTCCGACACTAGGCGTGGCATTTCAAAGACTCCGACTCTGGGCGTGGCATTTCAAAGAATCCGACTCTGGGCGTGGCATTTCCAGGACTCCGACACTAGGCGTGGCATTTCCAGGAATCCGACTATAGGCATGTCATTTCCAAGACTCCGACTCAAGGAGTGGCATTTCCATGACTCCGACACTAGGCGTGGCATTTCCATGACTCCGACACTAAGCGTGTCATTTCCAGGACTCCGACACTAGGCGTGGCATTTCAAAGACTCCGACTCAAGGCGTGGCATTTCCAGGAGTCCGACTCAAGGCGTGGCATTTCCAAAACTGCCACTCAAGGAGTAGCATTTCCAAAACTCCCACTCAAGGAGTAGCATTTCCATGACTCCGACTCAATGCGTGGCATTTCAAAGAATCCGACTCTAGGCGTGTCATTTCAGGGACTCCGACACTAGGCGTGTCATTTCAAAGAATCCGACTCTATTCGTGTCATTTCCAGGACTCCGACTCAAGGAGTGGCGTTTCCATGACTCCGACTCAAGGAGTGGGCATTCCATGACTCCGATCAAATGCGTGGCATTCAAAAAAAAGAATCCTAGGTGTGTCATGTCATTTCCAGATTCCGACTCTTAGGCGTGGCATTTCAAAGATCGAATCTAGGCGTGTCATTTCCAGGACTCCGACAATTTTTCTGGCATTTCAAAGAATCGACTCTAGGTTCCATGATTCCCATGACTTGCGTGGCATTTCAAAGAATCCGCTCTAGAATACGTTCCGACGTGTCATTTCCAGGACTCCGGACAGGGTTTGTGGTCATTCCGAGGTATCGACTCAAAGCGGTGGGACTCCGACTCAAGGAGTGGCATTTCGAAGAATCCGACTCAATGCGTGGCATTTCCACGACTACGACTCAAGGCGTGGCATTTCAAAGACTCCGACTATAGGCGTGTCACTTCCATGACTCCGACAATAGGCGTGGCATTTCAAAGAATCCGAATCAAGGCGTGTCATTTCCAGGACTCCGACTCAATGCGTGCATTTCCAAGACTCGCACTCAAGGCTTGGCATTTCCTTGACTCCGACACTAGGCGTGGCATTTCAAAGACTCCGACTCTGGGCGTGGCATTTCAAAGAATCCGACTCTGGGCGTGGCATTTCCAGGACTCCGACACTAGGCGTGGCATTTCCAGGAATCCGACTATAGGCATGTCATTTCCAAGACTCCGACTCAAGGAGTGGCATTTCCATGACTCCGACACTAGGCGTGGCATTTCCATGACTCCGACACTAAGCGTGTCATTTCCAGGACTCCGACACTAGGCGTGGCATTTCAAAGACTCCGACTCAAGGCGTGGCATTTCCAGGAGTCCGACTCAAGGCGTGGCATTTCCAAAACTGCCACTCAAGGAGTAGCATTTCCAAAACTCCCACTCAAGGAGTAGCATTTCCATGACTCCGACTCAATGCGTGGCATTTCAAAGAATCCGACTCTAGGCGTGTCATTTCAGGGACTCCGACACTAGGCGTGTCATTTCAAAGAATCCGACTCTATTCGTGTCATTTCCAGGACTCCGACTCAAGGAGTGGCGTTTCCATGACTCCGACTCAAGGAGTGGCATTTCCATGACTCCGACTCAATGCGTGGCATTTCAAAGAATCCGACTCTAGGTGTGTCATTTCCAGGAATCCGACTCTAGGCGTGGCATTTCAAAGAATCCGAATCTAGGCGTGTCATTTCCAGGACTCCGACAATAGGCGTGGCATTTCAAAGAATCCGACTCTAGGTGTGGCATTTCCATGACTCCGACTCAATGCGTGGCATTTCAAAGAATCCGACTCTAGACGTGTCATTTCCAGGACTCCGACACTTGGCGTGTCATTTCCAGGAATCCGACTCAAGGCGTGGCATTTCCAGGACTACGACTCAATGCGTGGCATTTCAAAGAATCCGACTCAATGCGTGGCATTTCCACGACTACGACTCAAGGCGTGGCATTTCAAAGACTCCGACTATAGGCGTGTCACTTCCATGACTCCGACAATAGGCGTGGCATTTCAAAGAATCCGAATCAAGGCGTGTCATTTCCAGGACTCCGACTCAATGCGTGCATTTCCAAGACTCGCACTCAAGGCTTGGCATTTCCTTGACTCCGACACTAGGCGTGGCATTTCAAAGACTCCGACTCTGGGCGTGGCATTTCAAAGAATCCGACTCTGGGCGTGGCATTTCCAGGACTCCGACACTAGGCGTGGCATTTCCAGGAATCCGACTATAGGCATGTCATTTCCAAGACTCCGACTCAAGGAGTGGCATTTCCATGACTCCGACACTAGGCGTGGCATTTCCATGACTCCGACACTAAGCGTGTCATTTCCAGGACTCCGACACTAGGCGTGGCATTTCAAAGACTCCGACTCAAGGCGTGGCATTTCCAGGAGTCCGACTCAAGGCGTGGCATTTCCAAAACTGCCACTCAAGGAGTAGCATTTCCAAAACTCCCACTCAAGGAGTAGCATTTCCATGACTCCGACTCAATGCGTGGCATTTCAAAGAATCCGACTCTAGGCGTGTCATTTCAGGGACTCCGACACTAGGCGTGTCATTTCAAAGAATCCGACTCTATTCGTGTCATTTCCAGGACTCCGACTCAAGGAGTGGCGTTTCCATGACTCCGACTCAAGGAGTGGCATTTCCATGACTCCGACTCAATGCGTGGCATTTCAAAGAATCCGACTCTAGGTGTGTCATTTCCAGGAATCCGACTCTAGGCGTGGCATTTCAAAGAATCCGAATCTAGGCGTGTCATTTCCAGGACTCCGACAATAGGCGTGGCATTTCAAAGAATCCGACTCTAGGTGTGGCATTTCCATGACTCCGACTCAATGCGTGGCATTTCAAAGAATCCGACTCTAGACTTGTCATTTCCAGGACTCCGACACTTGGCGTGTCATTTCCAGGAATCCGACTCAAGGCGTGGCATTTCCAGGACTACGACTCAATGCGTGGCATTTCAAAGAATCCGACTCAATGCGTGGCATTTCCACGACTACGACTCAAGGCGTGGCATTTCAAAGACTCCGACTATAGGCGTGTCACTTCCATGACTCCGACAATAGGCGTGGCATTTCAAAGAATCCGAATCAAGGCGTGTCATTTCCAGGACTCCGACTCAATGCGTGCATTTCCAAGACTCGCACTCAAGGCTTGGCATTTCCTTGACTCCGACACTAGGCGTGGCATTTCAAAGACTCCGACTCTGGGCGTGGCATTTCAAAGAATCCGACTCTGGGCGTGGCATTTCCAGGACTCCGACACTAGGCGTGGCATTTCCAGGAATCCGACTATAGGCATGTCATTTCCAAGACTCCGACTCAAGGAGTGGCATTTCCATGACTCCGACACTAGGCGTGGCATTTCCATGACTCCGACACTAAGCGTGTCATTTCCAGGACTCCGACACTAGGCGTGGCATTTCAAAGACTCCGACTCAAGGCGTGGCATTTCCAGGAGTCCGACTCAAGGCGTGGCATTTCCAAAACTGCCACTCAAGGAGTAGCATTTCCAAAACTCCCACTCAAGGAGTAGCATTTCCATGACTCCGACTCAATGCGTGGCATTTCAAAGAATCCGACTCTAGGCGTGTCATTTCAGGGACTCCGACACTAGGCGTGTCATTTCAAAGAATCCGACTCTAGGTGTGTCATTTCCAGGAATCCGACTCTAGGCGTGGCATTTCAAAGAATCCGACTCAATGCGTGGCATTTCCATGACTCCGTCTCAAGGCGTGGCATTTCCATGACTCCGACTCAAGGCGTGGCATTTCAAAGAATCCAACTCTAGGTGTGTCATTTCCAGGACTCCGACACTAGGCGTGGCATTTCCAGGAATCCGACTCTAGGCGTGTCATTTCCAAGACTCCGACTCTATTCGTGTCATCTCTATGACTCAGACTCAATGCGTGCATTTCAAAGACTCCGACTCAAGGAGTGGCATTTCCAGGACTCCGACTCAAGGCGTGGCGTTTCCATGACTGCGACTCAAGGAGTGGCATTTCCATGACTTCGACTCAATGCGTGGCATTTCAAAGAATCCGACTCTAGGCGTGTCATTTCCAGGACTCCGACACTTGGCGTGGCATTTCCATGACTCCGACTCAATGCGTGGCCTAGGGCTCCTATAGGATCACCGGATCACGGGGCTCATGATCCGATATCTATCATCGGATTGGCTCATATTCATGACTTTTGTTGTCGGATCGACTCCGGATCAAGGGCATGAGCGGATCCGATGATCAGGTAAATGATCAGATAACTTTATAGTAGGTTTTCCTCTCCTGAACCAGTAAACTAAGATAAAAGTTTATGTTTGGAACTGGAAAGCGAAAGCTTTTTCTTCACTGATGTTCGAAAACCATTTTTGAGACAATACCCTCCTCTTCATACATGCTTCTATGTTAACACACGTAAATCAATTTTAAAGGTTGTCAGATAAGTTTATTCAATTTAACTATTTGTTTCTGTGATATTCGTTTCCTCACGATTTCCAGTACTGAGGTTTCTTGGAAATAAACGACTGTTAGCATTTCTATCATAAGTGAAATCGATTAACTGTGTTCAAAAATGTGTCAGTATATCACTTTAGTTTAAACAATTCGATCTAATTTTGGTAACTGAATGAATTATGACTTATCCTACCATTAAGTTTGCACAGGATACGGAATAGCTTTTCTGACAATTTGTATATTTTGTTCTGTATTGACACCGATGATGATCATGAAAAATTACTCAGGTGAGTAAACATTAGTATTTTTACTTAATTTGACAAAATATACTGTATAAAACAGTTCGCAAGTCTCATCCCATTTGCTAGTAACAAAAACATTACTTTTATCATTTACGCATAATTTTCACTTACCCCGTGGATGATTAGTAGGTAATTTACGCTTATTTGTACTCATATTACAAAATTTTAAATCAAATTAAGACGAATTCTCTGTAATTTGTTAAGTTTTTAAATATTTTGTTACACCAGATTTGGCACCATTTTTGAAATACAAATGATTTCTATGAAAAGTCAATTTTGTGTTATAAAATATCGGCTTTACACTATTAGGTACTGAGTATGAAGATACCAAAGAATTGGAATATTATTTTTAATTGCGGTTACTCAAATAACTAGGCCAACGTATGCTACCTAACATTATTCAAATAATTTCAGTCATTAGAAATAGGGAATTTGGGGCTAACATGAAATGATTTAAAACGGTAACGAAGGCAGCAGAAAGCTAGATTGAATCAGTGGGGGGAGGCCTCTTTCTCATCCATAGTAACTCACTGTTACACTTATTTATGTAGTTTCCTTTTTAATGTAATGAACTGAATTTTAACCTATTCTCAACCTATTGTTCATTTTAACATAGGCCTATGGGTAGCTTCAAAAACTTTCAAATATTCATTATAAAGAAGACAATGTGTATTTATTGTGTATAGTAATCGAAAATATTTACTTACTTGAAACTACGAAGAGGCCATAATATTCTTAGGTAAAATTATTACTATTTTTACCTAAGAATATTTCTGTTGATAATATATTAGTATCATGTAATATAAACCTTCTCTTGTTTCATAAATGTACATATTTTTTTCCGGTTGGCCTAGATTAGGGTTTATCACATAGGAATCAGTCTTTCACGATTTTAATTTTGCACAGATTATGCCCGATATAGGCCCCTATAACTTTGCAATGAAGTGTTCTTTTTCAGGTGGAAGATTAATATGGTACTTTTGGCTACAAAACATAAGCAGTTAAGTTAAAGCACTTGATTGTAATCATTGAACAATTGTAGGCATAAATTTCACTATCGGATCTCGGATCATTTCCCATCGGCTATCGGATCATGCATGTAGTTATCGGATCCCAGCTCATGCGCATGAGACGGTAGGAGCCCTAAATGACTCAAGGCCTAGCATTTCCAAGACTCCGACTCAAGGCGTGGCATTTCCAAGACTCCGACTCATGGCGTGGCGATGTTTAGTACTCTGTTTCACAACTCCGCAATTGTTACGACTGCGGATACACATCCCGCCTAAAATGTCACAGTAAAGACATTTGAAATAGCAGTGAAATAATCATGCCTGCTATTGTTAAAAGTACTTAGTCGGTCAGGCAATTGGAAGCGGAGGCGACCAGAAGCGGAAGCGCGTTCTGAATTTCATAGCCGCCTCCGACTCGATATTTTCTGACTTCTATGAAGACAATTATCAGTTACCACTCTTTTATAATGCTGACAAAATTATATAATTCATCAACAAACTTTTGTTAGTATTTTGATTCACATGTCTACATAGAAAAACATATACCGGTGCTTATATACTGTGAGCAACTTACCGCACATTGTTCTCTGAGACTCCACTGACGTCGGGTCCAAATCACATTGCTGACCTACACCACCTCGACTGTTCAAGCTTACTTCAGCAGTAACCAGGCGTGATGGACAAGCCGATGCATAACATGCTTCAACCCTGAATCCTAAAGCAAATCGTTGAACTCCACTTCCAGCAACGTATAGCTTCGTTTCGGGTAGACCTTGAAGAGAAGAATACGAAAAAGATGAAAATCAAATTACTTGAGGGTCACATAATATGTGACTTGCTGAAGTCACTAAAGAGTGGAAAGATATTTTATAATCGGCCGAATTCCAAATCAGGTGGACGCTTCTTGCTTCGTCAAACAAGGATGTTATGATGACTGGATTAAAAGGGTATAATTGAAATTTGAAATAACAAGATGGAATATAGGACAAAGTGATACTCACTAAAAAAATCGTTTATCTATGCTACAACATAGAACATTGTAAGAGCATTGATAAGTAAGTAAAAGAGATAGAATAGAAAAAATGGAATGAAAATTTGAAAGAAAATTTAGAGGGTCAAAACCTTTACATCCGTTGATAAGTCTATCTGTTAACAAGGTTTTTGTAAACAAGGCCTCAAATGACTTTCGGGATCCTCTCTTCTTTACAACATTAATGGTCCATGTGAAATTAAGAATTATGTTATGTTGAACCATAAGTATATAGCGGTATACCAATGATTCCGATTGTGTAGTATGTTCGCAAATTATTTATCCGATTGTTATACTTATCTCTCCGATGCACATTTTATTACAGAAATCAAGATTTTCAATCTATCTGAATGATGTACAACATGGCTATTTACTTTTTAGGAATGAATATGTCAACGCATTTCAACCGTGTCTGCTGAAGGACAGCCTGTTTTCTGAATGGATTGAGGCTGAGAGAGACGACAAAAGAGCAAATTGCAAGATTTGTAGCAAGAATTTCTCTTTAGGTAGGATGGGTGTTGCTGCAGTAATCAGTCATGGAGAGGGTAAAAAACATTTGCAAAAATTGAAAAGCTTGAATGAGAAATCAATTTCCGAATGCATTTATTGGATTTATTACTAATGATGCGGGTAGCTCCACATACAAGGAGCTACAGAGTGCAAGTGCAAAGATCATTCTTACTCTACTGGCGAAAAGACGAGAGATGATTCCTCAAAAAATCAAACTACATGTGTTTCCGCACCCTCTGAAGTTAGAACTGAAGGAAACAACAACAGTGGACGTCTTCCATCTCATTCAGTCAAAATAAATCTGGAGAACATCGCAATTCGCAACAAAGTACAGAAAATGCAGCTCAAAAACAGCAAAGCGTAATATCCTACTGTTTGCGGTATTGAACCTCATTCCGAGAATCTGCTTCGAAATGAACTATCGAACCCGTCTTATGCTGTTGTAGATTTTGATGAAGCTCTAGATAAGGTTCCTAAACCGGACAGATGGATATTCTTGTTCGATATTTATGTGCAAATACCGTTAAGACACGATATATAGCATCGCAATTCCTAGGACATGCTACGGATTTGCGAGAAGGGCTCGAAAGTGCTTTGACAGACATTCCTGCCGAAAAGATATTACAGATGGTTGCAATATAATTCTTAATCCACTTAAATGCATGCAAGAAACTATTTGCTTTTCTACAGATCAGCATGGATGGGCCGAACGTAAATTTGGCAACTTTGAAATCCATTAGGGAAGATCGGTCAGGTGACGCACCTGACCTCATCGATTTCGGAGCTTGCTTTTTGCATACATTAGATGGTGCTTTGCGAAGTGCCGACAAAGTTAGAGCCAATGTAATGCGATTTCTTAATGCCATCCATAATGTCTTCAAAGATCGTCGATCTCGTAGGGCTGAACCAATGTCGAACTGTGAATCACCACCTCGACCGAAATTCAGCCAGACAAGATCGGTCGAATATGTGGCTGCAGCAGAGCGAGCAATCATCGTTCTTCCTTATCTAACGGCTGTCCTACATCTGGAGTGTGTCACACTCCACCTAAGGTTTACATCAATAGAAATCATGCAAAAAATTATCAGCAGTCGATTATATTCCATAACTTTTATTTATTTTTCTTAATGTTCCTTACTACAGAACTATAAGAAATTTTGCTGTGGCAGTTCAAAGATATCGGAGATATTTGGTTGTCCGTCAATACGGGCGTAGCACACCTCAATATCTAATCACAGGTGCACGTTGTATTTTACAGCAGCTATCTTGTATTAAACGGCGCTTTTGGTGTGGCTTGTCAATTTCACATGTTTCTATGACACACTGTTTTGCGCATGTCTATGCCAAAATATCATTTTCTATCAGTCCTGAAATGAGATCAACTTACTCTAAATATGACTGGAAGGATGACTCGCAATATCGTCAAACAATGACAAGCGATACAAAGAGATATAATTTCAAAGATCTAGCTGCCTGCGACTGTTGCTCTGAATGCCCATGCTTTCATCATTTTGAATCATGTCGAGACCGAAGCGTGTTTGCAAAGACTGCTGCTGAAGGCCTACTTGCACTGCACTGCAAAGATGGTAAAGACTCCATACTTGACTGATGATACTTTAGAAGTTGCAGTGCATGAACTGGATCGTGTTGGCAATGAAGTTATCAGGAGGGAATATTGCCGACATGACGAAGAAAGGATTTGCCTGCAAGAGCAAGTGTAGGAGATGACCATGCCATGTCCTTTCGAATATGCTTGACGTAATAGAGCGTCAATAATATTCTTTGAAATTTACAGAAAGTGCCAAAAGCAGGTATCACATTACCAATTTCCAAAGGAAGCGTCATTCCGATGATAGCCGGACAGAATGTCTCGCGCCGTTTGAAACAGTGAAATCTGAAAGCTGAAATCCATCACGGCAGTCGATCTCTCTTCAATCTCTTGGCTACCAAAATGCGATGAAAAGAACAATTACTGTTTTGGAGAAGCAGAAGGTGTGTGTTTTTGTGAGAGAAAATCGGACAGATAAATTACGCCTACTCCTCCTGCAGTCCACCCATGTGTATTTTACATCGACGTTTTGGCTTATGCTTACCAGTGAATCAAAACTGAATCTTCTAGGTTTATAAATTTTTATAAACCGATGTCACTAATGGCTGTAAATTTGTATGAATTTTATGCACCGTGGATTGATGCCAAATAAATTTTTTAGTGTAGCAGGTTTGCACAAATTGCGAGTAGGCTTTACTTATGTAGCTGTCATGAAAAGATTCAGGCATATTCAAATTTAATTAAAGTAGCCTGCATACCGAAATACGCATTGATCATAGTGAGTACAATGACTGTGGTATTCGAAATTGAGCCTTAGAACTCAACTATCTTACAGCATTTTTTTTACTGAATTTTCACCCCTAGCACAGCTATGAGCCATGAACGAAGCTAGGGGTTACTCAATGAAAAGTAAAAATTGTATTATTTTAAATAAATAAAATAAAAAAAAACAGATCTTCTAATCTGATTAAACTGTCCCCATCAGAAACATGTTCGCACGCCTCTTGAAAGTATCAAGATTGTATTGGTCAGGGAAAGTGGTCTGGGGAAGCTGATTCCAAAGCTGTACCGTGCGAACAAAAAAGCTTTTCGAGCGACTCACAGTACGTGCGCGTTCTAAGCTCACATGATAGCATGTGAGTGCATTAGCTCTGCGTGTGCTTCTGGAGAAGATCTTAGGTTTGGGTACGCACTCATTTACTGCAGAGCTGCTTCTACCGAAATAGTACCTGTAGAAGAGACTGAGTGAAGCAACATCCCGTCTGACGGAGAGCGGCTGCAACTTGCTAGCAAGTTTTTCACCCATGAGATTCTTGACACGTTTCTCAACCCGTTCAAGGAGGTTAAGATGCGTTTGTGGGGCGCCTGCCCACAGATGACAACAATACTCCATCAGAGGACGAATAATGGACTTGTAAAGATAGCTGACAGTCTGTGGTGGAAGATAGCTGCTGGCACGATAGAGACTACCAATGCGTTGAGCTGCCTGCTTGCTAATGGATTGGATGTACGGTTTCCATGACAAGTCCTTCGTAACCGCCAATCCAAGGAAGGAGATGGAATCTTGTTCTCTGATCCTATTATCTGACATCTTAATGCTATGATCATCATCTCCTTTAAGTCGTGAGTGCAGAATACTCTGAGTTTTTGAAGGATTGAAGGAAACAAGCCAATTGGCGCCCCATTCTGAGACCCTGCGTAAGTCTTCATTAAGAACGTCGCATAGCTGCTGACGTTGCTGAGTGTTCTTAGCGAGTCGCTCATTGGAATTGAAGAGTGTTGTGTCATCTGCATACATCACCAATTTACTCACTAGGCAGTCTGGGAGGTCGTTGATGTACAGCAGAAAAAGAGTGGGTCCCAAAATTGACCCTTGAGGAACTCCTGCATTGACAAACTTGGTGGAAGACTTTTGGCCATCTAAGACGACAGATATCTGCCGGTCACTAAGAAAAGAAGCAAGAAGTTTGTGGAGTTGATTAGCAACTCCATAGGACTTGAGCTTCATAAGGAGTCCCTGATGCCAGACTTTATCGAATGCCTTGGAAATATCCAAGGCAACTGATCTCGTCTCACCTTGTCTGTCAAGGACACGACTCACATGTTCAGTGACATATGAAAGAAGATCTGCAGTTGATCGAGAGTGCCTGAAGCCATACTGTTCTTCTGATAGAAGGTTCTGAGTTTCAAGGAAGTTAACAATGTGTTGGTTAATCACTGCTTCAAAAATCTTGCCAGCAATTGGAAGCAGGCTGATAGGACGGTAACTAGATGGAAGAGATGAGTCAGAACCTTTCTTTGGAACTGGAACCACGGAAGCTACTTTCCAACAAGAGGGAAACTCACCGGTGGATACACATCTACTGAACAGTTTAGATAAAAGTGGAGAAAGCTCAGGTGAGAGATGCTTGAAGACCGAAACCGGGATGCCATCTGGTCCACTAGACTTAGAGCTATCGAGACCGGCGATGATCTTTTTGACGTTTCGGACTGTGACTGAAGGAGGACTAACTGTCTCATCAGTGCGCGTGGGAATTGGAGGTGGAATTCTACCTCCATCGTCTAATGACGAATTCTTCGCAAACTCTTTGCAAAGAAGCTCGGCTTTGTCTGCTGAGGTTGTCGCCATAGAAGTACTGACTTCGGCATGACGGAGTGCTGGGATGGAGGATTTGTTCCTATTGGTGACACTGTTGTAAATCCTCCAGAAGTCCTTAGAGCCAAGCTTTTGGGTAGCAATGGATTTCCGTACATACAAAGCGTAACGGCTTTTGGCCTGATGTATGGTTTCCTTGCAATATCTACGTGCGGTTTTGTACAATTCAAGATTGCCAGCGCTACTGTCACGCTTATACTTATGGAAAAAGTGGTCACGCTGGCAAGTTGCAGCTGCACATTCTGGTGTAAACCAAGGTTGTGAGTGGGGCTTCATTTGGAAAGTACGGTGAGGAATGTAGGCCAACATCCCTATCTGAAGCCACTCTGTCAGTTCTTGCGCCGACTTGTGGACGTTCTCGCTCAGAATCAAATTCTCAGCTTGAACTTGACTAAGAAAAGTGCGGAAGCCACACCAGTCTGCTTTGGAGAATTGATAAACTGTTCTATGGAAGGGTGCAGACGGTGTGGAGCAAATTTGTTTGCCAGAAACTGTGATAACACAGTGATCAGACGTGCCGAGGGGAGAAGTAACCTTGTGTGAAAAACAAGTTGGATTTGAGGTGAGAAACAGGTCAAGGAGATATCCAGTATCCCCAGCTCGGTCAGGCACTCTGGTAGGACAAGTGACAATTTGACTAAGGTTGTGAGAGACAGCGAAATCCTGGGCTGCCTGACCGGAGAGATCGGTGGTGCGTGAGTGCACAAGCCAGTCAACATTGTGCACGTTGAAGTCACCAAAAACGGCAACTTCAGCGCTGGGATACTCTTGTAGAAGAGAATCGATCTTGTCAGAAAGAACATTGAAAATATCCGCATTAGTTGATGGAGAGCGGTATAGGAAAAATAGAAGTGTGGTCTTCTGCAGCGGCGCAATGAAGGCAAGATACTCATGCCTTGGATCCTCTGAGCTGCGAAGCCTTCTCAAGGGAAGGCTTGTCTTGGCATAGACTCCAAGACCATGACAAGGTGCTTTATCCATCCGGTGAAATATGTATCCATCAGGAGTAACGTCGCTTGATGACACACTGGGATCTAACCTGGTTCTGAATAGCATTGAATAACACATACAGCAATCGAAAGCATGAATTGATTTGATGGCGTAAGTCCAGACGCAATCAAGCAACAGACAAAAATCTTGGGAAATTGAAGTAGATAGTCTACTAGGAAATTTTCACGACTCGAAAATATTAATATCTTTGGCACCATGACCCAAATAGTGCTTCAGTCAATCATCACATATCAAATAGTTAAACAGAGAACTTGATTTAATACGATCGCATGATATGCTTATCAAGATATGAATTAACTTCCTTGCCAATTTAGATACTCAAGTTTTTGCCATGTTTTGAGAGATTGATATAGATTTAACAAAATTTGTTTCTTGTAAATCTTACCACATTTGGTGCGTTTGCTATAAAGGCATTGTAATTTACTTTGTAATATTCAGATTTTTATATTTTTATAGACATATGTACATGCACTGCAGTCAACGGATATATCAAAATTTGTTTCAATTTTTGCAGTATTTACTTTCCTAATGTTACAAACCAAGATAACATAGAAGCTCATTTTGTTATCTTAGCAAGATTCTTGTTTGAGATGTGTGCGAATTTGGTAGTTTCTTTTAGAGATGCTCAGATACAACAGAATTTGTTAATTATTAAATTTCCGATATAAACTCCGATTTTCTGAATCATTTAACGACGAGTAATTGACAGTAGGTTTAGGGAAAACAAACCTATGAGCCAAAGTATTAGCATTCTGAGTTTTTTTGATGGATCGTTGAAATGAAGTGAAGCTTTAAGGAGTTGCTAGTCCATCATAATTGTAAGATCATGTGTTTAGAAGCTTAATTTAATCAAATAAGATGCATGTAGACTACTACAATGCTAGTACCTGTTAAATCATTGAAAATGAGAGTACAATTAAAACGAATATACTCATTATAAGTGTTCATAATATGTTATAATAAACATAATAATAATATAATAAACATATAATGATGTTCATTAATAATCTGTTCATGATTCATATTTTGTTCACAGTCCTTAAACAATGGACACACATGGATTTCTTTTTTCTTTAAAATATCATGGAAAAATAATCAAAAATGAAGTTCAGAATTCGTTGGACAGCGGACACCTTGGATTGACATACTGCTTGTCAAGCGTATTATGGCTTGTCAATGAATATGACAGGATTTATAATATGATCGATCATTAATTACGTGTTTTTATTGAGCCCAATATGAAAAGCGATTATGTTATGATGTTGCAGAATACTGCAATATATCAGGTACCGAACAGGGAACATCCTGAACAACATTTTGAAAAAATACATGATTAAAATTGAACGTATTAAATAAAATACAAAAAATCAAAGATACAAAATGTTCAAAAATGAATATCTGTGACGATTCCAGGATATTCCAGAAAAACTTAAATACATTCCAAGCCAAGGACCAGGGGAACCATGATAACAGGTAGAGATCAGCAAGCACAATATAACACAGTTTCATTGAAAGGACACTCAATTCCAGCTTACCATGTATTTTACTATTCTTGCATCTTTTAACTATTTCCACTTCAACTTCAACGGAAGACTTCCGCGGGTGCGGCTCCCAGCAGTCGTATGCGGTGACTTCTAGAGAATAATGCTTAGAATCAGAGCGCCATAATTCTCTTGTAGTTACTAAGAAACCTGAAAGACGAAGTCATAAGAAAATAAAAATCAAGTTCATCCCTTTTATCTTATTTTCTAGAGTATTACTTCCTCTATTATGCTTTCTTAATGTATTTTTACAAATCGACAGAACTGGTGCATCAAAAATCGGGAGAATGTTATTGGACATCCGACCTCTGCCCGCAAAATTATTCTATGTCCTCCCTTTGCCATTTTTGCACACAAAATGTATTCAAACTGTTTAATAAAAGTCCTCAATCACATCACCAACGGCGTATCAATTCTTCTTTCATCAAACTACAGCCTAGCTTTTCGATGTGTTTATGGACCTTATCAGGGTTGTCCCTCAGAAAGACAAAAAACAGACTTAATGACCAGTTGCTACAGCAATCCAATAACATACCTAAATAGGGATGAGAATATTCCACTGAAACCCCCAATAAGTCTGACTTATGTACTTTATATTTTTACTTGGGGTCCTTTTTTTCTCCCTGGTCACCAATCATCCCATTCTCAACCTCGCTTAAAACCTACGCTAGCTTTACGATGAAGCCGGTCTGTATCAGGAAAATTGCAGATACATTTGATAATCGAGAGCCTCTACAAAATGAGTAAAGTCGCCAAAATTAAGTCAAAGCATGATATATACTCATTTTGCAGAGGTTCTCAAACATCAAATATTGAATCAGGTGAATCACTTCAACTTTTATATCGAAGTTGATGTTCTGATCTCAATCAAGTTTCAAATTTCATGGCATTCTGATAAATAGTCCCTTTTCTCCAAAAGAAAATGTACGAAAATTGCCAAGTGTTTCACAATCCATAGATATTTCTTGAATTTCACCTTTGGATTCCAATGAGAATTCTTTAAACTTACCTATTAACGAAAGCGACTGGTTTCACCGCTGGGGGGGTGTCAGTAGCTCCCGTCCTACTTGGAACATTGACAACAGACACTATGAACGAAAGTCAAATTAAACTATGGATTAAAGAATTAATTGCCTCATGAAATCCATGCACTATTTTCTGCCGCTCAACAGGAGAAATTTACAGGGAGGGGAAATGTTTACCGATCGCTTATCCAGAGAACACCATATAAACGCATTCTTTACTCAATCACTATATGAGTTTGTTCAACAGCATTGTTTGAAAAAAAGTATCATTGATCTAACACAACGTGTGATTTTTGAACAAAATACTTCCGGTTTGTTATAATGATAGTCAACATCCTGTGCGATGCGATTTGGACGTCAGAGAAACAAGATGATTCTATAATTTGGACCTATTGCTTGCAAAGTTACCACTAACAGGCCTATATTATACACTATATTCTTTTAAGAGCTGAAAATAAATGCTGATTAAAAAATACAAACTTCCGGGAGAAATACTGAGCATTTACAGACTAGTCTGTAAATATAGACCAAGTGGCAACCATGGGCCCAATACTTGAAAAATATTATAATGTGATGAAACATGAAATTATATTGCAATACTAAAAAGCGACAATAATAATAAGAGCAATCTTATTTTCATTTAATTCCCTGCACTAAGGCTCAGGCCCAAATATTGGAAAACACATTCTCAAGCGGTTGCTCTAATTTGATTTTTCAATGACATTTTTCGGGTTGTGCTCGGGTTTTTTTAGCATCGGGTCGGTTCGGCTTTCAATTCATTGCCGCTACCCATCTTTGGTTTACACTAGCTTTTATATAATATTTCTTGTATGTGAGAAGAGTTTACTTTACACTTTACGATAACCCGGTGTCAACATGCTGTCTGGCCATCATGTTGCACTGGCGCGCTTGCTACTTTAACGATCCTCCGAGGAGTCTCCCTACTGCGTTATAAGAGGGGTGGGAACACATGACTAAACTGAACGCTTTGTGAACATGTCCCTTTGTGACGGCCGTCTCACAGGCGAAGCAGTGCTTGG
This sequence comes from Prostheceraeus crozeri, assembly GCA_907163375.1. Classification (NCBI taxonomy): domain Eukaryota; kingdom Metazoa; phylum Platyhelminthes; order Polycladida; family Euryleptidae; genus Prostheceraeus; species Prostheceraeus crozeri. Next base: position 497,870 of record CAJQUW010007154.1, read on the forward strand.
GACAGCTCTGCTTTTTTCGTCTAAGACTTCTTGATAGGGAGGTTCCGTAGTGCAGATGATAGGGAGGAAGTAGCCATTCAAATAGGCATCTTTGAGTAATTTGCTCATCTGCTTTGCTGCTGCTAGTTGAAGTAATGGTCAATTGAAGTCGGAGGGCTGCATTTTTGTGTTGTTTCGCTTCTTCTGTTGACTGCATTGATGCCGCTGTCAATGAGTCTCTCTTGATATCAGTTTCTCCTAAACGCCATTTTCATCTGCGACAGTGCTTCATCAGCATTTGAATAACTGAAATTTCTTAGGGAACGATGAGTCTCGGTTGTAATTAGGTTGCGCTTTCTGTTCGATGGTTCGGCAGCTTCGAGCGGTAGACAGGCTTCACTGTGTGATGATTTCACAATTTTCCTGTGAGACTTTTCCACTGTCGATTCGTACCTTGGCATCGAGGAGCGGTATCTTCTTGTCTTCTGGTGCTTCGGAGGTGAATGTGATATTGGGATGCATTTCGCTTAAGAACTTGATTAACACATCCACGTCCAACATTGACTTTCCTGAGTCGTCAACGCATCTTCTCCAAATAATTGCATCCGAGAAACGTCTCAAGAATAATTTCCCCTCTCTTCCATAAATTTCAAATGCGAAGGAGTGAAAAAAGTTAGGGAAGATTCTGAAAATTGAATTTCAACGAATACGCAGAAGTAAATTACATAAAAACAGCAACAAACCGCAGGGCCTAAAAGAATAAAGTTAACAATCACCTGAACACAATCTTAATTTCAACGTGAAAGAGGAGCCTTTTTTGGAGATTTTCTTAAAGACAGTTCCTAACGGGTAATGTGGATTGCCTTTAAGATATTCATAATTTTATCGTCAGATGTCATGTCAATGAGTGATGACTAAAGCATTGTCAATATGGCAGTGACAGTTACAGCACATTCTAATCTGTGGTCGTAAATTGCATTGTCCGCTGTTCCCTAATCCTCACTCCTAAGTGATGCGTGGGTCAGCCTGACATATAAATTGATAAACACCATTTAAAAGGGATTTTGAAAGTAAAAGATTTTTAACTGGAACAGTTGCCTAATTTCTTAGCATTAGGTGTAAAGCAAATAACGGGGTCATTATCTATGTCTACAAAATATTGTTTCAAGTGCTATTTCTAACGATCAGATTCTTTGCCAATAAATGGAATTTTTAAGCAGAAGCGTCTAGTTTGTTCAGTTTGTTTATGAAGACTAGCTTAATAAAATAAAGTTTTACATGACATTTCGAGCACAAAATTTTTGATGTGCTTGTATATGAAATCCATTGGGTGCCCATTCAATGAGAAAACAATGAGAGCAGTGACCCAAGAGCCCAAATCACCTAAGCAGGGCACGCTTTGTGTAATAGAGTGAGTAAGATGTCTCTTCCATATTTGGGAGTTATAATCTGGACATCTTCCTTTTCTGCATCCTTAAGATAGCATAAATGTGCTGATACCGGTCGATTACTATCAATACCCTAAAATATATCTCTTCATTTAGAACCTCACTTGTTTCATCAGCTATTGTTTCTTATTTCGATTCTCATAATCCCTCAGCTAAGTTCCGAGATGTTGGAAATTCTGGTGTTGGCATTGTGGATGCTGAATATCTGGTCCTCAGCAAAAGTATTTTTCAGTCTGTCACGCAAATTACTCACGCAGCGTAGCTGCCGAGTTGGCGTCAAGTGAATGGTCACCGGCACTTGAGACTTTTTTCTATTTGCGCAATTTGGCAGTCGATTGAAAATAACAAGGACCAGCAAGGCATACCCTCCGCCACCAAAACGTCAAAAGCGATAGACATTACCCGTCGGGAGGGAGCAGTCCTTCAATGCACAACTTTAAAATGACTCGTCGAACACGTTGACATCAAGATTGGACTCGGTTGTTTGCTTTACTTACTTTTGTTTTTTTGGTTAAAAACAGAACCTTAGGACATGTTGTTCTGATGCAATTTACTTTAGGGCATTTGTTAAAACACAAATATTCATAGAATTGAGTGGTGTCTCCATAATAGTTAAGTAGGCGTTGATTGTAAATTGTAAAACACTCCTTAGACTATATACATATTGAATGGTATCAGCAACGCTTCATCATTTCGAAAAAATACACAATATGCAGAGCTCTGTCTTACGTTAATGTGTATGTAAGATCATGACAATTAATAGACTGCATGAATAAACCATTACTATCAAATCATTTTTAAGACCAACTGTATTCCTGTTGCTTCTCCTAAAGATCGTCTGCCAGTGGCCGCCACGTCTTCTGTTATTTATTCTTTTCGTTGTGGTTGCAGGGCTGGGCACGGTTAACCGGTTCAACCGGTTGAACCGCGCGCCGGTTGAACCGTGCGGTTGAACCGAGCCACGGTTCAACCGTGCGGTTTGACATTTTGATAGTAACATAGTGTTCGTGGCCACGTGACCTGACGTGGTATGACAGCGCGCTAAAATTCAATTCCCAAGCATAAATCGGTTAGCCTGTGAGCCAAGGACGTCCTTGCCTGAGCCTCTTGTTTCCAATGAGATTTACTTGTGTTATTGTCTATGAGGTAGCTATGGTGATTTAGATGGGTGAATGTACAGCGCAATGCAAGTAACGTAGACCATACGTCATGCAAACTCGTATTGTTGTGGGTGTGGGTAGGAGTGGGTGACCTTGGGAAATTCTAGTGTTAGCAGATGCGCTCATTTTCAACGAACAACCATGTCGAGTAGCTGGAATAGCGGCTCGCGCAGTGCAGCCTGCTGGAAGCAATTTGACATTATTGTCAAAGACGGAAAGAAAATGTCACAGTGCAAGTTATGCCAGAAGACTTACGCATACTCTGGGAGCACAACAAATATGTTGAAGCATTTGAGTGATGCCCACGAATCAATCATTAATACCTCCTTTGACTTAAAACGTGACGCCGCCGGCCGACTCAAGAAAACGTCTGTGAATGTGGACATTGACAGCAACGATTCTTCCTCCGTGAGTTATGTCTCTTCAAAGACAAAGCAACCAAAATTAGACACTTTTTTTCATCTAATCGGAATCGCCCATGCTCTGAAAATAGAGCCAGAGCAATAACTGAACATATAGCAGAAACGGCCGCGTATGACCTCCTACCGAATTCCTTCGCCGAGAAACCAGGAATGAAGCGACTGCTGAATTTGCTCGAACCAGGTTACATAACTCCATCTCACAAGACAGTTGCATCGCATATCAATGAAAAGTATGTGAAAGCACTACAAAATATCAAAACTTACGTAAAGGACAATTTGGATCATGACGCTCTGTCTTCAATTACAACTGACATCTGGTCTAACTTAAAGATGGATACTTTCATAACAGTCACTATTCATTTCATATCCACTGGATTCAAGATTCAAAATGCTTGCCTTGGAATATCGTACTTGAGCGAGCGTCACAGTGCAAAAGTCATTGGCCAAGCTATTGATGAAATATTGGAAAAATTCCAGATATCAAAGGTGAGACTTCATGTAATTAGCTTTTTGCCAGACGTCACGTAGCTACATGTAGTAGAGTAGACAACTTTAATACTACCGTATAAAATCGAATGATGCTTTCATCTCCTTGACAATACTGTACTTTATTGATGTTTATGAAACTGTATGTACATGTATATATTGGCTTCTTTTTTAATTGACATTCGCACATATTCGTGTGATGAGCCAAGGACTTGGATGAGCATATGATACACAATGGATACACGTATTATGATGATACACGTATCAGTATGATGTCCATTTTATATTATGCACATGTATGGGATGGTTTTATAAGAGATCTACCGGTATGCATATTAGCTTGAAACTGTGTTATTTGCGGTTTATTATTGATGCCCATGTGCTTTAACCATTTTAACCCTTTCGCACCCGAATAAAAACGGCCGAGGAATGAAGATACCTACATATTCATCAAAAAGTCATGCTCTTACTTTAATAATGGCTAGGCTGCAAATGAAATCACTGCTTAGATATTTTGAATACAATCACTGACATAGAGAGCGCCTGACTTGCCAGTTTTCAACTATAGCGACAACATTTTCAGGTCTTCAACTGTACTAGCGATAATGCATCGAATATGCTCGCTGGAGTACGTAATAGCGAGAAAATAATGTACAATTGCGGATGTTTTCTCCACTTGTTTGACTTGGCAATAAAGGACAGTCTCAAAGCATCTGGATTATCACTGATGTTGGACCGGCTGAGACAAGTTGTTGTGCAAATACGTACTTCAACGGTCCTGACATTGAACCTAACGAAGGTATGCTTCTTTCATTCTTGGGGATTGTGATCCGCGGTGGTTAATGAATGATTTTTGGTTTTAGGCTATCAAGTACCTGGTTGAAAAGGGGGAACTAAGCGCGTCAATGCAGGAGCGCAGACTGCAAATGAATTCTACGACTCGATGGAACTCATCTTGTGAAATGATTCGTAGTTTTCTTGACTTGAAAAAGGCCATTGATCTCATAGAGCGAGACCTGAAAGGTTCAGAAACCATTCGAGTGGACGATGTGAACATTCTTGGAGAAGTGGTCAATATACTGGATATTTTGTGTGATATAACGACTCATTGGCAAACGTCAACATTCATTGTCATAACCGAAGTATACCCAGTGCTTTTTGCACTAATTCAGAAATTGCAGTCATCTTTGACTGAATTGAAAGAAGAAGTTTGTCTGAAATTCATATCATGCTTGATTGATGAGATCAAGAAACGATTTTGCATGGATGATTCTGAATTTTTGGGCAAATATTCGGTTCACTCTCTATCATCAGCCCTTGATCCGCGATTCAAGGATCTCTCATGCTTTAGTAATGATGTCAAAAAAATGATTTGGGAACGCGTCATGAACGAAATGAGTAAATCGAAAGTGAGTTGATCTGTAACTGTAGGCTAAGTAACATAGATGTGCCGCTACTGAACACAAGGGAGAAAAATAATAACATTTGCTTGTTGTACTTTAGGATTGCAAGAGCTAAATCTGATTACAAATTTACTGGGTAAAAAGTGAGTAGCTCTGTGCTAAGTAAAATTTTGATTTAAGAGAGTTGCTAGGAAATTGATAGGGCTACAAGAAGAGTTTCGCAAAGGCATGACGTATAGGCCTATATTTATATCTTTTTCTTGGCCTATTCATCAATAAATGCATCCTTTACACTTACGCGCACATTAACGACTATTGTGCAGGTAGGCCTCGTGTCTATATAATTTATAATCTAGGTAGTTTGAAATTTTCAGATTTTTGTACACCTCTGTGTGGCTTATGTTGCAGATCATGTAAGCTTATAAGCAAGAATGTACAGCATGACCTATAGAAAGGGCTAATAGAAAAATATTTGATATAGGTATATTTGAAAAATGATTATCCTCTATGAAATCAGTATTCACATGCACGCGTATGCCATGTACAATTTAATCGTTGTAAGCACATGCATGCTTTTTACTGTAATTCTTTTTGTTTGTAATCATTCATATGCTGACTTATAATGTTATGAAAATAGTTTAAGATGTTAAGAACAATAATCCCATTTTAGCGAAGTAGACCTATATTCTGCGAATATACATGTATATTTCCTGCCAACATCAGATTTGTTTTGAGTAGGTCTCAATGCCTTCACTTTTTAGGCTGCCTCGTCATCAGAAAAGGAAACTGACCCACATCAAAGCGATCGGCCAGCTCATTCTAAACGCGTTTCCGCGAGGGATCGCGTCCTGGACCTTCTGCCGTTTCCGCCACCTTCGACACACATGCAGAATGATGGGAAATCTGTCGAATCAGAGCTGGAGGCTTACAGGAATTTGGATTCAATCGAGATCTCCAAAGACGACGACCCACTACTTTGGTGGAAGGAGGAGGAGAGATTTCCGACACTTAGGAAAATTACTAGAACAATCCTTGCCATACAACCGAGCAGTGCGGCCTCTGAGCGTGTTTTTAGCACTTCAGGCAATATCTACAGTGCCCAGAGGTCGAGCCTGTCCCTCAAAAATGCTTCGAATCAGTTGTTTTTACATGAAAACATGAAACTTTTGTTGTCACTGTAAAATGAAGAATATATTTAGAATTTGTTTTGAAATGGTCCTGTGTTAAAAAACCACGATTACATATTTGTATGTCGGGTCCTGCTTCTAATGTATGTACCGGTACATGAAATTCATAATTTACTTGTACATGCCTATTTTCATGTACAGTACATTCGGGTGTATAATGCGGCTTAACTATTTAACTAAGCTTATGTGGGCCTATCACAATTGAAACCATCACGATTGTAACCGTATATGCCTTTAGTCCGATAGCCATAGAGCATAGCCTTAATGAGACATCACAGATCATAACCTAGAGGTTGTAGCCAAAAGTGCAATTGCAAAGTGTGTAAAATAGCACGACAATAAAATGAAAGAGAGTATCATATTCTACAATTTTATGCCATATATGCTGAATGTGCTATCAAAAAACAGACAGGTAACAAAATAGGCTATGTCCTCTCCTTGTTGGCCTTCGATAGATAGGCCTACGTAGGCTAATTCGGTAATACGATGCTACTTATGTAGATACTACTCTTAACCCTTCTGCACTGTGCTCAATTTACTGACACATGTACTGTTGATGGTGACAAAGCGGCACACCCATAAAAATATTGATAGATCTTTTTAAAATGATAATTATGTAATGCATATGTGTCATTTAAGTGATATGTTTACCCATTTTATGCATTCCTATAATATTTCAGATGCTTTAACCCGTCGAAATCGGCTGCACAAAACAAAGAGATATTACAGAAAAATATCGATTTTCATAAATCCGCAGTGGAAACCAAAAATAAACTAAATAAAAAACGTAAATGCAGTTCTTGGCACTGCGCCGTGAAATCTATTCACATTCTAAACATTTCACGCATTTTGTTGAGTGTTCTTGGCACACAAACATATTGCAGAGTGAGCAACGAGTACGAATCAATCTTCTCTTCGCACAAAGATTGATTGATTTGTGTATTTCTTTATTTGAATGGTAATCATAATGTACAAAGAAACTAGCGTGGACAATGTAAGTTAGTTAGTGAACTCATCAAGAAATATAAGATACATCGAAGTATACATGTATAATAAAATCATTGCAAAGTTAGATTAAACGCATGCACCAAGCTGACGATGAAAACTTGTGTTGCAAAGTCTCGCCATGTACGGGAAGAAAGAGTTACCATGTCTGTCAGTTCTTATTGCTGGAAGACGGAAATGTCCAGATGTGGTGAGTATGGGCGGAACACAAGTACTTAATATGTGATTTTCCTGCTCAACTATACTTTTCCACATTCTCATGCATAATGACAAGTGACGTTCAGTAATAGATGAGCAATTGCACCGTAAATTATAGCTCCACTTATAACTGCCTTCTGAGCGCCATCCGGAAATGATGCGATGACCACGAGTATCGATGCGTTTTAAGATGTTAGCCTGTTTTTTATTCAATCCGGTAAATAAGGGACAAGCGTACTCCATCAGCGCACGAATAGTTGCTGCATAAATTTTATGCTATTAAGATAGCAACAGCTCCGCTGAATATCTGAATCATCACCGGCGGCTTCTGCTTGATCATGCATACTGCGATTGTTGTATCCTTGATCGGCCAGAATGCCTCGAATACTAGTGGGCAGGCGTGAGTTTTGAGCTCTCATGTTCATGTGTTCAGCAGCCAATTCCCTGCACAGACTCTTCAAGTAAATTCTGCGCTTGAAGAAAATACCATCGTTCCAATGAGGATTACTTTTCGTGAAAATGATATAGCCATTGAAGGCTGAAATATCCAGAATGTTGTAGAATACCTTGTTGGGCCATCGGCTTGTGGCTCTTGAACAGGAATATTCATGGCAACATTGATCAAGTGAATATACGGCTCCCTTGCTTGCGTTGTAGTCCAGTATAATTGTTGGTTTTCTGTCTTCTCTGTCAGAAAATTGAGACGAATGATGCGAGGATGAAAGGCATAGAACTGCCTTTCCCCTTTTTGGAACATACGAGCAATGTTAGATTTTCTGTAAAGCCAAATAAGGTCGAATGAATTTATGATAGTTTTTACATGTCTAGCACTATGAATAGGTCCTTCTGCTTCACGGATAATGTCTTGCCTTCTGCGTCTTCCTCTTTGAGTTGGAGGACTCAAATTCCAAATAAATTTATTACGTCCGATGTAAGGACCATTGTAGTCACGCGGCGGCGAAGTAGATGATGTCATTTCAATGTCACTGTTGTTATCACTGCTGGCTCTCTTCATCCATCATGGTTACTAGATCTTCCTCACCACTATCACTGTCCATTGCTTGATCATATTCCTCTGTATTTGCGGTTTGCAAGTGAATATCACGTAGTTGATCTTGACTCGGCGCCGCAGCACGAGGTAGCCTCCGTCGACCTGCCATGATTGATTCGACAACTCCAATGAAATGGAAGTGCTGTGTGTCACCGCTCTTATGCCAAACGATAGCTTACGCGCACAGACTAAAAGTCACTGTGAGTCAGCGACTTCGAATCAATAATCGCAGCGTAGTCACATGATGCATACTTGGTGTGCCTGCTTGTCACTATCCACAGTGCAGAAGGGTTAAACCGCGCGGTTCCGGTTAACCGAGCGCTCAACCGTGCGAATGGTTAACCGTGCCCAGCCCTGTGTGGTTGTGGATCAACCTATATTGGACGGACGTCACGACCCCTGACAGTTCGAGCGCGGGAGCACATACCCAGGTGGTTCTTAAATGGTCATTTAGGAATTTCTCGCTCTGCAATTACTGAACATGTGCTCAGTTGCTGTAGTGTTCCGAATGACCCTATCAGCAAGTTTGAGATTGTATGCCACGCTTACAATGACCGCATTTTACGTATCCTCGAGGCATTGTTTATTAGACGTGATAATCCCAACCTGTGCAAGCAAAAGGACCATGTGATTAATCTTCGCTTGCCATGGTAATCGGGTGACTCACAGTCTGCCGCTGCTATCGCGTGTTGACCTGTATCTCAACTTTCTCCTTCTTAAAAAATGTCTATCTTTCAATGTAATTTCACATGCTGGGTTACCTTTGACAAGACCAGTCGAAACATGTCAGGTTTACATTTTTCTTCCTAATTTCAATAAACTTTATTATGACTTCGAAAGCATTCTGTGCGCTTTTTATTTATAAAATTACAAACAGGCACAATTGTTTCAACTATCAAATCCACCTAAGCATCACGGAATGACCATTATGTAAAGCGTATGATATACTATCGAAGGCATCATGGATCATCTATCATAATACTGAAAAAATTTTAAAAGCGATAAACTGTCTTGCAATCATACTCTACCCAGTAGAGTTCATTTAACCAAAATGATTGAAATTGATGATAAAGCCAGAGGCTGCAATTCATTGTTTATATAATTCCAATATTTCGGCTTCACAGCCTGTGTCAGGGATACAAAAGGAAGATAAAAGCTAGAAAGACATGGATATATAAGATTCAAAAGGTAATGTATTCACCCAATTAGTCATATGAATATCAGAGAAATATAAAATCCCGAAGCTCCTCACTTTCACATCGTGAGTTCAAAGCTGGACTTAAATTTTGTATAAAAATGGCTTCTCTTAGTCTAAAGTTGGCAGTGTCACAATCTGTGACATGGATCTTTGTTCTTATTGTTTACATTATTATCTTACATTATGCATTTTTATATCAATAATAAAGCTGAACTTGACAGTTGAATAAGAGGCAATATTTGCCAGATTGTGCCACGAGACATTATTTATCCAGTATTGGTTCTTCATTATAACTTTGACTCGTCTACAAGCTGTAGGAAGCAATAAAACCGAATTGCGATGTAGTGATCTTATTTAATTTTTATAACAAAATTTTTTCGGCTCACACGCCCTTATCAATGTTACACACGATGTGTTGTAACATTGATAAGGGCGTGTGAGCCGAAAAATTTTTGTTATAAAAATTAAATAAGATCACTACATCGTAATTCGGTTTTATTACTTCCTACAGCTTGTAGACGAGTCAAAGTTGTAATGAAGAACCAATACTGAACTTGACAGTTATCGTGATTTACTTTTTTTAACCATATTTCTTAACCTACTTTACTAACATAGCTCATCATTCTTCATCTTTCATGCCAGGTCAATTTTTCTTTTGCTACTGGCGAAAATAAGCAACCCAGTACAGCGTGTTCATTTCTACATTGTATCATACCACATCTCCTCAATGTAAATATCATCTTCAAATTGATCTCGTACTTTTAGATTCCTGCTAATATCAATATAAATTCTTTTGTACCTGAAGATGATTGCCGGATGGCAGTTTAAAAATTTTGTTCGTGTATATAAGAACAAAAATAACATAAAATACTCCTGACTCTTTCCAACTACTAAACTGACTGAAGAATGTTTACACCGGTGTATAAGAATATTATGTCAAAGAGACAAATGTGTGAGATGCATACCATTGCTGTCAATAGTGAATGGGACATTTGCCGGCTTTGAGATGTCGTACTTGCATATTTGATTGCTTGGTGTTGGGCCTAATTCGAATGCCTTCACTTGCAGGATATTAGTTCCGACTTGTAAACCCTCAGGAACAGCAGTATTGTAAGAACGCTTTGTCCACTTAGGAACTTCCGCAGGAACAATCACTAAAGTGATGGTTAACAATTCAGATTCATGAGATTTTTCTCCGCAAGTGACTGCCTTGATTTGAAATTGATATTTGGCAGGTTTGGAATAATCCAATGATGCACCTTTTCTTATTACGAGACTGCCCTCGCCAGTGACTTGATTGATTGATCCAACGGAAAATGGCAACAGCTTTCCTGCTCCGTATTTAGAATGATGATGGACGATAAACATATTGCACACCCTTTCACCTGCCGCTGCATTTATACCCACCTTTGCAACCAGTGGCTCGGACAAATGAATCTTTTGATCGTAAACATAACCCACTAGTGATTTAGTTTTCACGTTGAAAGAAATTTCTTTTTCTGCTAGATAACCTGAAAATTAAGATAATCGCTTGAAATAATGAACATAAATATGAGCGGATACGAAACTAATGTTAGAAAATACGACTCGCAAAAGTTGATGCAAAAATTTGAATTAAGTAAAAAGAAGCGCTACAAAAGCGCCGAAAAGAAAAAAGGCAGCTGTAAAGATTCAATGACACATTTTCATGGAATTACAAAAGCATTCTTCTGTTCCTTCATTCACAAAGGGCGAAAAATCCCTCTTTTGTGCATCTGTTCACGTATGTGTGAACCTCTCCATAGGATTCTTGACTAAAATTCTGGACGCGTCAAGACGCGCCATCCTGTGTTGCATCTGGTGGTGTGAATGAACATTTACAGAAGTACACGGGAAATTGTGTAATATTAGGGGGTTTCGCGAGCTTTAACTCCATGAATTCCGCTCAATTCGCGAAATTTTCTTTACTATCGGACGGTATGAAATTGAAAATATTGCAGAACAAATAATACATCAAAGATCGTAGACTACACACATAGATTGCACATCGCACATGCAAGTTTATTTTCAACAGGTTTGGTAAATTCAGGCTCTGCTTTCAGTTTACTCAACGCCTGGACCATTCACTAGGCATATTCTGACTCCATATAAGCGGATTTTGTATTATTGTTGTAAATTATCTAGTTATACAGCTTCGGTATATTGCGTGAGTGCATTGGTGTAGTAAGTGTCTGGGATAAAGGTAGTGAGTGTATTTAATATCATTTTTTTTTACTCATCAAAGTTTGATGGAGGACGAGCCCATACACGAACGGTGTACCTCAGCAGCAGATTAAAGGGAAAGAAGCAGAAAATGTAAGAAAGACACAGGAATATAAGATGACAAAGGAATATGACTAAATAACTAAGCTATTTTGTAGCTGTACCATACAGGGTGGGCGGAAAGTTAATATATATTTGAGTTAGCATCAATTGATTTTTTCAAAATCTGATAAAAACTGTCAACTTTTCAATCATAGAAATCTGAAAGTGTTAAGAATCTTACTATGAAACTTTGAAGAGAAAATGTCTAATGTTAAGGCTTGATACACATCAAGCTTGAATACAATACGAGCCTAAACAGTACATAAAATTATCAAAAAGCATATAGAAATCATAAAGAGTTCAATAAGGGTTTTAATTTGGAAATAAAATATCATTCTTTAGCCTATCTCATGTGTTTAGTGCAGGGTGGCGGCCAAATATCAAGCTTCAAATTCCCGGACGATTCTCGGGTTATTTTTCATGTTGGCCAGATATGTCATTGAAATTGCACCGCCCAAAAATTATCCTGACATTTCTTTGAACTATTATTATCATAAAATTTGAGATATTTCCTGTTTGAATTTTGCCACTAAATTTTGATGCATTAGATAATGAACATAATTTTAATTTATCGCATTCAGTTATCAAAATTCTTGAATTCTGTGAGCACTGGTTCATAAGTTTATAAATATGAAATTTTCCTCAATGGCCTGCATCCAATGAACTGCTTGGGATCTGAATGATTTCACATCGAGAGAAAAGCTCATTTCCTGAACTTTCGAAGTTCTTCATTTTCATAATCTGATTCATAAAATTCTAGAGAGTTGTAGTTAGCCGTTTTATCAGACTGAAATGTTCAAACATGTTAAGTTGAAGCAACAACCATGGTATCAAAATGTACATTTTGATGACATGGCACGTTGACACCAAGTTAACGAGAAATATCGACAAGAGAAGCCAGGAAGCTGCCACATTGGACGAATACCGCAAATGCCACTCGATCGTGTGGCTCCCGGGACTGAATAGAATAGAACCGACGTTCCCCTGTGTATCGTAAGAGGCGACTAAAAGATACCTCTTGCCACTGCAGCTCTAGTGTTGGTAGATTGATATCATGTTCTCATTGCCTTTCCTCAGTGGCTACACTAAGTTGATGTTGTGCGGGATCCTGACTGCCGAATCTTAACTGTTGGGATAGGCAACAAAGTTCTTAACCCTCAAACGTTCGGATTCTTTTACCATCATATTTCGTTCACCTGTCTACCAGTGTAGACAAGTCATTTAATTTGATATCTTAGTGTTTTGAAGCGAACAAAAGCATTGCAAATTGAATCACTACTGTTTCTTATGTTTCATTATAAATATTCATCACTTAGTTTACTTTGTATAATGATTGTATAGCATAGGCCATTAATTAAATACATGAGTAGGCCTATTGGTGATAATTGCCAAAAATGAAAACGATCTTTTTATCAGTAATACGACTTTCTTTATCACCAAAATCATGAATTTTTCGTAACATGAACAAATTACTTATAATAAGATCATCTCAGTAAAGTACTATGAAAAACTGTGTAAGGCAAATGTCCAAATGATATGGTGACATCAAAATATACCGTTCATACATGTATACACTGAAATACAACTACATACTACCTTACTAGGGCTGCAACTACTTTCTTATCAAAAGCGTGATGAATAAACATTGTTTTAAGCCTAATCACAAGTTTTTATGTTCACAGCAAAAAGCACTTACGCAGGATTGATAATTTCAGGCGCAGTGGAAACAGATAATGTTGTCAACATGGTGGATAGTACACACGTAAATAAAGCAGCGAGCACACCGTCTTCTTGTCGATTTTCTACATTGAGCAACTTGACATTTGCGAGGCTTGTTGTCTCGTGGCTGGGAAAGCCTTTGTCTCTCTGGTGGACTTATTCCAAGTGCTGTAAATGCATGATGGGTTTGCGCATAGATTTGACTGTCATTGAATCTTCGGTTCATATTTGCATCGGAAAGTTGTCGGGCCACAGATTTTATGAAGGTTGATCGACTTCTCGTGTATCCATTTTCTGACATGATGAGGAAGGAGTTGACGAGGGCTACGTCTAGCATATTGAAAAAATGTAGCAGCGGATAACGTCGTGTCTTACGTCGACAAGTGAAATCTTCAACTCGCGCGTCCATTACGTCCACTCCGCCTTTTCCGGAGTTATAATCAAGAATGACAGTCGGCTTCCGATCATCACGGGAGGAAATGCTGTTAGACGAATGTTGGGTACTCAAAAGTAGCACATTCTTGTTTCGTTTAGGGGCATATGATGACAAAAGTACTCTATGTTCATGATTCCATAAATTTCGTGTCTCGAACTGTGGAATGTTTCTAGTTGTCTTCATAACAGATGGTACTTCACGTCGAGCGGCGATGATGGTACCAGTTATGGTCAGTCCATTTTCCAACAGTTCTTTAGAAAGATCAAATGAGGTAAAGTACCTGTCAGTTATGATGTTTCGACGTGTCTGATAGTACGGTTCAGCAAGTTGAAGTACGATGGATTTCGCAAGGACAACTGCTCTCACTCCTGTTGAGCCAGAATACGGCAAGGGCTTCAATGCGTAGCCATTTTTTGCGTCGCAGATCCAGAAGGTTTTTGTCCCATACTTAGCTGGCTTTTGGGGCATATACGATCGTCCGGGTGAATAACCACGGTAGGCATAGAGTTGCTCATCTACCGTAAGAGTTGCCGAGGGCACGTAGTGTCTTCGAAGATTCTGAGTAAACAAGTCCCGGAATTCCCTCACCGCAGCAAGCTTGTCAGTGATTTGTCGATCACGCCGTGTTACTTTGTTGTCAAAGGTGATGTGGCTGAGAAGTAATTTCAATCTGGTGGAAGAGATCGCGCATCTATAAAATGGGCGACTATCAGTCGAGTCATACAGAGACGATATATTAGACATGTTATCGCGATCAGCTTCGGCACGAATTATAACCCCGATGCCTGCTTTGAATTCCTCGTAGGAAAATTTCTTTTTTTGAAGAGAACGCATTCTTCGATTGGTGTACCGCAATGATGTGCGGATCATCTGATCGTCGATAAACAACATAAATGACTCAAATTCAGATGCTGGGTTTACAGTAGGACCTTCGCGGAAGTTTATCACATTTCTTCCCAGACGTCTCGCAGGAGGAGCATTGAATTTCCAGACGATACCATTCGGAGATACTATGTCTGCTGGATCGGATATAACACCATCACTGCTGTCGCTTTCTCGAATTATTGGTTGATCAATAGATTCCAAATCAGACTCTTCTTCACTGTTGTTACTGTCATCACTATCGCCGAATACTTCGCCGTCACTGGATTGCTGATACACTTCAGAATCTCCTACTGATGTATCAGACTCCGAGTCCACGGAATTGTCGTCTTCGTCAGAAGTATTTGACTCGGAATCACTGTCCTGTCGAGCTTGTCGAAGCTGTTGCACTATCTCTTCAAGTGTTCTCCCAGGTCGCCGCATGACGAAATCGGTGAATGACTTTACTATCCTTGCTATAGAGTTTTATCAGCTCCATTAGTTGCGCAATCAGTCACTAGGAGAGTTAGGATCTTGGCATCAGTCCCATCAGGTAGACACGGTTAGAAGCTGACTCATTTTCACACGAAAACTGGGCAGAAGTGTCGCATGAAACCCAGTCATTGCATAATCATTCACAGATTTCCTTCATCATATCGCCACAGACTATTGAGACTATTGTATTGGGAGCAGAGAGTGTGCTTGCTAATTACGCGTGCTGTGTGTGTACAGTGGGCGCAATGGAAATCTTGACATTTGCCAGCGCAACTGAAATCTTTACACTTGCAGTAGCCAGCTGGTCTCAGTGTAGTCAGTGCTAGCCGTGCTGTTGAGCGAGGCATTCCCATTGAACAATGACTAATATCATCCCCCATCGTCACGTGGTCTATCTACCAAGTGGTGATATCTACCAATATCATTGCATTTTTTCTTTTGTAAAGATTTCAATCGCGCCCACTGTATGTGCGCTTCCTGAATGGGTTTCAATAGTGTTGTGCACGTTCGCACGACAGTTAGTAACACTTACATATTCATCAGTTTCATGTTATGTATTTTGAATAAAGTTATTCGAATAGAAAATATATTATCTTATTACGATTTTAGATGTCTACACTGGTAGACAGGTGAACGAAATATGATTGTTAGTCATGTTCAGTAAGAAGAAAATTTGATAGAAATTTGAATTCATGGTTGTAGGTTCTTAACATGAAAAAAATCTTGGAAATGAAATTTGAAGTCGATACGTACATTTCTCTGGTCATGATATCATTTCAAAAATCGATTGTCTACGCTGGTAGACAGGTGAACGTTTGAGGGTTAATGCTTCCTCACCTGTGGTATATCTGGCTGTGCCTTGTCCAAAGTCCCCTCAGCGATGGTCGCCGCCCCTCTTCTAATGTAAGTTGTGTGGTGGGATCATTTGGGATGCTGTCTTCCCTAATGGTCAGTACTGTTTACCAGTGTTGGGCATCGTTAAAAAGAAGGTTAGTTCCGTTAACAATAATCCGTTACTTTGGGAGTAAAGTAACGGAAGTTTAAGTTAAACCGTTAATTCGTTAAATTTTAATTTTTATCTTTAAAATCGTATTTCAGTTAACATTCTCCAGAGATAAATTTCCTGCTATTCTTAGTTCCCTTGTTTTTCTTCGGCTAGGGACCCATACACCTCTTGTGAAAACTTATCAGCCTACATCCTTGCTATCCATGCAGCTTTTCTCGAAAACGACTTAAATCACTTTTAAACATCTGTATCAAAAATCTATAAAATCTGTAGAAAACAAATGAACTGTAGTTACACAGAATGAATAACGTAAGAGGACAGTTGCACGCGATTTGCGAGTTTGGTAAACAAAAGTTCAATAAAAAAAACAGACTGTGCTCACTTGGGCACTCCTGTACTTTACTGGTCCCTATATGGGAATGCGAGAAACGACCTCCTGTACTTTACTGGTCCCTAAATATCCCCTCCTTTACTTTGCTGGTCTTAAATTTAGCACGAACGCTGACGTGTTGCTATGTGTCAAATCGTGCGAATGAACTATGGCTGGTGAAAAGGAATGTGAAAAGGAATTAGTGTGTTGAAAAGGAATTTGACGTGAAACTTGACGTCGAAGAACATGAGAATAAGATAGCAAGTCACCTTGATGAATTCATCTGGAGACAAAGGTATGCTAACAGTCATGCAGATGCCTTCAACAATATTCTTGGACATCTTGCTGAATGGCATATAGTTTCTTAATGTTTTTGAAGCAAAAAATGCTTTTAATTGGATAAATATTTGTTTTTAATTTGGGACCAGTAAAGTGCAGGAGGGGGTATTTTGGGACCAGTGAAGTACAGGAGTGCCCTCACTTGGCTTAATATTGAAAAATAAATCATGATTAAACAGTTTAACAGGATTAATGATATTTACACTTATTCCTGGGCACTTCAGGGCACGAGTCAAATGCACTTATTCCCGCGCATGAATAGCAAGCATTTCGGAGCATGCGCGTAGACGAAATAACAGAATCGATTCTTGTGACCTTGTGTGACTGCGCTCCTAACACTGTCTGCCTCATTGTGTGAAGAGAATGGCTTCACGCAAATACCGATGCAAATTGCGAATTCTGTGCGACGCCGCGCGTTGTTGTCAGAGTGCTCGATGAATGAAGGGGAAGCAAGTTAATTCAGCCTTCAAAAGTCTGTATGTATAGTTGACTTGACATCATGAGCTGAGCTCTCAGCCGCATATTTTATTAAAAAAAGTTTAACGGATTAACGGACTTCCATGAGAGTAGCGGAAGTTAAACGAATCGTTAACTTTTTTAGAAAGTTATAAAGTTTAAAAAAAGTTAATTTCCGTTAATTAACGGATTGTGCCCAACTATGCTGTTCACCCTCTGTGAACAGCTTTGTCTTGGGCATGGTAGCATCCCGGTGGTATCGGAATGGCCATCTCCTCGCCAGCAGTAGGCATGTATTTGCCTACTGTGTGTGTCGCTTCGCATTGTCTTGATACGAAGCCTCCCATCCGCTGGACGGAGCCGGGTAAAACAGCAAGAACCGTGAACGTCAGAAGAACATCAGAAGAACTCGAACTTATCCTTTTTGTATCAGCTTGTATAGAAATAATGGACGCATGGTAACCGTCTGTCATAAAATTTGTGTCTGATGTTTCCACAAAGTCAGATATAATACTGGAGAAATCTATGTCTCGATCTTTCTTGATTCAAGAGATAGCGATGGCGGTGCAAATTTTTGACTAAAGGCGAAAGTATATGAAAAAAGTTATAAAAATAAAATTAATCAGTTGATGAAAAGGAAATATTTTAAATCATTAGCAAGTACGAAAAATGAACCCTTCTAATCATCGTAAAATCATTCAGATCTCATGAACAATTCACGGCTACAAGCCACTGAATAAGGGCCTGATCAACTGTGCTTGCTTCAAAAAATAGTTAAACAGCTAAATATGTGATTAAATGTGCACAGAGTTGGAAAAGTCGGAATTGGAATTGGAATTGACGATATTTAAATCTATTGGAATTGGAATTGACCTTGATAAACCTCAATTCCACTTTTTCGATAGACATGTGATAAATCAATTTGTACAAAAATTGAAATCACAGTACTCGGCCGTTGTGTTGACTGCACGCAGAGATAAGAGAGAGATAGGTCGACAGAGGTAGCTTTATTCTATTGTTGAATAAAGGGTGTTAATTGTGACTTCGATGGGCCTATAGCCCCCGGACAATGTTATTTCAGCGATTAAGCAGACAATGAAAAGACAATCATCTTTGTTCAATCTGTTATTTAGTTATTTATCAAGTAAGATAATTAATCAAAATAAAGCCCTTGTTGAATTTAGTTCTTGATAGGATAAGCACAAAAATTGGAGATTACCCTAATTGTTGTACACACGAAAAACAATTGGTTTGGAAAAAGGAAAATTAACGCTGCATCAAAGGGCAGCAATCCTGTCAGTTCAAATTATAACATAGACAGTGTCAACAAATTATTCTAATAATTAATTATTCAATTACATGAACTATTATTCAACTTCCAATCACAACAATTAACAATATCAATTTTTAAGACTGTAGTACATAGATACGATGCGCAACGATAAAAGAAAAACTTTACACTTACAGTTCACTTCTTAATGTTGAATTCACTTCAATTCGATCGGACCCACTTATACCAAAATAATAGGCCTATCATAAATATCAGTGTCACTTATACCGTCAATCTTCAATCGCGCTCGCTGATGTTTTGCCGTATACGCTGCTGTGTTGTTGCTCGCTGGCAGACAGTTGTTGTTGTTACTTCTGTAGTTAAGTTACACCGCGAGATCCCGAAGTTCTTCTAACAGCTACTGAAGATGTCGTATGTGTTGTTGTTGTGTCAATTTCTCATCGTTTCTAATTTATACAAATTTTTGAGACTTGACGATAAAACCACTTTCTTTTGAATATTGAAAGAGTTTCCTTTAATCTTTGCTCGTTAGCTTTCGACCCGACCACATTTCGTTCTTATCACGGAATTTTTAATCTCCTTTTTTAACATGGACCATTATTCAGATTTCATGATATCATTTTTTATCGTCGTTTTTTCTTTCATCAACAATCACGTTATTCGCAGACTGAATTTCTTTCTTCTGTCAGTTTATTAATAGATTTATTCGCATCTCATCTCTCTCTCTCTCTCAGCGTTTGATTCTTTGCTGACCGTTAACTTTCTTTTCTTTTTTTCACGAGATATTGAATATCTCGTTTACGAAGCGAAAATGGCGCAGGCTGACCGGTGACATACTCGTATATACAAGTACACAAGAAATATGAACTGTAAACATGAAAACGCACATAGGAACGACGCAGGGAACGGCACACAGGAACAATGAGGAAAGTATAAGGGCACATGGGTTAGATTGAAACGAACTAACGTTAGATACATTAACATAAGACACTATACGCGACATACAATTATCGGAATTGAATCTTATTATGGAATTGGAATTGAATTGAACTGTGTCGACTGGAATTGGAATTGGATTTGGAATTGAAATTTCTGCTCCGGAATTGGAATTAAAAAATTTCAGTGGAATTTTTCCAGCTCTGAATGTGCAGGTCTAATTAAGTTTAATAGTAAAAAAATTGAATGGATCTGATTACTTTAAAAAACAAAAAAACAATAGGTTTAGTACAGGTGATATGTCATCAAATTTTTAGTAGGCTATCAGCTAATCCTGTACTCTTGAAGGATTTCATTTGACGTCGATTAGTAATTCAGTTTACTTTGTTAAGAAATACATGTGTATATCGCGGCTAAGCTCATGCATCCCGGTATTTAATAGCCAGGTCTTTTTTGCGCATGTTATAAGCTAGCAAAATTTACTTGATTACTTACTTATAATGTATATATTTACCGCGTTTCTGGTATTGTCGTGACCGCAGGAAAGAATAAAATCTTCATCGCTGGAAGAAGCTCCAACTGGTTCCACAAACTAGCGACCCAGGAATTTGGAAGCAGTGTTATATGCATAAGCCACATTGGTTTGGTTGCCTTCTTGTCATGAATTACTGTAAGGTTTCGAACTGATCACTTAGCCATTGACTTTTATTCGAAATGCCAACAAAAAATCTGATACACCTTTTTGTCACTGGCAGGGTTGGTATAATTTTGTTGTTGGCATGATGTCGGAATGATATGCTTCCTCAACTTGGTGAGGATGTAGGTGTAAGTAACCAACAATGCTAAATTGTGCGATTCTCACTCAGACGTCTTACTGCTCAAAAAGCTTTGAGCTTGTAAAACATCTTACAACTCACGAAATTGATAGCGTCAAGGTAAAAGATATTTTATATGACTTTTTCTTAGACGACCAGCAACTTTAATTGCAAATCACAAGAGGCTGTTTAATTTACTATACTGCGAGTCTGTTACGAAATTGCATGCAAGCACGTTAAGAAACACACAAGAAACGATTTTCTGCAGAGCCCTGTCGATAGATGACAAGTTTATACTTGTATGCACGAATTATAATCAACCCAATCATGTACACGACTTCGATGTGAATAACCACGAATTGTTTTTATACGATGAAGCGTTACTCATTTGCAAAACTTCATCATTAGCGATTACGACAACGTCAACGACACAATAGTATCGCATCGTAGGCATCATTGGCATTGTCATATGGAAACGAAACAAATTCATGAATATTTCATCCAGATGTTTTGCAAACAGGCATGTTTACTAGGTTGCATCAATTAAGATTCGAAGAAACTTAATAGAAATAGTGGGCTTAATAATAGTCATATTCATAGCAATTGAAATCAAGAAATAATGCTCATTGAACATAGTGGCAAACTATCACAAAATGGCATTCTCGGGCTATTTAAGGGCTAATTGACTATTTCACTAAATTTTAAGGGCGATTTCCGGGCCCCAACAATCTCAATGCTTGAAAGCAGAAGTCACCACGAAATCCATGCAGATGTTTGCATATCCATCTGAAATCCTGTGTGCAACGGGATGGTCGGATGTCATGATTACTTCATAGGACTCGATAGCTTCTTTCCGAACAGCTTACACTATTTCCGAGAAGCGAAGAGGATGAGAAAGTCAACGACCACGCCGTGAACAACTGACAAAAGCTATGCCGGCTGCGAATTGCAATGCTTTTACTTATGGCTCTGCTCTCACTGTCATGTGACAATAGGATTTCTTACAAATCTTCCTAATGAGATGTTCAGACGACAATACTTGGAAGTTGGACGGGCAGTCAAAAATTCTGTAGCGAAACGCATCGTCTTGCAAGCAGTGTTTTTGAGCGAGCGGCATTTTTTCAAGTTTTTGATGAGCAGATGAGCGAGCGAAAAAATATTCCGTGAACGAAAATTGAGCGAGCGAGGGTGAATTTCTGTCGTGAGCGAGCCATTTTTTGAAAAAACAAAAAAATAAAAAGATCAAATAATCAAAAAAGCGAAATATTTGAAAAGTCTTTTAAAAATGCTTTCTATAAAAGTCTTTTTATAGTACATGAATGTATATACATTAATTAATGAACAAAGCATCCGAACCTTTTCTCTCTTCTGTGGTTCTCACACTCTTGACGATATGCATTGAATGCTTGTCTGGATTCTACTTGTGGATATGAACTTAGCAAGAAGGTCTTTTGTGATCGATGATGTGAGCAACATCTGACCATCGACACATTATTTATTCACATCTTTTGAATCGGTCTCCCAAACGTCGCTTCGCCCCATAGATGTACTAATGGTCTCCGCAATTGCAAGAAGACATTATAAGATGCTTTAATTTGATAGAAACATTTCGCTGCTGCAACATATCCACATGCAGATACCTGAGAGACATTCAGTATCGCCAAGCGCGAAAGAATTTAGGAAGAACAAATTTAGAAAGAATTGAAGCCAACCAAATTAGGCTTACACACTGACTATCCCAATGTTGGCATATATGGCTTCCACTGTACGGCCCATTGATTTTAAGACCACGGACATTGACTAACATCATTAAGACATCATTTAAACTCTATCCATACAGGACTCTGAAGCACGTAAGACTGAATCGGCCTCCCCTTTACCACCCAAACCAATGTTCAAATCATATGAAATTCACGGTACAACATATAATATTATGAGCTTTCTTATCGTGATGTTCATTCAATATGTGAAATCATCAATTTTGGCAGATATTTGAAATTTGAAATTCTACCGAACTTAAGCGAAAAATCTCCTCAATGATAGAGATTGCAGAGTGCCCGTTCGCCTGGACAAATAATGGAAAGATGTCCTCAAGCATTATGTCTGAGGACGTTTTTCTATTGTCTCCTCAGTTATTGCTACTTACGATGCTAAACGAGTTGAGTGTACTAGGAAGTTACCTACCTGAGAACGACAAGATTGATGTATAGGCCCTACATGAAATAGCCTACATGCCAAACATACACGTACAATCCGTTTCATAAATAGCTAGAAATTAGCTAGAACAAGACATTTTATAGTAAACATTAGGTTTTCAAACTATTATTGAATGAATTTGTTTCCTATATCATATGAAATATTTTTCTTTGTTGTATGTTGGCCCGGTAAGAGCCTAGTCGTTAAAAGGACTACAATTTGCCGGTCAGTCTAAGGTTCACATTCCTACCTGTATTTTTATACAATTGAGTTGCACTGGCACGATGGCATGGAGCATTGTCATCCATGAGAATCCAATCGGATGACAGATCACCTAAACTGAATGCTAAAGGATAAACATGTTCTTCGATCACTCGAACGTAGAGTTCGGAGCTCATTTTTTCCCTCACGAGGGTCACTCCTAAGTCTTTAGACTAGCTCTGAAGGAATGCGCCAAATTAAATGAAACTTTGATTGATGACTCCTCTAAACGTCATTATCGATTGGTGAAAAGTTCAGCGCTGGCGAGTGATCAGTCATCACTCGGTCTGCGTTTAAAGTTGGTCAAGACACGCTGAAAGCGCATTCAGACATGGAGCTTCGCAGCGAGCAAGCGCGCCTCTTTTGGGGAACAAGCGCCTTCGAGAGCAACAGTCTTCAATTGGTTTGCGGAGTTCCGCCAAGGACGCGCCTCCCTTGAAGATGAACAACGCTCAGGTCGGCCAGTTTCCATTGTTCACGAAGATTCGATTGCTGCTGTCGAGAAATTGGTGAAGGCAGATTCACGAGTCACATGCCATCAGATAGAGGTTTCTCTTGGCTTGTCATCGGCATCGTTGAATAGGATTCTGCATGATCATCTTCGGCTACGAAAGCTTTCTACTCGTTGGATCCCACACTTGCTCACGGAGGAGCAGAAACAGAAGCGGGCACTACTGCAGTTTAGTGCACCCTCTTTTACCCCTACTGCAGTTTAGTGCACCCTAAAATGCATGTGAGAACAACATGATTTAATCAACAGAATGAATGACGTTCGTTCTTCGCTATAGTTATAAAT
Organism: Prostheceraeus crozeri; assembly: GCA_907163375.1. Classification (NCBI taxonomy): domain Eukaryota; kingdom Metazoa; phylum Platyhelminthes; order Polycladida; family Euryleptidae; genus Prostheceraeus; species Prostheceraeus crozeri. Next base: position 521,727 of record CAJQUW010007154.1, read on the forward strand.
GAGTGTCTTTGTGTCTTCGTGTGTCTTCGTCTTCGCACATTACACCGAGCGCGCGCTTCGGTGTAATGTGCGTAGTCATCGCTTGCGGGAGAATGCGCCGTTGTTTTAGGGTGCACTAAACTGCAGTAGGCGCGTTTCCGTCTCTTTCATAGAGAATGCACTAAACTGCAGTAGTGCCCAGAAGCGGATCGACTTTTGGAATTTCATGCTGCAGAAGTTTAACGGCGGAGCTTCTGAGCAAGTCTGGGACATAGTCACTGGTGACGAGACGTGGATTTGTCAATACGACCCTGAGACCAAGCGCCAGTCCAGCCAGTGGGTCTTCCCCGGAGAAAATGCACCACAAAAATGCATTCGCAGTCGGAGCATCGGAAAACAAATGATGGCCTCATTCTTCTGTGTTGTTGGCCATGTCATCACTGTGCCACTGGAAACTCAAAGAACAGTGACTGCAGACTGGTACTGCACTGCTTGCATTCCACAAGTGCTGGAAAGCTGGAGCAGGAGGCGTCCGAAGACGAGAACGAGAGGACTCTTGTGGCATCACGACAACGCCAGTGCCCGCACCGCAGCTCGAAATCAAGATTTCATGCAAGAGCGTTCAATTCGACTGCTTCCCCACCCGTTTTATTCCCCGGATTTGGCGGACTTTTTTCTCTTTCCGAAAGTGAAGGATAAGATCCGAGGAGCTCGTTTAAACTCTCCTGAAGAAGCACGGGAGGCGTTCGAGGAGGCTTGGAAGAAATTCTAAAAGAATTTGGCGAAAATGCTTCACACAAGACTGGTTTCGGCGCAAACTGGTCTTGACCAACTTTAAACGCAGACCGAGTGATGTCTGTTCACCGGCCAGCGCTGAACTTTTCACCAATCGATAATGACGTTTAGGAGTCATCGAGTAAAGTTTCATTAATTTGGCGCATTCCTTCAGAGCTAATCTAAAGACTTATGGAGTGACCCTCGTAACATGCAGTGAACTACGACCATCACTCCCAGATGGCTCCCTAGATGAGCAATTTCCTGCAATCGTCCTGACTCCTCGATGTAAAAAAACGATCAGGAATGTCTTTCGGTTATTGTGTTTCATACCCAGGGCATTTAAACGGTCATATTTTTCACCGTTCGTTCGATCTTCCGTTCATTAGCCTTTCAGACCGTTCGTTAGTTCACCCCTCAAATGACCTATCATCCCCGTTCCATTCTTTCATGACATAAAGCACCCGTTCAATCGTTCCATATAAAACAAAACAATATTCAATTTTGATGGAGCCTATATAGTGCTGTCGTTTCTAGCTAACATTGGTTTTCTCAGAGAAATGTGGAAGCTGGAGATGTAGGACGTTCTCCTATCTGACATCGCGAAAAAATACAAGCTGCCCTATCGGAAAATTCATTGTCGGTATTGTCCCACAATGACAATGCGAAACATAAGTTGACGTCTAACGTTACACGTCACACGCGCCCTTTGTATCAATCCCAATCAAACTAGAGCATCATGACAAATTTAGTTGCTTTATGGAAGGACGTGAAACTTTTTCAGTCCTGCTTCATCAGTTTTTACCACTGCTAAACCGCATTGATGGTGATGTGCGTAGATGTTTTAGTAGCTGATGAGTAGTAGAATAAGTGCATGCATTTTCGGAACATTAAATCAATAACAAGAGATGGAAGCATTGTGTAATAGCAAGTCTCTTCATTTTATTCACGAAATGTCATTGAAAGCCCAATGGGTTACTGGTGACCCATGCCCAAATTGGCACTTAAATATTTTCAAATTTCGAAATACTACTTTACTGAAGTCAGAATGTGTAAATAAGTCATTTTGGAAAGTATCAAGGATTTTCTCCCATTATTTCTTATCCTGGGTTTCCGGGGCTAAATTACCGTTCAATCACGTTCAATCAAGCAAAAAAGCCGTTCGTTCCGATCACCGTTCATCGGCTTCTCAGACATGCCGTTCGATAATTCGTTAATCAGAAAAATGAAAAAAGTACCGTTCAATCGTTCAAATGGCCTGTTCATACCTCTGCTAATGTGACACGTTGAGGAATCCGGACTCAATGTCATCTGTGTGACATGCCAATCTTCGTTGTGCCCTCTCTGGCTATCATGTGGCATTGCAGAGAGCATGCTACACGCACCGGTACAGCTTGTTTATGCAAGCGATTGTGGAAGCAGTCTCTCCATCCCACGTGTGTGAAGTTAGCGGAAACACCCAAGGGAACCACTTTTATCTTTAAACTTGAATTTCTCAATAACGACTGCGAATTTGTCCAATCTGAGCCCAGATTCGTGATCAAGAGGCTGATCTTGATAAAGAAGTTGCTTCGAATAGGATCTCGCTGTACTAAATAATGGTTCCGATCGGTGGCTGCGCCAACTTTACACACGTCTCCATAGGTAAGTAACGGGAATTGACTTTGTAATGAGTGGTCAAAGAAAGAGTAGTCATCGTGCGATCTGTACCACAGAAGTGGGAAGCTAGAGTGGATAGACAGCTCCCAGATGAATTATCCCTATCTATCCAAAGACCTCATCTAGCGTTGATCGACGCGATAGGGAAGACAATGATTATGGGTGAAGTAACCGTTCCCCAGGAAGAGGGCATTAGGGATGCCCATGAAAGGAAAGCTTCCAAATATGAAGAACTTTTCAAATGGATGTAAAGGTGGAAATGTGCCACGATTTTGTTGCTCCATCGGTGAAGAAACATCTTGTTAAAACCGGTATTTAAGTGTAAAGATCACTATGAAGAAGTTCAGTGCAAATGTGGAAGAAGGTAGGACATACGGAAGAAGGTAGGACAGGCGGAACGAGCTGCTGCGGACCAACCATCTTGACAGATACTGAGCTAAGTGGGCCGAAATCTCAGTGACCACTGGCGCTGATGTCTCAGGTCCTTTTGGGTGCAGCATTTGCTGTCTCACATAATCCAGCAATTTCGTTTATCAAGAGATTTTATTTATAGCAGATTTTTGACATTTATTGATTACTCAGTACTCAGTCACCCTTAAGTCATGTACGTCATCTTTAGCTACTTTTAGGAATTATCTATTATACCTTTTTCCATAGCTGTTGTCAAACTTTGCATACCTGATGTCAATGTGCTGCTACTGTATCTACAGGTACATGTCAAATTTAAATTTAATTATAACTAAATACTCATCTTTCACCAGTGAAGTTTCCTCATTATTGGAGGATGAGGACATTGTGATCATTCAAGACAATGCCCCATTACAAATTCCACATTCTAATGTGGAATTTCTAATGATGACCATTCCGTATTATCTCCTTCGCGATATTCACTGTTCTTGAATATCACTGAAAATGCCATTTCATGCCTCAAAATTGAAGCAAAACGTCAACTTTCATCTCTGGACGTCCAAAGATCAATACAAGGGCCGATATCATGAATTCGAAGATATTTTGAGTTAGATTATGCTTCTCTTGCATTTTGGATACAACTACTTTTTCAATACAACAAATTCTTTTTTGAAAAGTTGCCTCCTTGTGCAAGACTTGTAACTATCTGACGAATAGGTCCATGTATTGATTTGCCTAAGGATCCCTTTAAATTCGTTTATCTTTTATGGACAATGACTGTAGACAGAGAAAATAGGGATACTCTTGATGAAGCCATGCTAACAACTGTCCACTTGAAAGCATGTCAAAATGTAAAATGATGTAAAAGTATATTATACAGAAATGCAAAAATTTTGGTGTTAGTTAGCAATACATTCGCAAGAATAACAAAAATTTGTGATCATGCAAAGCTAGTCATTGATGTTATTGATAAGAAATGACAATAGATATCTGCACATTGGCATCAAGTATGCAAATTTTGCCATCAGCTGTGAAACAATTGATAGAATATATTCTCAATTCAATGTATTGAATGTCAAAAGTTGTTTATTTCTAAAAAGACATTGGAAAACAAAATAACAAGGTTGTGGATAGAATACATTGCAATACAGCGTGTGGTCAGATTGATTCTTTTATTTCCTTGATTGACATTGCGTGAATGGAAAATTGACATCAGGTATGCAAAGTTTGACAACACCTATGGAAAAAGGTATATTTTCTCACAATTTCAGGTAAGTTCATTTTCAATTGTCAACGGATTACGTAGTTTCTTAGCGCACCTTGCGAATTTCGTCCAAGTATTGCGCCAAGAATTGTATATACTGATTCATGTGATCAGCATGTAGGATTAAGTTTAGATTATTGCCCATTTCTATAAAAAGAATTCTGTGGTTATTGGTATATATATTGCTTCAACTAATTTTGTGCAATAACTAGTTTAATACATTGGTATGGTGGTCTATATTGTTTCATCGTGTGTTACAACTTTCAAATAAAATGAAATGGCGAATTTCCCTTCAGCGCCTATAAATGGTGTTTATTTGATTTAAAGCATAGAATTAGCTCTGAACATAAAAAAGCTTGTAGAATTAAGGAGGGCATTATCGAGAAATGAGCGAGCGAGCGGCATATTCCGATGATTTTGAGCGGTGAGCGAGCGACAGGGCGATTATGAGCAAATGAGCGAGCGAAAGCGGAATTTCGATCCGCTCAAAAACACTGCTTGAAAGCTAGGTCAATGAACAATCGCTTTAAACGAACTACTATATATAAATTCTTCCCCAATCATTGAATTTCCATGATCGCATCATTAGTATTCGCATAGTAACCAACACTGCTTGGACGAGTAGTAAAAAAAATGTAGCGAAAATTTTCGACCCGTAAGCTAGTCTTAAATTTGAATGCTGATACAAAAAGCAGATATTATGTATGAAATGGACAAGATATCTAAAGAATGTCGTAGTTATCAATTGTATATAACATTAACACTGGGTCTTTGAGATTTGATGAAATTTCTATCGCAGACTTTGCGTTCGTAGACATTGGCGAAAAACTTCTGTAAAATTTATATTTTGATGTCACAAGCTGATGGACTTAATTGATGTTTCATATATAATGCTGGTATACAAGACTTATTTTACTATTCAAATGTTCGAAAATTCGCTTCCTCATAGTGCATTGAGTTTCACCAATATAAGTCTGTTGACATTTGTTGCAAGTGATTTTACATACAACATTTTTCAAAAAAACATAAATTTGTTATTACACAAACAAGATTGGAAGTATGGAATACTTTCCTTCTTGATTTGGCGAACTAGCGATGGTGGAGTTACAAACACAGGTTTCACTTTCAAAATTGTAGTTTTATTTAATTCTGAGCGAATTTGTTTTGCTTGATTTTCGTTGATAAAGGGAATACGAACATAAACATGCTTTTCTTGGTTAATCCGCGTGCGAGTATGAAATGATGGAACAGAAGTTGCTATATACTTGTTGACTAAACTTTTGGGATATCCATTAGAAATAAAACGATGTTTGACAAAAGATATACCCTTTTCAATCAATGCAGGGGTGGTACAATTTCGATGAACTCGCACACATTCATTTTTCATCAAATTAATCTTTCTAATTAAAGGTGCGAAGCTATCCCATGGTAGCAGATGACCACTGTGGGTGGATTTAGAATAAAACGAACTTAAACACGAATTATTTACGAAAGAAACTTTTGTGTCCAAAAATGAAATACTAGAATTTTCGGGGTACTCAACAGTTAACTGAATAGAATTATCTATACTATTCAACTCAGGAAGTACACGTATATCATCCAAAGGAGAAGATGAAATAACAAAAATATCATCAATATATCTTTTCCAGAAAATAAAGCGTGATGGATCAACAGAAAGCGTGCATGAACAGAATGTGCTTCGAAATCATGTTTCTAAAATTCTCCATAATATCGCGATATCGGGGATAGCATGAAATCGAATTCTAGCATTTGAACGTTTTGTTGATTCATATAAGAGGAATATGTCACTCATATTTCTTTTGTCATAATGATGAATGAGGAGAATTAACACATCTGTATCATCTGACACGCCAGTCGTAGGCCATTCATTCGAAGCTGATTCCAATGCTTTTCGTACGACCGGTCATGTTGTCAGTCTCATTCACTTTGAAACACATGTCCATCAAGTCATTGTCTGTATAAGTACGTCAATGAACTGAGCTTCATTGAACTTGTTTGAAAGAATTGCTTGCTGATTTCAATGAGCAATCATATCATAAGAAATCGTTATATCATGTGACGCTCTTTTGCCAGTAGCTCCACTTGCATGCTGTGCATCCTTGTTCGAGGGATTTGATCTGCCATATGATATGACCTTGACAACTCTACAAATATGATCATTTTGTACATGTATTGTTGTCATCATCATTATTAATTGAATTTTATAAATTTTTGAAACTGGGGAGTGACATGGTTGCACTCACCTGATGATAAGCTTCAATTTGACATGCGATATGAACATATTCTGAGTAATTCAAAAAAATCGTCGTGGATGACAAATGAAACACTAGAGATGATGGATTTAAGAAGAAGGTTGAAAAGGAATGACGCCGAGTACAAAGCATAACCTCGAGTAATAGGAAAATGTGTAGCCAGGCAAAGGAGGAATGGAATAACAGCGAATGTAAGAGGTCGAAAAATTGACTGAAAGACATGCACTTTTTTTCGAGTGAGAAATATGCCAATGTTCATGTTGGCATGCAAAGAGAAAATGGATACCTAAGAACACTCTGAGATGACATCCAAAGTCAGCCATATTCTAAAATAAAGTAGAATGCTTAACTAGATGAAGCAGTCAGTTTCCTTCACAGGATAACTCAGTGGCTGTCGATCAAACCGGTGCTGGCTTCGATGACACAGTAACATCGCTATGTGGACGGATATCATTATCCTTCATAGGTAGTAATGTGGCGTTGATCCCTATGAGATCGAGTTGTGACATGAGCCGCTCGGACCTGCAGTTGATCCCTTGTCATCGCTAGTGATTATTTCCATTTTTAAGAGGTACATGCAATGTGAGCTTTTAGGTACATAGGTCAATTTCTTTTTCATGTAAATTGTTAATATGAATATAAGATTCTCTTGTCAAAAAAATAACTAGATGCATTTTAAGTATTGAAGGAGGTTTTTCTTTCATAATTCGTTGCAAGATTCCACCAACTGAAGAACTCGTGAAATTTTGAAAAGGAACCTGTACAAGACATTCCTATGGTGAATGTTATAGAACAGAGCAGAATAAGGAATATATTTCGGAGAACGAAAATCAAAATCTATCATGATGCAGCTATAAGTTACGCCAAGTATAAGCACAATACAAATTGATTACATAGCACTTTGTTTTGTACGCATTTATTTACACAGGGCTATTTCTGCGACTCGCTATGATAGATAAAAATACTGATTGATTTACACCGATAAAGCCACAACATTAGTTTTTAGTAGCTAACAGTTCTGGCCTAGCTGGTGTCCCTGCCTAGTGTGGCTATTATAGAAGACATTGCAAAGTAATCCTGTATTAGATGTTTTCCTATGGACTAATTTCATGAACAATTACCGCAGCAAAAGTAAAAAATTATCTTGGTTAATTGTAGGGGTGACAAGGTTAAATAAAGTTACATATGTACCAGAAATATATAGACAGACGTGATCCTTACCTGTTGACAGAATAGTCAATACGAAAATTGTTGATATCTGAACCATACCGCCACCTGTAACGAAGAATGAATGAATTCAGAACCATTTTAGACCATAAAATTAGCAATGCAAAATCAATGAAGCCTCTATTCGTGTTGCCATTCTCGAAAATGGAAAAATATCTCTGCCACAAAACATATCTCCGATATGAAATGCCCCTACAAGAGATCCACATATCTTGTAGAATGTATTTAACCCACTGTATGCGTGCGCGTGCATTCCCCGCACACTACATTTTGGACAATCAAGTATAGAAATTTCCGGAAAAACATTTGCTGCTATCCCGGATTATACGATGAAAAATTTGCTGATGATTCCCACATAGATAAACGCATGAGCATCCCTACCCGACTTCTAGTCCATAGTTCTGAGGAGACTCAACTTGAGTGGCCCTCTTTGTGGGGGAGGGCGACGCCACTTATTTTCTGATAGGTTTGAAACGAGAAGATAATTGACGCTAGAAATGCCCGAAAGGTTTTGCGCTAGCGCACGAGATAAGAGAATAACTTATACTAGACGGGATGCTTCTGATAATGTCTTGCCAGAGTTACTGTAGAGGGTGGAGTAGGCGCTCGCGAAAGAATAGGTGTGGAATGCGAGTAAGTTCATTGTCTGTTAGAGGATCGGGATACAGTCCAACGCTGTCCCAGAGAATCCGGGGGCCCAGTTGCACTTCATCAGGTTGCGGCAATGCATCCTATCCTCGTTCCGGTTGATCCTATTGTTCGTGATCGGTATCTGCTTCAGAGCTTGTCTCGGAGATAATGATGTTTTGGTTAAAGGCGTTGAAGGGGTACGACTCAAGAATTGAACAGCTTGCTGTCTCTCAGTCTCGAGCTGCAGATCAGGGTCGATAAGGCCTATTTTCTAGGGATCCACCTCTTCTAGGCCGAGTTCCTCTATCGTCTCCATAAGTACAAGCGCCTCTGCATTATTAGCTGCGTAGAATCGAAGCTCCGGCAGTGCACAGGACAAACCTTAGGCATTGGCGGCTTTGATCTTACCCCCACCAACACTGTATTGAAACGTTGCGCTACCAGTCGTAGAGCTTCGTCCAACGAGGGTGCTGTGAGGGCCGGTACCGGGCCTCTTTGCTTGTGTTACGCACGAACTGAGGTAGCATGTTCTTCCGCTTTTTCCACTTTTTTGGTACCCATTATTGATGATCACCACACCGGTGATATCTGCTTCATCGTCTAGGCGATCCAACTTGGATTTGAGTCGCCTAATCAGCACCGTCAGTAGCTCAATTGTCTGTCTCTCCGTTCCTTCTGCATCAGGGGAGGTCGGCCGGTCCATGAAAGAAACTGCATGACGTTTCGATATTCCGCGGCCATGTCGAAGCGCTCCCTCCCCCTTTTATTTTCTCAGATTCAGTTACAAGGAAATGTTTGAAAATTTTAGAAAACCAGTACCTGGATACATCAATAAAAGGGCCTTACTGGCAAAAGGCCGTGCCACAAGCACAGACGAAAAGCGACAGGCACACAAATGCACGTTTTACAGATATTCAGGAATTTCGCCCTGACTACAACGAAGTCACGACCGATGTCTTCAAAAACACACACAGTTGGGGCAGTTGAGAGATTTTCAGGAACATTTTTGGTGGTAAAAGAATAAGCTAAAATAAGTGAGCAGAGCTAGTATTCCAACAAAAAGCTTAAGATCGCCAACTGGAAGTTTCTCATTTTGGTAAATGGAAAAATAGAAAAAATAATTCTCGCTCCCTTTCTTTTATGCCGTCAAGCAAGTTTTGAAAAAACGATTTTTGTTCGCGGACGCTTCGGGTTCAGACCCCTTGTCGACGCTTTAAAAGTCAAAAGGAGATACATGCACACTGATTATATAGAAATTGGTTAAGTAATAATTTGAAGACCGATGTATAACGACCAACCAAAAAGCTTGCCGTTCATGACGACGATTCAATTTCGGACGCTTCACACAACGCAGTATCAACAGAACTTCCACCAAACTTTCGAATCTTCACCTCAAAGTCGTCAATCGAACTACAATCACTATCGCTCCGAACATGCACACTCCGAACTCGCACTAAAATCATCACGATTAATTTTTGGTCGTGTACATTTTCTTCATTTCTTAAGTAAAGTAAAATGTTGTCAAGCGTCCTTCTCTTTACTCAAATTTCATGTAGAACGGGGAGTAGAATGGGTTCGAACAAGCAAGTAGCTAGATGTGAATCTACGCTAATGAATGAATGAAAATTCTACTTTTCTTAACTTCAATTCTCATCCATTTAAAATGAAACGCTATGTCGGTTAATATCACTATGATTATCATTGTTCATTTGACATTTTCCGGACACAATGCAGAGGGCCTTCAAATCAGAGAATTTCATTTTGCAAGTGAACGATTTCGACACAGCATGAATGAATTTACTGAACTGGGGAAAGAGACATGACGTCTGTTCTAGTTAGTCTGACAATTTACATTTCCAGTATCTTTTTAAAGGAAAACAGGTTAAAAAGCTTCAATAATTTTACTGATGCTGGATATTGTGGTTTGCTTTTAATTTATTTGAGATTGTATTCAGCACTGCCGTGAGAATGGCGCTCCACAAAGAGGAGAGCAGCAACTGATCTTCTTACACAACTTACTGAGAAGAGAACTTGACTATTAGTACAGACCTCCCAGGCTAATATACGATTTTTTAGGTCTTAATGTTTTCATTAAGATAAAATTAGCGATGTTTCAGGTTTTCAAAATATCTTCCGAAATCTACACGATTGAGATCAAACAAAATGAGATGCCTTAATTTCCGTTTATGCATCAGTAGCGAAGTTACAGCGAAAGATCTAGGCATAATATCATGTATGAAGACTGAAAACAAATTGAATAAAATGAAACGCAAGTAGTTTGCCAGCTAAGCCATCAAGTTAATCACCACTAGAATATTGTGCCACATCGAAAATCCCAATGAAACAACTTCACATGTAAATCTACTTGATACAACACATCATCCCGACGAAGGATGTGCACAAGTACACTGAGTGTTCTATGGCACTAAAAGACATCTTTCAATGTCTGAGAGCGACCGACGGCTTCGATCAGGTTCTCATTGTTTCTTCGGTTACCCTAAACGCTACTATCTATTATCATCGAGCACCGTCTAGTAATCAGAGATACCGGCTTTCATACTCCAAAAAACAGATGAGCCAGTTGTTGTATCTTATACTCTAGTGAAGATAAGTCGATCTTATCCTTTTAAATGAATTTTGATTTCTAAGAAGCAATGGCAATGATCCTCCAAACAAATTAAGTGTAACTCGTGGTTCTGATTGTACTTTGGTCAAAAACTCAATGAAACTTTTCTGAGAGCTGAACGAAGATAGAGACGGACTGATGATGCTACAGTACATGAAGAAGCAGATGTATAGGCTAGGGTTGCGATAATTGAAATATGATCTTGTGAATATAAATTCAATATGTTATAGATATATTTTACATATGGCTAAAAACGATGCTTTTATTTTTTAATGTGTTTTCCTCTTAACTTCTCCACTTGTGTTTAACCTGCAAGTCTCTTCTTTTTTTTCGATATACATTCCAACAATTCTTCAGACGATATCACCCAATGTCAGTAATTCAATCTTTTGACAAATGTACTTTCTTGTAGTAATGCTAGTGCAGCGATTACAGCTTGCTATATAGCGACAAGCAACATCGAATCTATCGTAGCACAATATGTCTGAGATTGTGGTACTGTGCTGATTATCATCAAGGCTACGAAGCTCATGAAGGTTGTCATGAATGTGAATGATGGGAAGAAACGTATAGACTTCAAGATTTTATTGCTTCCTACCTGATTTAGATGAAAGCGACGTTGAGTGCGCTGAGTGAATGACGTTGTGTTGCGTGAATATCTATAATCATCAAATGCTGCTTTTACTGTAATTTTAATCTATCCAACAGGATTGTTTTGCTAACTTTTGTTTTCTTTTAGGAATGATGTATTTTTCAATTGTCAGCTTGTGTTTTGCATCAACATTTCTAATGATTCATTATCTGCTTCTTTTCGATTTTTCTTTTATTTAGTTCAATCTAGCTAAATTACTTATTGCCTCAAAGGTGAACCTGTCATAAAATGAATAGAAATAGAAATGATAAGCATTCCGAAGTAAATTATAAGCACCACTTATAATCATAGTCAAACATGATGCTATTATTAAGTAATCTAACTAAAGGATTTCCCAAATTAAAGAAGTCCTTTTGGCATGTTAGCGCTAAATCAGGTTTTCTTTTAATTCACTAAGCCTTTTGGGGTAGGAAATAATGCCATTCGTCAAAAGTATTACCGCAATTCTCATCACTTATATAAAAACAAAGACATAATAACATGCTTAAAATATAATATGATAATTAAAATATGAAAGACAAAAAAAAATTTTCTGCACTTACAGGCCGATATGCACTCAGGCTAAAATGCAAGATGCAGGCTATCTGCACTAACAATGGCTATTTCATCATTTAATGACATGAAACAGGTCATAGATCAAAATGATGTATCTTAATTAACCAACGGTCATGGGAATGAGTCAATGCCCGTGATGGTTGTGAAACTGGTGGGTCCATTTCCCATGGCAGTTGAAAGAAAATACATGTTTAATAGGGCCCTGCGAGTCGGGCTTTTGTCAGCCTCGAGTCGAGTCGAGTCGAGTTGGCTAAAACTCGAGTCGAGTCGGTCAAAGTTTTCAAAGATATCAAGAGGCAAAAATGAGTTTAGGCCTACTTAGGCCGATAAAATCAATGAAGAGTATGAAAAAATAAGGTATATGGCGACGCAAATCGTTGATCGAGTGAGTTGGTTATCCTTTGTTAAGTGTATGTAATTGTGGACATTAGACATACATTATACAAATTTAAAAAATTCTTATCATCCAATCATTTATTTAGATTATTTTTGCAACACCCCTTGCTTAAACATTGTATATATTTTACCTTGTAGGTACATTATACAATAATTATTAAGCAAGCGTGCCATTGTTCTGAATACCGTGCAGGGTGAATGAGAACATCGCTGAGCTACCGAGTATTAGCAAATTGACAAATGATCAATTTCATCTTTAACGAGTAATCTTAAACCTGTATTTTTTGCAGTTATGAACTACATCTACTGGTCGCTGTTAAATGTCAGAGCATGTCCTATTATTTTAATATTTATAGAAATTAACGGAGTTTGTAGTTTTTATTCAAGTTGTACATTATTGCAATGTGCATTTGTCGATTTTTGTGTATTTATCTAATAGTACTCTATTCAGTCTATTCCAGGTAAACAGCTTGTGTAGCTATTTATCACTTTAGAGAATGGCACATCATCAGATTAGCTATCAATTGCAGCTGACTAATGAGATTTTGCTATGTGCACTCTGCCGACCAGTATATTATCCTGCACGTGCCTTAATGAGAAACATGTTTACCTAAGTTGATGAGTGTAATTTTTGTGAGTAGTGTAGTAGCCAACAAACTGTCTGATAAGCTAAAATAACAGGTTCGAATTGCGTTTTTCAATGATAAGCTTTTGAGAAAGTAGTTATTACTTTTTTTCCAGGTATCGCAATTCACCCAAGAAAAAACGGAAAATCTGGAAAACTGGTGTTTGAAAGCATAAATTTGCAATATTTACATTCGACTAATTTCGTAAAAAAACGGAATAGACGGAAAATTGCGATCCCTGATCTTCTCCCTTTGGCTGTCGTCAGATGTGACTGAATTTAGGGAACATTTCATTGCAACTTCAATAATAGTGCTGTGACCAGCCTGTGAGCAAAACATAATGCTAATTAAACGCGTTAAACTAGTAAGTCATTAATGAAATTTCATGTAATCGAAACAAGAAAGCTATGCAAACACGATATATCTTTGCACATGTTCGCCAACTCGATTCGAATTCTCATCGTCGTTCGAGTACTCGAACGGTGTGACAAAATGCCGAGTCGAATCGAACTGATAACTAATGTGGTGATTTAGTGCAGAAAGGTTAGAATGCACAGAATTCGCTTTACTGATGCAATGCCAAATTTCAATTTTCAACAGTCTTCAGATCAAGAGCGGCTAACAGAAGACATCTGAGAGATATTAAACTAAATTAAATGAATTCTATCGTGGTTAATCAGGGTTTTCTCACTTTAAATTAAAGTAGTTATTATGGACAAAGACTACAAGGGAGAATTATAAGGTTTGGAGCATGGCTTCTGGTATAAATAGGCCAACCATAAATGGCACTTTCTTAAAAGGAAGGAAATTGATAGGAAATTAGGGCTGAGTTGGATAGCTTGTATCTCCCGACTGGATGATGGTGGCCTAATGATGCCAGTTAGAGGCCTACATCATTATTCAAACCGTGAAAAATCGCAGCTATAGATGAAATACTCCCTGAGATCTGGGTTCACAGATATGGATTGGGAAATTTTTTTCCAGTATGATCACCTTTTAACTTTCAAGTGCGGAAAGTTTGGCAAATATCACGAATCTCGACGATATCAACAATAATCATTCCGATTTTTCATACTAACTTCCCAGTAGGACACTTGTTTGCGAAATAGCATATGAATTTCACGCAATCGCAACTGAACTGATTCTCCTCCAATTCACGCATCGATTCTCCCGCGATTCCCCCCACATTCATGCATTAAATTGCGACAGTGAATAGTTAGGATAACATCTGTAAATTAAAGACCACAAATTCATCTTTATCAATGACTGCCAGAAAAAAATTCGAGATTCAGTGAAACTCCGATTGACAAGTCAATGAATCCTTCCGCTGCTGTTTCCGGGTTTTAGCATTTTAGTTAACGTTAAAACTGAAATTTGATATCAATACAGGAAATGGTTAGCTTAGAACATGTGAGTTGATCGTCTATCAACTGTAAGCCCTAACTCTGTGTAAATAAACAACGCTACTTAAAGTTGATGCATAAAATGTTTTCGCATTAAAAGAATTCCATGTTCACTACAGTTCAGTCACACTTGACTTGGTGAGTCAGGTTTTCGTTTGACACTGTCAATAAGCTTCCCTGCATCAATAGCAAAAATTTGAGGGTTGTTTGTACATATCTTGCGCGCGTGATTCAACCTTCTGCATGCATCAAAACTGTTGGCCTCTAAAAAGCACCTGTATCAGTAAACAATTGACAATGACAGTTGACATTTACGATTCAATCTATGGATGCTATGGATACAATAATTATCGTGAATTATTGACGATGGTTGCTAGTGTAAGGTAGGGGTCTTTAAGTGAACTAATTTTATTGACTTTTACTGCACTACTTTTTAATTGCCTGTACTTTTCGCGGGAATTGTTTTTACTACCTGCTAGCAATGTTCAGGTGAGCAGAGTTTTCTTGTTGTGATCTTGGTCGGGATTGCTTGTCCTAGCAATTCCGGTCAACATGGCAGAATGCAGTGATATCTTATTGACGATGATGACATCTCTCTTCTAGCGGAGGAGATTGTTTCCCGTGCACAACAGCTGCTAATTAAACCGGAGCCACGAGACTCTGAGGCCGCTGTTTCTTCACCCCGACGACAGCCGGGAGAATTACCCCGAACCAAATCGGGAGACTCGCCTCGACGGAAGCCGACCGTTAAGGAGATCGACCCACCGGCAAGCCCGTGGAGACACCCGCCTAGTATAGGCACCGCTTCACCTCGGCGACTGCGTGTACGCTGGGAGGACCAGGCCGACGACAACTCGCCCGGATCGACGCCCCCGTTAATGGTAAGTGCTATAAAGACTACAGTAGCTCCTAGCGTAGAACCACAAGCAAGTTACAGTTTCAATTGCTCACAAATTATGTCCAAGTGAAATAATTTGCAAAAAGTCGTTATTATGACATCGAAGTCATAAGGAACTGACTCCAAAAAAATATTAGACATCATGGTATTTAAACGGAAAAATGATGAATGATGGAAGGCTGCTTTGTCGAAGATATGATGAAATTGGCACAGAAATACAATTTTAATGTCATGCTACTTTCAAAAGAAACATGAATTTAATCTTCATGACGCCAAATAGATGCACTTCAGAGCTACTGTGCACAAGTCGTCTAGTCATCATTGATTTGGGATATCTACAATCAGTCAAGCCGAAAAATAAATGAGTGATAATTTCTTTAATATTGCTTATCAGGCCTTGAAGTAGCCATTAGGTAACCTGGTGCTTTTTCTGTTGGCAATGTAGGAGTAAGGTCATTTTTCAAGTATTCTCAAGTGCTGCAGGACGAAATGAAGGAATAAATTTCATATGAGTTGAAACATGAGAAGTGAGAACTATTTTATGAGAGAAGAGACGTAACCTGAATAAGTTATCCTTTATGAATCCACATCAAATGAATAGGTTTTCAAAGTTCGAGCTCAGTCGGTTGGGGTCCTGTCGGGGACCGTTTAAGGGTTCCGAACATGTTTGCCGACACCTTGATACCGCTTTAGGTCCATTCTGATGAGCGCTGTGTTTATGTTTGAAGGTTGATGAAAGAAAACAATAACTCGTCAGAACGACAAATTTGACTTGACGTATGTGAATGACCACACATACAACGTTAATGTACTCATAAAATTAATGCTTTCCCATGCTTTCATTGAAGCATGTACGGACAATGTACGGACATTTAACTCAATTTGGTGGGATATCTTGTATTTGGGGTTGTTCATCAATTAATATTCTGTTGATATAAAATTTAACCGATTTCATTTTCTGGTGATAGAATTTTAGTTAATGAACTTTGTAAGTGAATTAGCAGACTTAGAATTCTTGGAAGGCCTCAAACTAGATCATTCATCTGTAGTCAGTGTATTTGTATCGGAGTGTAGTGCTCCACTCCGGTGCTTTTGGGAGTTAATGGTACAACCACTGACTACCTGAGCCCAGCTTCGCTACCTTTGCATTGGAGCAGCGAAGAAGGGCCAATCTAGCGGATACGCCTAGGTGAAGACGAGTGAGTCGTAAGAGCTCAAAGCATGACTACGGCGCATCAGATATGCAAATCGGAATTCAACAGGGAGTCCTGCATTATTTTCTATTGGTGTGTGTTCAACCGCCAAGATTAATTTATCTGAGCTGTATTGTCTATGATGCAAAAATTGCTGGTAGCCCCTGAAGGTTGATTAAAGCATTGATCCCTTTACTTCGAAGTATTGGATTTGAGTTAAGGGAATCCAAGTATCTGATGGTTTTCCTTCCTGAGTTTCCTTCACTTATAAATATAATGCAATCATTTCCAGAAGAGATTCGCTGGATCGAAAGTTGTGATCTACAACCTGTGGGAGCCCCAATCACTACCGAAGCAATCGATTCAGTCGAAGAAAAGCAATCGCTCGTGATTCGTTTATTAGAGAAACTCAATCTTCTCGATTTTCATGCAACTTCCGGTCTGATAACGAATGGCTTTGCATGACCCAAACTTTTATAAATTTTGTGTTCTACACCCTTGTGCAGTGACAACAGTCGTTTATCAGCACTTGATTAAATGATTTCTGATAGTTTGTCCAAGATTTTATGTCGATTTTACCCATGATTCTTGCACAGAACAACCTTTCAGTCACATTTGGGGCTGTGTTGTTCGACCAGTTCGTGATGTTTTACATTCTGCATAATTATGATATTTGTTTTCATCAGCTACGTTAGAACTATATCTGAGACATGTGATAATGCTGGCATAGAATTGCTGATATCTTGGTGTTGGTAGTTCGGCTTGACGCCTAGCCTAATTGTGTGTTGTCTTGGTGGATGAAACCAAATTCGAAATAGTTAAACTCAGTTATCATACTTGTTATCTATAGTCTGGAAGGATGGCAATATGTGGTTTCTTCAATATTTGGCTAGGTAGGCTAAATCTCAAAATCAAATGCCTTTTCGATATAATAGATGCTATTTTCTATAGCTAACAGATGCTACTTCAATGCTAATACATGATAGGACTCCGACTCGAAAACATTTTCTCGAAAAAATAACATTTTAGAGAATCATCGCAAATATTTACGTCAATCTTATAATGAAAGCTTGACTTTGTTGCGCAAGATATCATTTATAAGTAAGCAACCTTTTATTCAGAGGCCTATTCTTGAAAAACGTACTTTTGTAGGCACTTAAAATGGTGTTTCTCAATTGCCTCATGCTACGCAGATCTCAACGTAAATAAAAACTAAAAGCCACGCAGAATATTTCAAAATATCTGATTTTTTTAATCACTGATACATTTAGCCTACAGATCCAAACGGTGTGATTAGGACTACCATTTTGTTAGACCAAAGTTCCCTTCGCTACTCGACAGAGGCTGCTGTACAGCTCCAGAGTCAGTGATTGTATTCTAACTCCTGTAGCACGGGAGCGGAGTTTCTCAACTCCAATACAAATAGACTGACTTCCAAAAGGAGCAACAATAGCAGCAAAGGAGTATTGATTTAGTTTTAATGAAATTACGTAATATTTCAATAACACCAATGCTAAGTCATCACTTCTAATGAAGTTATTAATAAAAGTCTTGCGGTAATGTTTAATAATCTGGATTTCGTGCGTTGACTAACCGTAGTTAATACAGCCTATCATCCAGCAAACACATTTATTAATGGAAATACTACGGTAGAAAATGTAGATCTACCTGAGAAAACACGCTTTAATAAGACAGGCCTAATTCTGTGGAACTTTATTTCAGATTTCAAGGTCAACAATTTGAAATATATACATATGTGATACGAATTAACGATCTAAGATTTTAGAGTCAGTTCTTATTTCAATCATCTCAGATCTGCCAGGCCACCCTCATATTTTGTGATCCCGAAGATGCGCATTAGATCACGCATAGTTCCTCATGTCAACCCATAAAAAGCCGCATAAGTCTATCGCAAAAAAGTCATAGGTTATTTCGGAGATCATTGCAGCTTCATTGCTTTGAATTTTTGTATCAAACTCAGTAGGAAGTCAACTGAACGATTAAAGATTTCAACAGATGAGAATAAACATGCGTGAAATAACTTCCCATTATTCATTTCCTCAGGTGGTTGCCGTTGTGATTGCCGCGAGACCAAAATTGTACCGGTTCAGACGATGTAATAACCACTGCCTAAATTTTATTCAACAATTTTGACCTACTTTCACTTCAACTTCGGGTAATTTGGTGCTGTCTTCAAGAAACTATCAGCATCTCTCTTCGACCACTCACCAACCTATCTATTTTTCTGTGGAAAAATAGGTTTGGTAACTTTTTGACAGTTGAGAATGTTCACATGTGTTATTAGTTCATCGTCAGTCATAATTGCCTCTATTCTTTTTGTTGAAAACGACATATGAATACACAAGCAGGGTTTCGAAGACGTGGTCTAGCTACTACGGCTCCGGCTTACAGCAACGACTTTCTACCACGGCTCCGGCTCAGACGCAAGCCCCTTACACATATCGTCGGGTCCCTAACACGAGACCGACCAAGAGACTTTCACAGAATGATACACACCCGATGGCTACTGAGAAAATGCACATCTGTCAAGGTCTACCTGGTACCTCTTATTGTCAGACAGGATCACAGGAAGAGTATATATAATGTGCATATGTGTAATCTGTGTAAGTGGTCTTGCATTACATATTGACCGGCTCTACAAAACTTATTAATGAATTTTATAAATATGACGAATTGCGAGCGAAAAATAAATCCAGAACATTAATCAGAGAACACATTTAGATTTATTAAATCGCTATTTTGTCGTAAAACACAGCATTCTGATTAACCTTCAGCTGAAACTTAATGTCTTTCAATACATTTTCGTACCACTGATTGGAGAAATAAACACTTGCAGGAAAAAAAAGATTACCATGCTAAAAATTACGACCAATGTGAAAGCTGGTTCTTCTTGCTAAAACTTCTTATGAAGCATGAGTCGCAGATGGACACATAAAGATTTTATATATTTATATGGGACCGATAGAAGTATCTAATTTAGTCCCTCACTACCGATCTCAACGCTTAATCAGACGCGAGAATAAATATTTCATTCTTGAAGAGTGTGGCATCATTGATTAAAAGGTGCTTTAGTCAGTGAAAGGGTTTTCAAAAGTTTCAATCCGCACACTAGTGGACATGCATGAGCACTTTCTTTGATCTTGTCGGATAAGAACAGGCACAAGCTAGAACACGGCAGACACACATATTTGATGCAGCCATTTATAGGGTGTGCTTAAAATTGTGTTATAAAATGCAATGTTCAGGCTCGTTGCCTACAGAAACAGGTGCTGCCGGTCGGACGAGATGATTCAACCATTTAGTTGTCAGGGCTATTCATAAAATCAAGTGAACAATATTTCCACAAAGCTAAAATTCATGTTATATCAAAAGTATACCAAATGAGACACCTACATAATAAACCATACATTTTAAAGGTAATATTGATTAAAAATCAACAATGTGCTTAACAACAAGCACATTAAATTTGAGGCGAGAATGCATGTACATGTTTTTCGTCAAGAGCGTTTAGCCCTACAGCTGCATTTTCGGCAGAAACACAATCTTAAGGAAATCGGCGATCCCCTTTCAAATCCAAGTAACTTATTCGCTGTAGGCTATCTATTGAGAGGTCAACAGGTTTTAGGAGGTCTGCAACGATAACCTGCAATGATCACAATATTGCATTCGCTTCAGAAACTGTCAGTCAAATGTCACTTTATCTCAAAAAGTGACTGAAGTTTTAATACCTACAAAACTTGAAGACGGGGCCGAAGACCGTCTTATTTCCTGTCAGCTCCGCCTTCGACATGCTGCCACGGCTCCTGCTCCGAAACCCTATATTATAGTTCATTGAATTTGTTATAGATCAGTCAATTCTCTCACAATAGTTGATCCTATTCACCTGAAGAGATTATGAAGATAAAAATATAAGAGTTAGTTAGCAGCAGTGTTCTTATTACACTTAAATTACTTGATGCACCTCAAAAAACCTTCATTCATGCTGTCTAAATATGACACATCGCATTCTATCAAGTTGTATACACATATTTCAAGAATAACAACATCAGGTAGATAGCATTAATACCTTGAATAATTCATTAAATCCTATCATTGAGAGATGGATTGCACGTGCGTGGAACGTAGTAAAATCCAAACGAGGTAAACAAAAGGAGCGCATTACGCCATCATTACATACAGAATTAGATGTGGAAAAACAAGCACTAAATGCCGAATGACTTCTTTTATATTATTTCTTACAAAAATGTCAGAATTGGATATCTAAACCTGATGCAATTTTCATAAACTTTTGATATGATGTTGCCCAGACCATAATCAACCAATAAAAAGTGAAAAACAAAATCTTGCAATTTATTCCAATCACAAGTCTATTTTGCATAGCGGCCTATGATGCATAGCGGTAAGATGAACATTTCAAAGATTAGAAGGTCGGAAAGGTGAAAGCAAAATTCTTCTTCGGGTGTTGTATATTTAAAATAAACAAAATAAATCTCCTGACGTTTCGCCGTCTGGCTTGCTCACAGGAATCAACAAAAAAGAAATTGCCACATTCAGTGCATGTTGTATGAAATAGAACTCATGTGGATGGTGTGACGTAGATGACACGCCATCTAGCTGCATGTGCGGCATGCATGACTGTAAGAAATTAAGCATTAACATTTATAGTACTGTTATCTAAGAGATAAGTAGACTGTAAATTTGGAACAATGGATTGAAGAAGATAAACCCCTGAAATGTCAGAGAGACATACCGACTTTTATTTCACTCTACATTGCATAATGTGACAATTTCTTTTATGTTGATTCCTGTGTGAACAAGCCAGACGGCGAAAACGTCAAGGAGATTTATTTTATTCATTTTAAAATATATAACCACCCGAAGAAGAATTTTGCTTTCACCTTTCCATATCAACAACCGAGTGTGTGGAATCTCGTCAACTCATTAGAAGGTCAGTCTGAACTGCTGATATCCAAGCAGAAAAGAATTTAGATTGCCACGTCTAAAGAGAAAGCATTTAAAGGCGTCCTCTACATGATCATTTTATGTCATAGAACATTCGGGTAAGTTGACAAAAGTAGTGTATTTTTGGACGGACAGCCCCCCCCCACCCCCCCCCCCCCCCCCCCCCCCCCCCCCCCCCCCCCCCCCCCCCCCCCCCCCCCCCCCCCCCCCCCCCCCCCCCCCCCCCCCCCCCCCCCCCCCCCCCCCCCCCCCACCCCCCCCCCCACCCCCCCCCCCCCCCACCCACCCCCCCCCCCCCACCCCCCCCCCCACCCCCCCCCCCCGTAAGAAAAAAAAAAAAAAAAAATAATAAAAAAAAATAGGAACCCACCCCGAAATTTATAAAAAAAACAGTCGTCCGACCTGGACAAGTAAAAAAAATGGAAAATAGGGACCCCCTGAAATTGATAAAAAACAAGCTAAAATATAGATACAAAAAATAAAAAAAAAAGACAAAATAGGAAACTACCTCTAAAAATCACTAATTTATCTACAACCGGACTAAATAGATACAAATATGGAAAGTACCCTTCTAAAATCACCAATTCACGGCTTAAAATAGATACAATAAATAGGAATAGTATATACCTTAAAGTATGGTAGACCCATGAAATCAAAAATACTTTTCATTCATTTAAAAACAAATGGAAGATGAAAAACAAAAAGACAAACCATCAGCCCCGCTTATGATTGCCTTCATTTATCATATGACATAAAACCTTCGGTTCCCGAATGAAATGGATATAGCAAAACATCAAAGATTAGAGTCAGGTACAACAATGAAAAGATAAGGAAGCCACCAATTATTACTTAAACTAGAAACATTATAATAAATTAAGAAAAAGATGGACCATAGCTAAGAATGTGACACAAGGCGTTGGTATATGTTTAACAATTTCTTTAGGCGCTCTCACTATTGTCATTTCGTCTGGCGTTCTTATAATTCCTGTTGTCGCTACAGTTTTAACAGGCACAGGTGTCTTCACAACGTCACTTGCAACAGTGATAGATAAATCTTTAATGACTAAGAAACGAAAATCCTTAACTAAGAAACATGCACATGTCAAAGAAGTATATGATAAACTACATTACTACTTCCAGAGAGTGTGTGATGACAATGTTATTACGTTAGATGAGATTGAAAAATTTGATCAAATAGCTAGAGAAGCAACTAAAATTCCTGTTAAACCTCAAGACAAAGTAAACAATGAAGCTTTTTTAGAAGAAATAAGAACTTTATTAAAAACGTTAGAACAAAGTTCCATAGAACAAAAATAAGTTGTTCAGTAAAGTGTTTTTGCTGTGTCTCTATGCTACCACAAAATTCAAATATTATCTTATAAAATAATGCAGAGCAATGAGGCAAAAATAAAACAACTAGAAGAATTAATAAAACAGAAAAATATTATGAAGAAAAAACATAGACAATATCGAATGCTACAAGCTGGTGTTCAATCCAATATGTTAGAAAAAATACGCCTAACTGACCAAGTGAAAACTGATTTTGAGAAAACTATTGCACCACTCAAAACTCTTGAGAAAGAACTTGCAGTTCATGATAAACGAATTGATATCGCGGATCCAGTGCAGAAAACCATCATGGATGATTATGGTTTGTTAGAAGCAAACATAGAAAAGAAATTACCCAAATCTATGCTCTTTGAACATTCTACTTCATTTATAGATGGAAAAGGAGAAACTAGATTTTACTTAGGTGGAAAAGAATTATCTATAAATACTAAAGAAAGTTTAATTTTTACACCAGACAACGCAGCTTTCAGTTTAGACAAAAATTTCGTGGATTTATTAAGAGGAGCGAAGTTAGATAACTATCATACTGATGATCTACTGAAATACAAAACTATGTTAGATAAGGTTGGAACTGTAAAAACTCTTAAGCGTTATACAACTTTGAATGACTTATTATCTAAAACGTCTAGTACCAGTAAAACAGGAACAAAGATACCAATATTAACAGCTGCTTCGCCAGCAAGAACTGGTTATTCAACACCGACTGGTTATTCAACACCAATGGCTGCTTCTCCAGCAAGAACTGGTTATTCAACACCGACTAGTTACCCAAAAACAGGAACAGGACTAAAAGAGACAACGGTTTTCCTGTCCGATGATCCGCAAGAATTAATAAACAGATTAGAGATTTTATTAGCTGCAACAAAAGAAGGACATAACTCTAGTTTTAACGAAATACATGCAATCTTAAAAAGACTAACGGAAAAGAAAATTATTAGTGAAAAAGACTACAAAAGCTTATCTAAATTATTTAGTTAAAAAATGTCTTCGGCAGAACTAGAAAAAATTAATAAGCATTTAGAAAATTTAACCGAGATTTTAACCTCATCAAAATTTAGTACGACATTAAAATTTATTAACAACTACTTCAACCCCATACCTGTAAATTTAGATTCCTATTATTCACTTCAGGAACAAGGACAAACATTATGAAGTAGCCACTAAACTAGTTTTTCAACATTTTATACACTATACAAAATATTATCAAAGATGTAAAAGACCGATTTAAATATTCTAATGATCAAGGTAAAACTTGGAAAGATTTACACTTTTTTCCTGGATCTTATTGAAGTTGAAATCGATTTCCAATGAAACTAAAAAATGACATTTAGGGCATTCAATTTAAAGACAAGAAACAATTACATTGTCGCAGTTGAACCAGCAGTTAAATAAATTTTCTCTTACTTTAGATGAAGTATCATCAAGTTTGATTTTAATATTGACAAATTCTTTATCAAGACTCCTTAGGATTTAAAAAAGCAACTCTAATACACAAGGTTTTCATTATAAGTGGAAAATATACCTATTAAGTAACTGAAATAAATTCAAATCAAACGTTCAATGTGATATTTTATAGCAGGTGGTTATGTTAAAGTGGAAAGCTGTCAAATAATATCTTCAGTTATCCAGCATTTACAGTTCCGATTGGTTACAGTTTGAATGTAATCCCAAAATCATTAGATTATATTTCCCTGTTTACAAGAAAAACAATTAATTCCAATTACAATTAGAATAACAGATGAGAAAAAGGAAAGGAAATCAATATTTTGGAGGCGAGAAGAAATTATGATAGATCCTTTTGGTTCGGGAGGTATAATTAAAAAAAATGATTGACTTAAAAATGAGTGAAAGCAGTTCTGTAAACAATATTCCCACTAAACAAGAAAGTTGAAATTCAATCATCTTCATTAAAACTGGTCAAATAAAGTTTTATCAGTTATTTGTGGAAGATCAGGTTGTTGGAAAAACATATCTATTATTTAAAATTCTCACGACACCCACAATTTTTGGATCTATAACAATCTTATTCATTTATACAACAACAGCCAGAACAACCTATTTATCAATTTTTGAAACATGGTTTTGAAAATAATCTTACGAAATTCAACTATAGGCTTCACTGTTTGAAGAATATGAAAATCGGTGTTATGAAGAAGAAATAAGTTCGTGGTGATGGAAGAAGCAGCGAAAAATATAACAACTAGTAGAAACCCAATAAAAATAAACACATAACGATTACAATTAATAGATGATAGTGGCAATATGCAAGATCCTAGTAAACTAAATAAACGAAAAAACATTGTGTGGGTGTTTGTATGATTGTGTTAATGGACAGAAATCAGGCTTAGTGCAGAGAGAGAATTATTTTACAAGAGGTAGACACAATAAACTGTAGTGTTTGTTTATTTAACACAAAGTATGTATTCATTAGATGGATAGTGTTATTAGAAAGAATGCTAATATTTTTATGCTTTTCGAAATCAACCAAAGAAACCTAAGTGATTTGTTATTAAGAGACCTTATGTATAAGAGATAAAGATCGAATTTAAAACAATCGTTTTGTAACAATGCTTGGGCAAACCGACTTATGGTTTTATCACAGTCCAATAATTGAATTAAAAAAGCTACATGATAGAGTTATTGACACAAATTGTTCCACTGACTAGGCATTCGCCTTCGAGGGCTTTGCCCGACTAGTTGTTAAAGAAATTAAAAAGTTAAAGTAGTAATTCCATCATGCAAAAATTTTTCTTTTATCATCAAATGGGGGGATGGGGGGTGGGGGTAGTAGTGTGTGTTTTTGGGGGGGGGGGGGGGCGGGGAGGTTTTTGTGGTGGGCAGTGGTTGGGTGGTTTGGCGTGGGGGGTGGTGTGGTCAGTGCGTGTGGCATTGTTGTTTGTGATTGTCTAATGCCAATTTATGTTCCTCTTTTAAATAACATTTTATGTTTCCCTTTGAATTTAAGTTCTATAATTACATGCTGTCTTTCCCCTATTTCATTATTAAATATAATGCATTCTTATAATCTTGAAAATGTTATTTGGTTAGCTACTGATAGCCTTTGAAATACCTTTTAATGTTTTATGTGTTTTCAGACTTTGTATCATAACAGTAACATTTCAGATTTAAGAAATACAGCTTTCTGTTATGTTACCTCCTCATTTCCTTCTAGTTCATCATTTCACTTTACATAAATCAGAAGGATGAATTATATCTTTTATTTTTATCTATTTCTTTATCAAGTGAAGAATTACACGGTATTTGTTAATTCTACGGGAAAACTGATATCGGTGTCAAGGAAATGTAAACTATATAGTTTTTCCCAAAACCCATAAGCAGGTGCTAATATGATCATATATATAAATTGTACATAAATTGTTTAGCTAGTTCTAATATAGTGAATTCCTATTAAAATCTAAACTTGTCATGTTTCACAATGCTTTTTCTTAGATGAACAGCAACAAAGTTCTCATTCACTGAATTCTAGTAGTCTCTTTTTATTATGTTGGTTTCCTAGTTAAATTTTGAGGAAAACGATCTTTATTATAAACTATTTCTATGTTTTGTCTGTTACGTACATTCCTATAAAGTCATTTCCATAAAATGCCGGTTATTCCATTAATTTAAAGAATACGTTACCAAAGTTATACTTTAATTTCTTTCTTAGACTATTTTACGGTCTTCTCTATATTAAAATTCTATATAATTTTTTAACCACTTAGATTTCTTATATACTCAATTTTTCGGTGAATTTTCTTGAGTATTTCATTCCATGATCTAAATTTACCAATCTAACATCCTTCCCTCTCATTAACATTATTTTTTCTTTATCACTTTGAGTTAAAACATGAGTTTCTTGGTTGGTTCTGTACTTTGGTGGGGATTTTGGTATTTTTGATTACATCTGTAAAGTCACCCATAGTAGGTATTTTATTTTCAGGACAGGAAACGGAAATACTTTGTCGTATCCTTTTTAGTTCATCAGGGTGGTACTTTAAGTCAACTTCACAACACATTATCCATATCCATATCCATCGTTCAACAGTCACGTTCCACTAAAACTCAACCTTTGTCACACCACTCCATCTTTCACCCGTAGCAACTTCTTGTATCATACAAGAAGAATATAAACTATTTAAAATCATAATACAACAAATAGTTCTCTCTCATGATTTCATCAACTAGGCTGCTTGGACTATCTTCATTTGATATAAGTCTTCTATATTTTGATTAAACAATTTTATAAACTGATCACTGTCTTCTGGAGATAAAGGTTTCAGTTATTCCATAATCATCAGGATTTACTTTTCTTATTGTAACCCATGTACATATCGAGTACCATAAAACTGATCGATGAACCCCGCCTCTAATTCCAGATTCAAAAAATAGCAATCTTATCGTAAGATACTTTCTTTATAATATTTTCAACTGAACGGGCTTTGTCATTAGAGCCATCGGCTTGAACACACCAGTATGTTTTAATCCTGGCTTAACCATGTTAAAACCTGGTGTAGAATAATCAATAACATGGATCTATTCCGTAATATTAATACACATATCACGAAAGTTTTCAAAAAATAGAATCAAGCTAGTATTAACATCTATCTGTAGGATAACTTCATTGTATAATCAAACATATTGTGGACAATTGAGATCTTTCCAGTTCTTCTGTTGCCTCCTGGATAATACTTCTTCTGATAATTCTGATTGTTTCAATGTTGTTTTTAAATTTGTCACCGTGAAGGGAAGTTGTTGTTCTTCATTATTTCATTTTATCCTTGTTTTATAGCAAGTCTTTGACTGTGAAACCGTACTGGGTACTGTCTCCAGTTAAGTACTTTCATATGGAAAATATGCCTTTTAAAGAGTGACTCAAGTTATACTTATTTAATACTTTACATTGTCCAGGTTTTAATGTTTTCACATGGCTTTCCAATAATGAATAAGGAGTAAAAAATCTTAAATGCATCTAATATTCTAAAACAACCAAATTGCATAGATGTGGAAGTATTCTTCTTCTGTTTTACACAGTATGTTTCGTTCTTAAGTGCTGTCTGTAAAATATTTTTCGAAGAGAATAACTCTTTTATTATTAGATGGAAATAATACTTAGAACCATTATAGAAATATAAAGGAACAAAGTTACATCTAAATTTATTTGCATTAAGATTACAAGAATTATGTGCTGCACCTCTATAATAAACCATTTAGATGATCATGATCTTTTACTTTGTCGGCAGGACGTCGCTTCGCTTATCAGTGACTAATTCTTTTACCACAGTAATAAACAATTCTTTTCATTATTAAATATGTACTAATTGTTCAGACGTTTAATGGAAAGCATTGGTTTATTTGTTTTAAGCAATTGTGAAAAAAACGCTCCTGCAATTCTTCTATTGTGTTTACAAACTTTTTATAGCACTTATCCTCGCCATAGTATGTGTTAGTATTTATATTTTTTTTTGATTAAGTATAATTTTTTTATTTTTTTTTCTATAATTTTATATTTTTTATATTTTTAATTTTTTTTTTTTATATTCTAGTTTTTTTATTTTTAAATATTATTTTGTTTTTAATTTTATTTTATTTATTTTTTTTTATATTTTTAAGTTTTTATTTATATATATTTATTTGTGAAATTTTTTTTAATTATTTTTTTATATTTTTTTATTTTTTTATATTTAATTTTTATTATTATTTTAATTTTTATATTTTGTTGTTTTTTTTTTATTTATATTATATTATTTTATATTTTATATTATTTTATATTTATATTATTTTTAATTTTATTAATAATTTATTTTTATTAATTATTTATTTTTAATTTTTTGGTTAATTTTTTATATTTTTTTTATTTTATATTATTTTTTTTTTAATATATTATATTTTTTTTTTTTTAATTTATTTTTTTTTTTTTTTTTGTTTAATTTTATTGATTTAGATTTATTATTATTTATTATATTAATATTTTTTAATTAATTTTTATAATTTTATGTTTAATTGTTTTTATGTTATTATTATTTTTATTACTGTTTTTTTTTTTTTTTTGTTATTTTTAATATTTATTTTATATTTTTTATTTTTTTTTTTAATGTAATATTTAGTATATTAATTATATTATATTTTAATTTATTTTAATTATATATTTATATATATATATTGCTGTTTTTTATATTTATTATTTGATTTTTTTATTATTTTTTAATTATTATTTTTTATTTTGAAATTTTGAGTATTTTTTATATTTTTTTTATATTTTTTTATTTTTTACTTTTTGTTTTTTATATTATTTATTTTTTTATTTGTTAATTTTGTATTGTTATTATTATTTTTTATTTTATATATTTGTTTTTATTTTAATTCTTTTTTTTATTTTTATATTAAGTTTATATTATTTTATGTATAATTTTATTAATATTTATTATTTTAATTAATTTTTTTTTTTTTTTTTTTTTTTTTGTTATATTATATATTATTTATAT
This sequence comes from Prostheceraeus crozeri, assembly GCA_907163375.1. Classification (NCBI taxonomy): domain Eukaryota; kingdom Metazoa; phylum Platyhelminthes; order Polycladida; family Euryleptidae; genus Prostheceraeus; species Prostheceraeus crozeri. The sequence goes on from CAJQUW010007154.1 coordinate 551,105, forward strand.
ATATTTATTAATTTATAATATTATATTATTAATATTTTTTATTATTTTTTATTTTTTTTATTTATTTAATTTATTTTTTTTAAATATTCTGATTGAAACAAATTGGGATAATTTGAATGAATGTACATTCCCCAACATAATGGTTTTTGCTCAAACAAATTATTGTTACATTTGTCTGAAATTTTAACATTATATGCTTCAAAATCACAATATATTACAAATGGTACTTTGTTCTTATAGTGCCATTTGTTATATTCTAAATAATCTTCTTTTGGAAACGTATTTCTGACTGCTTCATTTTGTTGACAATTTACCAAGTGATTATTTAATGCTTGCTTAGTTCTAAAGCTCGTCATACATTGGAGACAAGGGAAATTAGTATGTTCTGAAGTTCTTGTAAAAATAGAAACATCTTTACATAATATGTAATGACCTTGATAATATAGTATATTTGCTTGTGCTGGTTGTATTAACTGCTGTAACTGCTGTTGATACTGTTGTTGTAACATCTGTGACTGCTGTTGATACTCTTGTTGTAACATCTGTAACTGCTGTTGTAACATCTGTAACTGTTGTTGATATTGCTGTTGTAACATCTGTGACTGCTGTTGGTCTCTAGAAGTAACAGGACGTCCTTTATAATTATTATGATTAATCATTATGGGCGTTAATGTCTTTTTAATTTCATATTTTTCAGTACATATTACAACGTCTTGATAAATAATATTATGGTGTATATAATTACCGCGTTCATTATATTGTATTTCTGTTTCACATAATCTATTGTTACTTAAGTAAAATTCTTTTACGTTTGCATAGACAGTGTCATTAATTGTAAACATTACCAGTATATAATGGGAGTAATATCCCAACAGAAATGTATTTTATATTAAGTTCGAACACATTTACTTCTATTAAATCTTTGTTCTTTTTATGAAACTTTTGTAGCTTATTATAATCATACGGAAATTCATTTAGTCCATCAGAAAGATCAAATTCATATAAGTATTCTTCTTTATTATAATGACTTATTCTTTCTTTGTGATATTGCGCAGGATGTAAATGTGCTATAACACTCCACAGAAAACAATACTGATCATCATTTTGAATGTTAATTATTTGTGGTGAACTGAAAGGTAGGGGTATGTAACTACCTCCAGTATTATTTTTATATTTATTAATTACTAATTTCTTAGATATTACTTTAACAAGCTTCCAACCAGATTCACGCAATTGAGCTTCAAGTATAGCATCTTTTAATTTAATAATCATTATTTCAAATATAGGTTCTATATCCTCTACGTTATGAATTTCTTGTGTTTTACTGAAATGACCTTGTATTATTTCTTCAATATTTCCATCGGCCCAGTCTTTGTGTATCGTACTTCTACATTCATATAACATTTGAAAGATTTTCTAAATATGTTATAAAAGTTATATAGAATATCATAAAAGGTTTCATCGGTTTCTGCAGTTTCATCATACACATCATGTTCATCATTAAATAAAAACCTTACATCTACTTCAGGTTCATCTATTACACTAAAACTTTTTTATATTCTGAATACGAATAATCATCAAATACTCTTTTGACTTCTATATCAGTAGGTAATGTTTTTAGATAGTTTATATATTCATTCATTCTCGTTATATTACTTGTATCATGTCGTTCTACATTCTGTAAATGCATACGACTATTTAAATGAGATTTATAACCTCTAGGCGTCTGTAACTGTTTGTTGCACAGGGTACAATATAGGTTACCTTCTTCCATTTTACCTTTTTTTAAATAAAAATTTATGTTTTATATATAGAACCTCGGTTCCGCCAACTTCGTTGGATATACACAGGAATATTTAATTCATTTAATGACTCTAGATCGTAAGCTGTTAAATGTTCTTTCTTAACCAACCACCATAAATTATTAAACGCTAAGAATACTCTGAAACTTCGTAGACACGGTGGTAAGTATCCATTTTTCATATGTGGTTTTAAACCGTGTTTTATTTTATAGTCCTTAACGAACTCTATGTATTTATGATGTAATGAAATTTAACTTCTTTCTTGGAATTTATAGGATTTATAGGATGATGATAATCTGTTAACACTGGTATGTGTTTGATGATATACTGACTATAGTCATTATGTTTAGGCATATTTTTTTTAAAAAAAAATTTACATATTATTTAACTCATTTAATATTGGTTTTATGTCACTCAATGTACTTTTAGCATCATTGACTAGAGGATGTACATTTTTTAGTACATCGCGAAAATCATTAATGCCTGTTCTAATAACGTCTAGTGCATCTCTATTCTCAAGTCGTTCGGGGTTTTAATTTTTAACATATTATTTAAATAATGATCGAAATAGAAATAAAATGTCTCTGGTATGATTGTTAGGGGTTCAAGTGATTCGTTTTCTAGAAAAATTGTTATTTCTTCTATATTATGCGGCGACAAGTTCTTAGCACTTGCATAGAGACTAATGTCAAAATCTGATGCATTACTATAAAAATCATGCTCAGTATCCAATAGTATATTTAGATCGCTATCATACACTTGCATTTGATTCAAAATAGTATCAACCCGTATTATACCGAACTTAACATGTACATATTTAGCTAAGGGTAAAGTTAGTTTATAATTTCTCTTGATATCCTCAAAGAATGCTGCATTATTTTGAGTAGTTGTATAAAAGGTTTCCACATTTTCTCTAATCTTATTATCCACGTCACAGGCTTTATGAGCTAATACTACAATTTGTATATGATGGTGACGACCTTTTGTAAATATTTCTGATATGTTCTTTTGCTTCACTAAACTAGCTACATCATCTAATACTAGTAAAGACTTTTGCGTGTATGTTCCAGCAAAAGTTTCCATATCTTCTAACATACATAAATCTTTTTCACCGTAAACATTTGAGTATCCTTGCCATTCATCTGCCTGTAGACAAAACACATGTACATTTGTTTCATTAGGAAAATGTTGATTTATATATCTTCTAAGAAACGTAGTCTTTCCGCTCGCTGTCTTACCATACACAACAAAATGTAAGTTCTCTTGTTCAGTGCGTCCTTTAGGTTTGTCATTGTTATTGTCATGGGTAACTGGTCTCCAACCTTTAAAGTTTTTGGTTTGACTTTTATAAAATGCAACTTTCGTTTGTTCTGCTGTTTGTAAGAACCCTAACCAGTTTATGAAACAATAAATAAGATAGATAAGAACACATAGAATAATAATTTTCACACAATGAAATTTCAGAAACCCAAAGAGTCTTCCTAGATCTGAATTTTCTGAAAATAAAGATTGCGAATCATTATTTTGTTCACGTTGATTGATGTTCGTGGGAATTTCGGAATACGATTTTTCATAATTCATTTTTTGATTTTTTATATGAAAATTTGTCTAAAACTCTCTTCACTAGTCCGACACTCAGTTGAGCAACTGTAATAGTCCGGTGCTCACTTGAGTGTTTTACCTCTGTAGGACTTCCGGACTACTACGGACTATTGAGTCCGGGGCTCAAATGAAGAAAAACACTCAAAAGAGCACCGGACTATTACGGAAGCTCAACTGAGTATCAGACTACTACGGATAAAAAATTAATTAAATCATGCAAATTGCTGCATGTTGTGAGAAGTTTCTCTCCAACAGAACTTTATTACACTTGTTACATCTCACTTGTGTTTTTAAACATTCTTTACACCGGTATTTACTATCATAAAATTCTGTTTTGGGCTTAACTATTTGACAATTAGTGCATTTTCGTGTACTAATAGCACATGAATTAGAATGATTCAAAAAACCTTGACTAGTAAAAAACTTATTACAATTCGAACATTGTATATCTTTTACTTTTGGTTGTGATGGTGATTGACATGTTTTTTGGTGACGCATAAAGTTCTTAGATGTTACACTTTTTCCACAATCACTACATGTTCTCATATGTTTATTTAATGATGAATTGTTGGTTAACATATTTTTAAATAAAAAAAATGATGTTAACAAATGTTGGCGGGTGTGCTTACACACCGAATAATCAAGAATCAGAAATAGAACTAGACAACTATATCATGAAAACTGGTGACATTTTAACAGGTCCGTTACATCTTTCTATTCTTCCACAACAAAGTACTGAGTTAGCAAATAAAGAATATGTTGATAAACAGTTCGATAGAATTGTGTCACTGCTCTCTCCACTAACGAAAGAAACCAAGCTTCTAAAGCAGAATGATGAAAGACTGCAAGAAAAGCTAACAGACCTAAGTAGCAAACATGGAAATCTAGAAGCAGATATAACAAAACTTCATAAAAAAATAACAGAACATTCAAAACTTGTGATCCTGTTATCACTAAATTTAAAGTCTGCCATTGCAAAGAATACAAATCAAAATAAACAACTGAAAGAAGAGTTAGAAAAAGTAAGCGAAAAGAATCGAAAATTATTACAACACTTACAACAGCTGCAATCCACATTTATTTCCAAAAAAGTGTTGATGAATTAAGTAGCCGCATCACACAACAAGTAAAGCAAATGAACAGAATGATAAATGAAGTTAAAGGACTTAAACAAAAGATTAGTGACTTGAAGACCCTTAAAACGAATTTCGATAATATTAAAGTTCAATTGGCCGCTCTTAAAACAGAAGTAAAGAAAAGTGAGAAAAAAATAGAAGTAAATGAAAAAGAAATTAAAGTACATCACACGCTGCTTGACGCAATAGATAAAGTGCAACAGGCAATTAATAAAGTTACCGCGAAGTTGTTGTCCATACACAAACGTAAATCTTAATCAGACCAAAGGTCCAAAGTCAAATTTAAGCTTAAAAAAATGCCTATAATTTATAAACACAATCTTAAGCATTTTGCTTCAAATAATAAAATTGCTCATGAACCACGTATGAATCCTGTGTACCATTATGATAGTATAGAAACTGTTGGAACAAAGTTCCTAGGCACTGCAGGTGCCGTCCAAACAGAAGGAGCTGGCATCTTTTCTGGTATCGGAAGTATCGTTAACTTGATTAAAAATAATAAAGATTTGATTTCATCTGCTGCTAAAGGAGCAGCTGCTATAGGTAGTACAGCTAGTGCAATATCGAATGCTGTTAAGTCACAAAACGAATTAAAGCAACTAGAAGCTATTCGCAAACTTAGGAATGATGCAAAAGAAATGCAAAAAGACAAAAATCTCTCAGAGGAAACAAAAAACAAAATTGCTAAATTAGCGAAGATGGAAAGTAAACATGATGAAAAAACAATTGAAGAAATGAGAGGAAATGGGAGTGGCCCCTAACACTAACGTGGGAAATGGTCTAGCGAAATTCTAGTAGAACCTTGTTCAGAGGCTTTAGCCGAGTATCAAACTGATTTTTTCTAATAAAAAAATATAATGCCAACTTTTATCGAAAGCAAATTTAGATTAGATGATCCCCCGTTCATTACTTACAATCAAAAAAAGAATGACTATATAAGAATTGCTATGAACCCCGGTTCTTCAGGTAGAGTGAATACTGGAGGCGATTTAATTTTTGAAGTTGACAATCAACAAAGTTATTTATATTTACCCGATTCATTTTTACACTGTGAATATTCTCTATATTCTGATGCTGATTTTACAACACCATTACCTGCTACGGATAATATTACATTAGAAAACAATTTCTTCCCAAGATTATTCACACAAATGCGTTTAGATGTTGCAACACAAAATATAGAAACCATAAGTGATTCACCTGGCATTATTGATTCAATGCTTCGATTTGTAACAATAGGTGAAAATACTAAAATGCATGAAATCGAAGGATGGTTACCTGATAAACCATACCGGCATACTTAAAGATGATTTAACTCACACTGGAACAGATTCACCAGGAATTGCGAAAGATGTAGAAAACATAGTGAAACAGTTAAACAGTACACAAAATAGCTCATACCAGAAAAGACGCAATTTTAATAATAAAAGTAAACAAACTGTTAATTGGTCATTGTCTCCATTATTCGGGTATTTAGATTACACTAAAATATCATATCAATTGAAATTCAAACTCATAGTTCATCGCACTGTAAATAATGAATCAATATTTTATGGAAAGGCTGGGAAGAAAGCATACCTAAAAATTGATAGACTTGAATGGTGGATTAAGCACATTACTCCTAGTTTAGAGGTTGAATCAACTATTACGAAACGATTAAATACGGGCAAACCAATTCCAGTAAGTTTTATGAAGCGTACTGCAAGCTCTGTCACTTTTACTGAACAAAGATTTAACTGGCATTTCACAAGGACATCAAATCCACCAAGATATTTTTTGCTCACTTTTCAAAAGAATGAAACGCCTAGTTTTGATAAGAACAATAGTCTTTTCCATATTAATTCAATTCGAAGTTTACAAATTTCTTTAAATCAAACACGTTATCCTATTGATCCATCAAGATTTGATAACACCAATAATCAGTTTATGGAAGGATATGATGCTTATAGAAATTTGTGCCGAGAATTTGGAGTAGAAGCACAATTAAATCCTGTAGATTGGAAGAATTTATATCCTGTTTTCTGTTTTGATTTAAGTGCACAATCTGAAGATATTATCAAGACCGGTTGTGATGTGACAATTAATATTGAAAAGGCAAATTCCACAACATCATTGATGGCTTATGGTTTATTGCTAGAAGACACCGAATATTCTATTGAAATTCTTAATGGAAAGATGGTTAGGATCGGTTAGTAACCTTAGGACCTTTAGTCCGATAGGCTAAAGCCAGAGGAGCTTCGCTCCGATTGGTTAGTAAAACCAAAGACTATAAATTTTTTATTAAAAAATGGCGCAAGTGAATAATAAAACGGTTGAATTAAAACTACGTAACATCATTGACAAAAATACCCCTAAAACTATTACAATTAACAAAAGGAAGTATTACATAAGTAAACCAATGATAGAGAATATTAAATTACAAGAAGAAAAGAATGGTGGAATTCTCCCATTAATTCCGCTAATCATAGGTGGTATAGCAGCAGCAGGAAGTGTTGCAGGTGGGACAGCTGGTATTGTCCAGGCAGTAAATAAAAATAAAGCAGAGAAGGCAGCATTAGAAGAGCAAAAACGTCATAATAGGGAGTTAGAGAAAGCTGCTAGAGGTGACGGAATAGTAGATAATTTCATTAGTAAATTAAATTTAGTTGATGAAGGGAAACGAGTTCTTAAAAATGTCCTACACAATATTGATGATTTGATTCAAATAAAAGAAACAAAAGACGGATCTGGCATATATCTAAATCCTAGTATGGTGCGATAAGATTTAATCTTTAAAAATGAATTTGAATAACTTAAGGATTTCAAATCTAGATCTAACGGATTATCTCTTAAAAGGTGACAAGAACAAAGTTCCACACCACTTCGGTGGTGATATACAAAAAGCATTAGAAAACTTTCCTGGCTTTATTTGGAGTAAATATTCGAAGGAGAAACATTTACCTGGGCATAATTTTACTGGCCCCGGCACAAGATTAGATTTAAGATTAAACGATGATGACACGCCTAGAGAAAATAGTAAACCAATAAATAGAGTAGACGCCGCCGCTTATAAACATGATTTAGCTTATCGAAATCATGACCTAAGTTCTCGTCATGAAGCAGATAAGAAAATGATACAAGAATTAGATAGTATTCAAAATCCCACATTTAGAGAAAAAATTGAAAGAATGTTTGTTAAGAAAGCTTTACAAGCAAAAATGCTTTTTGGCCAGGGGATAGATAAAACTTTAGTTCCGTCAACTTCGTTGAATGAAACGACAGCAAAGCTGTCTGAGAGCAATGCTCGAACCTATGCGTCCGAAATTCACAAGGAATACAGAAAGCCGAAATATCTATTGAAGGTAAAAGTATTTAATAAAGATGATATTTGGAGTGCAGATCTAATTAATATGCCTAATGAAAGAGGGTTTAAGTACGCATTGACCGTTATAGATTTATATACACGATATGCTTGGGTAAAGCCTTTAAAAAACAAAAGTGGTCTGTCAGTTAAATATGCGTTTGAAGAAATCTTTAAAGAAAGTTTTAGAAAGCCAAGGAAATTGTTTGTTGATAAAGGGTCCGAGTTTTACAATAGAAACGTAAAGCCACTATTTGGAACTGTTTATTCAACTGAAAATGCAGGAAAGGCTGTAGTAATAGAGCGCTTTAATAGAACGCTAAAAGGTAAGATCTTTAAGAAATTTACTGAGCAAAGAAATCAGAAATGGTTGAAGATATTACCAGGAGTTGTAGAAGAGTATAACAATAAGATTCATTCAGGTATTGAAGAAACTCCAAAGAATGCTTCTGACGACCCTGATTTAATACGAAAGAAAATATTCGAAAATAATTATTCGAATGAGAGTAATCCGAATTTACAGAAACGTAAGCCGAAATTTAAAATTGGGGATAGGGTACGAATATTTAAATACAAGAATAAATTTGAAAAAGGCTTTGTTGGCTATTGGACTAAAGAGATATTTGAAGTTTCTAAAATAAATCAAACTTATCCGTTTACTTATGAAATTATAGATTTAGATAATGAGCATATCAAAGGTAGATTCTATGAAAACGAATTACAGAAAACCGAGCTTTAACCTTTAGGTGCCGCTTTAGCTAGCTAGCTTCGCTTGAGTTATAGATTTGTTTAACTCTAACATTATATCTAGAAATGGTACTCCTTTTTGTAATTTGTACAAAACGTATAAACATAATTGACCACAATAAGTTGTTCCCGGTTTTTGAATTTGAAACGTATTATAAATACCATTGCCAAGTATTGCTCTTACTTCATTCGTAGGTGGAAGCCCGTATGAGTCAAAATAATAGTTCTGCTGATGATTTTTAACGCCTGCTGACCAATGTACGCCGTTTTGGTCTGAAGTGTGAAGATTCGTTATGAAATTTACAGTTGGCTTATTTTTGATCAATTGTAATTCGTCTCTCATTAAAACATGAAAGTTCTTTATTCCTAATTGATTAGCAATTTTCTTTAGGTCGAAATTTGTCGTAGTTTGCGTTCCATATAATTTAAAAAACTCAATCAGGTCAGCCATTTTAAATGAAACAAAAATCCAAATTGTCAACACTGTTGTCACTTTTCAGTCTCCAGTCAAATAAGTTGCAATAAATGTTACTACTTGTTACTTATGAAGTAGAGTCCAACATTTATATGAAAAACAGAAATCCAAATTGCCAACGTCCATTGTCACTTTTCAGTCTCCAGTCAAATAAGTTGCAATAAATGTTACTACTTGTTACTTATGAAGTAGAGTCCAACATTTATATGAAAAACAGAAATCCAAATTGCCAACGTCCATTGTCACTTTTCAGTCTCCAGTCAAATAAGTTGCAATAAATGTTACTACTTGTTACTTATGAAGTAGAGTCCAACATTTATATGAAAAACAGAAATCCAAATTGCCAACGTCCATTGTCACTTTTCAGTCTCCAGTCAAATAAGTTGCAATAAATGTTACTACTTGTTACTTATGAAGTAGAGTCCAACATTTATATGAAAAACAGAAATCCAAATTGCCAACGTCCATTGTCACTTTTCAGTCTCCAGTCAAATAAGTTGCAATAAATGTTACTACTTGTTACTTATGAAGTAGAATTTCACGTTTGCAAGTCTTCTAATTCCTGCGTGAGTCCAGTATGTTGCGCATGTTGTTGTTCAGTTTGTTGCACATTGGGTGAATCAAATATGGATTCTGCTATTCTTTGCTGTTCCTCCTCTTTTTCACGATCAATATAATCTTCAAGATGAACAAAATTCTTCATCACAAAGTAAATTGATAGAGAAGAATTGGCTAAGTTTGGATAGTTCTTTGATAATTTGAATAATTTGATCAGTAATGTCACATATGAGCGTGAAAATTTAATGTTATGAGTCTCATTCAACACTTTCACGAATTTTGTATAATTCATTTTAGACAATAACTTCAGTCGCTGAAGCACTTCTCCTTGTAAAACATAGCAGCGTAGAAGATTCCGATGTGTAATTTTCTCAAAACCAATGAGTTTATTCAATGAAGATATGCACGATGATGTACTTATAATATCCTTTTTCTCGAGAAATACAGGTAAATCGCTGCTGTCAACATCCTTGAATGAATCTCGGATTATTTCAAACACTTCTCTCTTTTTATCTTCTTCGTTTCCACTCGTCTTCTGTTTTTTTCTTAGTGATTCATTGATAAAATTTGCGGTTATCGTTTTGAAGAAATCCAGATGGTCTGGTGAAATAAGAGGCACAACTTGATCCACGAAGCAACAAAATTCTCTCTCTAGTTTGCTGACGGCGGACATTGCAAATGAGAACTTTGCTTCTAGCGTACACGATACAATGACAGATTGCCACCGTTGCCATAACGATCTTCAACCTGATGACAGTTTGCAATTGTTTTGTCGTCATGTGAATGCGCTGGCAACTAAAATCTAATTGTATCACAAAGCAGTAGCGACAACAGGAATTGTAAGAACGCCAGACGAAATGACAATAGTGAGAGCGCCTAAAGAAATTGTTAAACATATACCAACGCCTTGTGTCACATTCTTAGCTATGGTCCATCGTTTTCTTAATTTATTATAATGTTCTAGTTTAAGTAATAATTGGGCTTCCTTATCTCTCATGTACCTGACTCTATCTTTGTGTTTTGCTATATCCATTTCATTGGGAACCGAAGGTTTTATGTCATATGATAATGAAGGATATAAAGGGGCTGATGGTTCTTTTGTTTTTTCATCTTCCATTTTTAAATGAATATTTTTGTTCATGGGTCATACTTTAAGGTACTTTCCTATTTTGTATCTATTTTAGCCCGTGAATTGGTGATTTAGAGGTACTTTCCTATTTTGTATCTATTTAGTCCGTAAATTAGTGATTTTAGAGGTAGTTTCCTATTTTGTATTTTTTTTTATTTTTGTATCTATTTTAGCTGTTTTTTTATAAATTTCAGGGGGTCCCTATTTTTCATTTTTTTTACTTGTCCTGGTCCGGACGACTGTTTTTTTATAAATTTCAGGGGGTTCCTTTTTTTTTTTTTTTCTTACTTGTCCTGGTCCGTCCAAAAATACACTACTGACAAATACTAATTCCTAGCTAAGTCGTGGATTTCTGTCAGATGCAGAAATCTTGGGTAGAAATTGACCGTTATGAGTCCATGACAAAACCAACAAACAAATTAGACAATGAATTCCTGACAGTCGATAGTTTGGAAACAGCTGTTCCAGAAATCACGCGGTCCTATATCTATGATTCATACAACTCACACAGCGAGGAAGCAATATCAGTTTGAATTCGGTTTGAATTCACGTTGGTGTAATCGCTCGTGCTTTAAACTTCAATTGTCGGCTTCAAAAAATCTGTCAAAATTTTTATTTTATGAACAAACGAAAACACATTTTTAGAATGAACAAATGCAAAAGTTATGGAATATTGTGAATTTGAATGCAAACGACGGCATTACCGATCTAAATTCAACGCAAACACCGGAAACAAACTAGACCGCATACACATAACAGCAGGCCTTTCGTCAAGAGCTTCTGTCGATAAACTGATGCTCTAACTTTTAGAAGAAGAAAAATTTCTATTATTAGAGATCCCAATGTATTTAGCGAACCGCTATATACAGTTCAGACTTTTCATGTGGAAATGCAGGCTTGTTTAGGTAAGATGCATAGATGTATCACGACGACGACTGACTGACTGAATTTCATGTAATCTTACATTTGTAATTGAGCTACTAATTATTTCAAGTATTCACTTCCTCAAATTGAATTTAAAAGTGAAGAATTCCCAATGAGTGGAAGCAGGCGTCGACAAATATTTTAGGCATCATTTTCAAGATCCCATGACAATCATTGATTACGCTTGATATTAACAATTGCTGTTGTTGATCCCTCTGATTCATAAATCACTCATACGAATGCAAGCAAATCATTCCCGTTCATAGAAATTAAACCAGATCAATTTGTAAGCCTTTCTTAAAACGGTACGCCATGCACAAGTAACCCAGGATTATAGGTTTCAAAACAAGAAAACAAGTTAAAGTGGGATCTTTCAAAAATAATGCAAAATGTAATGCTTTTTCCTATATTTGGTCATAAATTGTTTCCATTTCATTCTTGTCCAAGTAATAATTTAATTATATTCTTGTTCATTAAGACCATGTATTGGTGCTACATATAACCACTTTAATGTGATTATTAAGTGATCAATTTAGAATGATATTGAAAAACCTCAGAACGGAAGGGAGTGGCCTCTCATGTTTAATATGTTCACAATAACATGACGCTAAAATGTCAATAGCATTATTGTTTTTAATGTGAGGTTTACCTATTGATTGGTGTAATCAAAGATGCATTTTTTCTATGAAGGATCTTTCGATGCTAGGTAATTCATAAGTCATTCATCTGTTATTGAAAGAGATTCTACATCCATCATATAACTAAATCACTTTCCGCCACAATCTAATTGTCTTGCATATCTTTTCTACTGGCTACTTAATCAAATTTCATCTATAAGTAATTGAGCATGTTTCTGAGTTTAAGTATCATTTTGGAGTCAAAACTGTCATACAGAAAACATACTATATACTTCTACAAATTATATTTCTAAAAATGGCTCTAGATCCGCTATATTCAAAATTGGAAGCTAATATTTCAGATATGGTTTTTTCGATTGCATAGCAAGCACATGTCCGAAAATCACCAAAATCGAAGATGAAGTGCATGTCATAAAATTTTCCAATAAATGGATGAATCGTCGTGGAATGGCCCATGTACATGTGCATGCATCTCATGCTCTACACATTGCACCTGGCTTTCATCTTTTATTCTACGGCATAGGCCCTACAGCGCAAAACAGCGAGACATTATCCAAATATTCATGTATTTAGTAAAACGAGATGCATCAGCGATCTATTTATGGTTAATGTCCTCACTCGATATACAAGATGGAGGAAGAGTCAACATATGCTGATAAAGTCGATGAATTTCCGCGTACTAGTCCGGCAGTCAGAACGAGTTTCTGCAGGAAACGAGGCCGAAAGTGAGACTTTCACAGACAGATGTACTTTGTACCCCCTATGCCTACTACGAATCACTGCGTCTGCCGAGTTCTAGTGAGTTCCTCTTCGGGTCAGACAGGATCAAAGAAAATCACACGTAAATCCAATGGGACGCAGATTGCAGTTTTTTTGGCTACAGTGAAATTTTGTATGTATTCTCTGATTAAACGAAAAGTACAAAAAGTATGATTTTTGGCAGGGTAAAAATATAGTATTTGGAGTTCCTAAGACTAGTGTTCAACGGATCCTACGGAACAGATTGAACCTCTATCCATATCGCATTCAGACCAACCAGATGCTCTCCGACCATGACAAGGAAAGGCGGGTTATCTTCGCAACATTACTGCTCTCCGGTGCTGTAGATCTTGAGTCGATCCTCTCCATCGCCGGCCACGTCAATCGTCATAACTGCATCATTTGGGGTTCGGAGAAACCGCGAGAGGTCATGGATACCGATATTCATGCTCAGAAAGTGTGTGTATGGTTCGGCTATACAGCTCAGTTTCGATTGACTCCTTTCTTTTTTCCGGGAACCGTTAAAGGCAAGATCTACACCAATATGCTTCACGACCATGTGATCCCCAAATCAGAAGGAGACGCCGCATTAATTCTACTGTTTTCCAACAAGATGGAGCTCCACCCCATTTCTCTGTGATTGCTAAGATCGTATCTTTCTAGCGTATTTCCTGATGATCGGATCATTGCCAGAGGATATCCTAATCGTTGGCCGGTCCATTCCCCAGATCTAACACCCTTAGACTATTACTTCTGGAGCGTTGTAAAGGACCGTGTGTATCATTACTTTTCCCCAACAAGTCTCGACGAATTGCAGACCGAATCACTATGGTGATTGAGGCAATTGATCCCGATGAGCTGACAAGATTTGTTCTGCATCTGCCTTCGAGATTACAAAAAGTGATTGAGTGTGAAGGAGGACCTATTGAACACTGCCTCTAATCGAACATTGCCTTTCTTTTTGTAGATATTGGATCTTGTCATTTGTTATGTAGTATCTTGTCGTTATAATCTCTTATAATTCTTGTTATCAACAAAATATAATTGCATACTGCATTTCTTTGTTACTTTTTTGTTTCAGAAATGGAAAATATTGTTTAGATACATAAAGCAGTATACCATATAACCCCCCCCCAGTTTCGGCTTCAGTTTACAAAAAACCGCGAGTCTCTACTATATAAATTCAGGAAATGGGAGCCAATTTAGAATTTGCGTGAATCATGGGACACACGGTAAGGAGATTACACATGACGTATTTTGCCTCACAATGTCAAAAGATTGTGAAAGCTCTTATTGATATGGTTGCTGAGATTTCTATGTCTACACTGTAAACCATAACCTCCTAAAATCGAGTAAACCTGCATCCTAAAGCGCCACACACTAGAATTTTAGGAGGTTGCGTGAAATCGAATGCTGACATACTAAAGAGAACAATAACCCTAGTGCGCTAGCCTCCTAAAACATTTTGCTTTAGAATTTTTTTATTAGTTACGAATAGTGTCTTGCTTTAGTGTGTGATTTAGGAGGTGCTGGTTTAGAGTGTATCAAATGAACTTACATGCCTATTACACAGAGCAGACGGCTAGACAGTATGAAAGTATGCCTTCAGAGAAATTTTGGTTCATGCCCTTCTCCAAGAGTGTTTGTTAATGAGAGGACGTTGTTAATCCAAGAGGACATTGTTATATCGCATTTTTCAAAAGAAGTTTTAGTTCCTCACTTAAGGTCTTCCCATCAGCGCTTAAGTGAGGAACTAAAACTTAACGGATTTAAAAATCATGAAAACAGAGGGAAAAAAAGAAAAATCACAAAAGTAATTTCAAAAATAAAAATATGAGCATTTTGAATCTTAATTTCATAAATGAACATTCTCGCAGCATAGATAGTCGATCAAATTCTAGTGCCCCCTCTGAACATATTAAATCAATGCATCGAGATGAGTGTCACACCATACTTGATTACGACATCAAATTTCTTAGTAGGCACCATACAGCGGTTGAAGCTCGTATAGAGGAAGCGTCATCAATTGGAAAACTTCGGCCAGCCATCAACCGACGACATGAGCTGACTTCCTTGTGACAATAGGCCTATATAATGTGCCATTCCATATTGTAATTTGCCGATTTTGTTTATGCACCGTGAACAAGCTACTGTGTAGCGAAAATTTGGTGACTTATAGCACTTCTCCAAGAGATTAAGAGACATCCAATTTCTATGTCTCATGAAATCAAGAGATCGAAGTGTCTTGTCCAATGACTGACAATCGCATAAATTGAAATCCATTGTGAAAAGCTGATTCCAAATTCTGGCGACAACTGCACTGCAAATTGTCACATGTGTGAAACAGCCGCAAATTACTCTACTTTTAATTCATTTTGTCTCCGTTATGAATACATGTTGAAGAGATTTCATGTTCACTCTAGAGGACGTAAATATCCAGCAATTCGACCTCTATGGCTTTGATTTACTCTCTTCCAGATGTACCGGCACATATATTCCGTGATATGTGTACTGCTTGGAATCATTGAGGCTCACGCAACTGCCGTCACATCAGGCCAAATCGAAGCTCAGCACAGAGATTATTTTCTTTTCTTTTGAAAGAGCCAAATTCTAGTGATGGATTGATTTTTATTTTCTAGCGTTCGATTAATTTCAGCTATTATCTGTAGCTATCCTCAGGAAATGATTTTATGACATTATAGAAAAAGATTTAAAAATTCACAACTGCATACAAGCGATACAAAATTACAAATAATGCAGAACTATGTACGGGACGGTATGGAAGAGTGGAAGCTATGCGGCAGGTAGTAAAGGCTTAAATAGTACCATTAGCATTTGTTAAATGACCTGACATAGAAGAAGGAAAATGTGATGTGAATTAAGAAATCTGATTACCATAGAAGGCATGTGAAAATATGTAAAAAGCATCTGAGTCAACGAAAGAGGATATCTCTATAACTGTCTAACTTGTGTTTGGCATTAATAGACGGTTTCAGTTTATTTATATAAAATGCCTCACGTAATCGGAGATTGGTGGGATCTTTATCAGAGGATAGAATCGATGTTGTTATTGTCTGTGAGGAGTCATTACAACTTTTCATGTGTTTATATACTGATGAGTTGTTATTAATTTGATGTTCTCGACAGCGTAGGCTATATGCAAACATCTTATTGTGCTGCCGATGTAGCTGTTTTTGTATTTTTTGCATAAAATTTGATACACGACGCAATTTGGCCTTTTCCAAAGAAAAGAAAATTATGACCAATAGCCAAGGAATCTTTCCAATAGAGAGAGAGAGAGAGAGAGAGAGAGAGAGAGAGAGAGAGAGAGAGAGAGAGAGAGAGAGAGAGAGAGAGTATTGCTTGGAGGCTGGAGCTAATGTCATATCTTCTACTGGAGCATCAGAGATAGATTAGGCCTCACAATGCCTCCCTTTGCCTTCATGTTGTGGTTACATGCTTCGACAAACCTCAGCCCGTTGCCTTCTTGTTGTAATCTTCATTACAATGCGAGACTGAGTTCTTTTTCACCTGGACGATGTGTTCTCTATCGTCTGATGTGCTGCTCTTACTGCCCAACATTCTTTTCAACTACTCTATCAGCAGCACTTGTCATACGAATCACCAACAAACGGAAATGCTGAGAAAAAGGCGGAAGAGTGACGGAACAATATCCTCCGGAACTAATGAATGAGTTTACTAAAAAAAATGAAAGCAATAACTACTCCAGTCATGAAATCCAATCTGAAATTTTGTCCTATTAGAGATGCCATTTATTGTTTATCGCCTTCTGGACTACACCGGTTAGGCAATGGCATTTGTTTTGGCACACATTCGTCATTTCACCAGTTGCTATGTAAACGGTGGCACTGCATTAGTGCACAACAAAATTAAAATGTAGAAGCTTTGTTAACCGGCCAACCGGGAAAATTCAGCAAGTTGACGGCGGCGATTCATTGGAAACATAACACAATAATTCCATCGAAAACTATTTAGAACCATAGAAATTGACACATAGAGGTGTAAAAGATTATGCCAGAGTCATAGAGTGACTCTAGACTCTAGACTCATAGACTCTAGACTCATAGAGTATATTAGGTAGACTGGTAACTCCGCATTTATTAAATCCCAATGTATATACATTTTTGATTTCATTAAATGAACTAGAGGGAGATATAGTTGCTAATTGTCACCAAATGTGAGATAAGCAAATTTTTGCAGTTTTCAAGAAATTTCCATGGATTGAGTGATCTTGATTGTAATGCAGAGGGAATGATGGTATTTTACAGATTCTCAGGGTCAAGACATCTTTGGAGATTTAATGTTTGTTAAATTAGCAATTCGATGGGTTCCTATCACTTTCATGCTCAACCTCAGGAGTATTTTCTTAAGCGTGATCATATCACAGGCCACCTGCTATTGGTAGAGCAAAATGACATAATCAAAGACAATGACTTAAATTCACTTTGAAAGATGTAAATGGGTCCACATCACTATTCAGATTCAAGAAATGAAACATGAATTTAGTGAATCATGAAACCATGCTGTTGAAAATTGAATTAAAAACTTGAAATTTCAGCCAAGAAAGCACGAATAATATCGTGAATTTTTCATGAAGACTTTCATTATAATGCTGCTCATGAAATTCCCTTGCAAATTAGCTTAATTTCCTCTTAGTTAAGATGATTATTTGCAAATTGGACATGAAATCATATTGAAATTGGGGTTGAACTTCCAGAAATTTATAGATGTTGTATTGAAATGAAAATCACAAAACTACATATGCAATCTGGTGGGTTGATGCTCTATTTGTAAAAATATCAAAACCGACGCGGTTTTGAGAACTTTTATTTTTAAGAAGAAAACATCTCAATTGGCGCTTCTTATTGAAATTCACCCAGTACATGAAATTACAAGTTCGTGGTCATGTATCTAGGTGCAGAGGAGGCAAATTTACTGCTATCCCATTTTTTCAGTTACCGCCCACTGCCACTCGCATTGATGGAGAGATGAAAGAGAGATATCTTATTAACCTGTGTAATCCTTCTTTGAATGCTATGTAACTTTAATTTCTTCTACATTGTATATGTGTGCGTCTTCACTAAGTTTGATATCAAAGACTTCAAATTTGTTTTTGTATTCTGGCCTAATTAATCATTTTTGCCTTGAGAAGCCGTCGCAGACGGCAGAAATCGATTGGCATTTAAAATTAAATTGAGTCTTTTTGATTCTCGGTGGGTTTACGTTTTTATTGCACATGCTTAGTATACTTTTCCTTTTCTTTAATGTTTTTAGTATAACTTCATTTGATTTCGTATTTTCTAGCTGTCGCAATTACTCCTTTTTGTAAAATTCATTTGGTCTTAATTGCACCTTGAGCTGTAGATATCTATTCCACCACCTTCCGTCCGCAAATTGTGTCACGTTGTGTGCAGAATGTCTTTGAATCGCGTTAACAGTCAATAGCAGTGTGTATCATGCGTTCATTTCCACTGTATCCACCATGAACAGAACTGGACGATATCCACCATGAACAGAACTGGACGAAAGATCTCGTGGAAATAAAATGAAGAACCTACTTGTGGAATTTTTTATTTTGAAAGTTACGAAAGGGACATCTTTTTTTCAAGCTGACATTTAATATGTGATTTTTAACTTTTCATAACTATATGCTTATTTCGCTAGGATTGACTTAATAATAGATAATAATAGCATATTAACGTACATGTATATTATGCATTTTTCTATCAATTTTCTGGCCAAAAACAAAGTCTTCTTTCCTTGCTTGCTCACCTTTAGTTCTTCTCATATACTTTTTCAATTAATTAAAAATTTCAATTAATTCAAAATATTGTCATGTCCTGATTTTTTGAAAGATATGTAACACAGCCAATCGATCCACATTCATCAATCCAATATTCCAGTTCCAAGAAGGCTATACTATATATGCTTATCTAACCAACATCTGCTGTTTTCTTCATACTTCTCCGTCAAATCAGATTCCAAGCTAAATTCCAATTCTGAGTTATTTCATGCTACTTAATTGAAACTAGCCATCAATAGCAAACATTTCCTGTATAATTATGAGCAGAGTTGCAAAGCAATACACCTCTGAAATATCATTAGATCTTACGTGTTTTGTCTCATGCGACCCGACCCGCATTTGTCTGCAATACTGACGTGGCGTAGATGATTTATAAGTCTTTCCTGATCTCATTGACAACTCAGTGTCACCTGCACTTTAACATGTTGATAGATCAGACGTTCCTCCTTCGCCATGCTGCTATTGCTGTTTGTATTTGGTGGGCCACTGTAGCAACAGTCGGCAAAAAACTTCGTCAATTCCGACTTCGATGCATGGCGCTGTTGGCAGGCAGCCATGTTGCCATAATCCTCCTCCATCTCCTCTATATTCGCCCTTCTTTTCGCTATAAACTTCGCCAGTTCGGAAACTCATCTCCAACGGCATTACTTCTCTTTTGCTTGTTGTATAATATCGTCCAAACTCCTGAAAATGCCCGTGTTCGTATTCAGAAGCCAGCAACGAGGAGTCGAACGCCTGGACAGAGATGCTGGCTGATTATGTTGAACCGCGCCATTCGAAGAGTGGAACCTGAGCGTTGGACGAAAAAACATTTGAGATGTTCGTGGAATTCTACATGTCGGCGTCGTGTCTTCGTTCAGGAACTGTTAGCAGATGTAGGCCAATGGAAAAGAGTTCTGAGAATGGTGAAACGATATCGTGGAAGATTCCTGTGTCCAAGATATCCCTTACCGAAGCGAGCGTTGTTGAAGAGACAATTTGTATCGCCCTAATCAAGGTTGATAATTTATATTCACAGTATTATCATCAGTGTGGTTATCAAATTTGGCTACTGTTATCAAATAATGCAATTAACTGATTTATAACCCCTGATTATCACTGCATCGATCTCGTGAGAACTCATCTATTGATTCTCCACTTCATCTTAGATGCATATTTTTGTAAATCATCAATGTCATATGCTCCAATTTTTTAATTAACAATAGAGAATTTGTTTTAACTATCTTGTCTCTTGAATGTCGCCGTTGTGGAAATGTCAGATGCACACTGGAGGTGTGCCACGGGTTTAACCGGGGCCTAACACGCTCTGAAGCAAAAACGTTTTTCCTGTTTTCTTTTTTAAATTGTCTTTAATATTTTTGGTTTCATTTGAAACTAATAATTTGCATCGTTTGTTTCACATTGAGGAACCTAGTAAGTGTCTCGACGCAACCTCAAAAGCTGTTTTGGTGTATGAATTACCCAGTCGTGTAGCCAGGATTTCAATTCCGGGGGGGGACAATAAATGTGGCTTAATTAATATAAGCCTATACAGTACTATACGTACTTCAAGGAACCAAAAAAAATGGTACGTTATATCCGAGGTATGTTGTATCCGAGGTGTGCAAGAACAAGTTATGCAAGAAGTATTGAAGCCTACTTCTGCACCAAATTAAGTTGTCAGTTGCAATAGTAAGGTCCTATCCATCATGACTAGCTAATTCTCACTATACATCACCATAAATACATTTACATGCAATGTACAATTATTTGTCTGCCCTGGCCCTACATGTATGATCATGCCTACTCGAGAAAACAGCATAGTGTCTTAACAATTCTCTATTGTGTAAGAAAAAATATGCAATATTCTAAACATGAATCTAAAAATCTGAATGACTAAAAAAGCAATGTAAGCTGCAATAAGTCATTTTGATAAAAATTCGTCCATAAGTCGTCACCTGTCGAAATCGGTCAACGCAAGAAGACAGGTGACAATGTCTTAATTCCAGTTCACTTCTATCGATTGCTCATTGGACAGATTTGACACTCAAAAGTTGTTCTCCTCCGAGCCAATGACAAGAGCTGTTGCTGCCATCATCAAACGCAGCAAGTTATTGTAGAATCGTGTCAGCTTCGTTTCGATGATGCAGAGGACTTAAGTACTTTCATCCCTAAGTACGTTGTAAAAAATCAAAATTTGCTCTGTGGACCCTTGAAAAGAGTTCGCTATATCCGAGCACGTTCTAACCGAGGCATTTTATAGAGACATATTAGGAATTTTTGTCCGTGCCTGCATGAGGAGTACGTTATATCCGAGAGTTCGTTATAACCGAGTCCGTTATAAGTGGGTTCTACTGTACATAATAATTTCGTAATCCACGTATAAAACACGAAGATTGTCCACCGCTCAGATTTCATTTGGGGAGACATGTTCCCCTTGTCCCTTCCCCCTTGGCTACGCTACTGAAAGTGCCTGCTATGTTGATAGAATGATATTCGTTAGTGTAGAACTGTCTACATCATGCTGCCTAGATTTATTTCGTACAGTAATCATTGTCTCCTATACATTTGCTCCTAATGATTAGCAATGGCAAGGTTGCATCTTCTGTTTTTAATGCTCGATGTTCTAAAATTTATCTAAGAAAACGTAGATATCATGTAGGCTATATGCATTTGTTTAATTTCATGTTGTTGTGTAACTTTCTGAGAGCAAATTACATGTTTTTCTTGAAAAGAATCTTAACCCCCACCCCAACCTGGCAACTTTTTTGAATATCTTTAACCCTATTCGTACCAAGGGGGCGGAATCCGCCGCCCCCACACGCATTTTTGCTGTAGAAACTTTCATACCAAATGGATTGGATTGAGATTTCATGACTTTTAGTTTTTAGGTATTTTTCAACTTTCTGCGAAATTTCGTCAAATTTATGTCAGTGAAAGAGCTAGATCTAGCCTAGTTTTCAAGTGATAGGTTCTAAGAATTCAGTTTTGTTTATGCTGTGTGCAAGTATAGATTGAATTCTAACAATACAACGTATATCTTGAAGTCTCAGCTACCTGTATACCATATACATTATACTACAAAGCAATATACATTCTATGTCTACAATCATTGGACACCTGGAATCAGAGGCTATAGGCCTAGTGGAACATAGTATCTAGTATTTTCTTCTAATTCGAACCACATATGTAGAAAATTGTCATACTTCTTCGATATCTTTTGATTCTAACTTGAATAAAGATTTTTTGATAGACATAGATCAGATTTAACAAATGTAATCTAATTATACAGTATAGTAGGAGCTAGCTATCTAGTTTTACCTAGTTTAGGCCAATGAACTGCATGATGATTATTTCTTTCTTGTGAAGAAAATATTCTACAAATTATGAAACTACATGTACAGTAAATCTACGATATTTATTAGCCCATGTATAAGGTTCTAGCATTTTTCGTAAATAGAATTATACCGCAGGTAATTAGTAAGTAGTATGTATAGGTTTGTGTAATTATATAATATCAATTATACAATATTAATTAATGTAAATATTATAATATTACAGTTTGTGCACAAATATAATTTGTGCCATAATTTCATTATTCAACAATTTGAACAATGTTCTATGCATGTATCCGAAAAATTTAATTTTAATTTCATAGCATATGAAGGAACCAATTTGAAAAAGAGGAAATATTTTATGGCTTTTTACCAAAAAATGATACATGTACATGTACATAGTCATTTTAAATCGTTATCTATGGCACCAAAAATATTTTATCATGCTAAACCAATATCACCATTCGAAATAGAATACCGAAATTAGGAAAACAGTATACTCGAAGGTTGATTTGCATGATTTATCAAAGGACATGTATTCAGGACATATGTATAAAGGACAAGTCCCTTATGCATGTATTAGCTACATTTTGTAGCTTTTCGTAATTAAAGTCATTCCTGTAATTTAAGGGGTTTCACAATTGCACAACTCTTTGGTGTCGATGAATGATCAAGTATAAGCATCAAATTCATACAATTAATTTCGGCCGATCTACCGATTTATTTGAAATTCAAATGAATTTATCTTCAACCATGTAAGTAGCTACAAATTGTAGCTAGCCAACTGAGTCATTTTGTCACCATCTATGATCATAATTATGCGCAATCTGATTTCATGATGGAAATTTTACTTTGAATTGGACGTATCCATTTATATCTAACAGTCAGATTTGTACTTGGAGGTACATGTATATGGTCTGCATAGACCATATCTCAAGTTATGTGGATGAAAGAACGTTGGAATGTAGAAGCTGGTAACACGGAAAATGAGGAAGAATCCGCAGCTGGGGAAGAAGATGACAACGGCGACATCGAAATTGTGTCTAATTACTCTGACTCTGATAACAGTGACAATGAGGAATAGGGTGGAGCGAAAAAAACTTTTTTTCGAATTTGAAGATGCTTGGGGTCTCAATCTACGTGGACGGGTAATTTAAGATGCCACACCAAATTTTATCGATTTTGGTTGATGTTTAGAGGTCCCACACTGAGCTTGAAAATGATTAGGTAGGCCTAAAAATCGATTTTTTTCGATTTTTTGAAATTCAAAATTCAAAGTAGCTTGGGGTCTAGAATGATTCTTTTGGGTTATATGAACAACATATTCAAATTTGAGACGATTTGAAGAAGGTCTTCAGGTCCCACACTGAGGTCAACAAGTCCCAAAATTGACAAAAAATCAAAAATTTTGCAGTTTTTTAGATCTAGTGATATAAAAGATCTAAATGCGACGTAGCTTGGGGTTTGAAAACACTTATTGGTTCTGAAGCAACAACATACTAAAATTTGAGACGATTTGAACAAGTTCTTCAGGTCCCACATTAAGATTAAAAAAGTCCCAAAAATTACAAAAAAACAAAACAATTGCAACATTTTAGGAATGATTTTGCTTAGGGTCAAAATATGATGTAGCCTGGTGTTTGAAAACATACCCAAGGTCTGAAGAAACAATATGGTAAAATTTGAGACGATTTGGACATTTTCTTCTGGTTCAACAACGATTTCTAAATCAGAGAAGAAAATTAAAATATTTTGTTTATGTTCACATTTTTTGAATTTGAGGGACTTTCATCTTTCCTTCAGGTGGATATCGATTTCTCGTGTTTTGATTTGTTATCTGGTGAGCATCGAAAATTCATACGTACAGTACAAGTGAATAGAGCTGAATTAATGAGGGTATAACTACCAATTGATCTAATGTTTACCGAGTAGAACAAGAAACTTATTAATGAGACTAATAAGAAAGTAATGCCGTATTATAACTAGTTATTTGTACAGAACGTGTATCTCTCTGTGGCAATATATGGCGCTGCCATGTTTAGAAGATATTCAATACAGAGGCATACAGCCTTGTAGGTGCGTCGCATGGCTGGTACTCGTATGGCTAAACAACTGGAATGGCTTAGTATAAATTGAGTGATCAATAGTGATTAGGCTACAACTCTTCTGTCCATGAATGATTCAGCAAAAAAAGCAGCGGGTGGGAATCGACCATAGGTCCAGTGGCGCTTGCTGATCAGTGACTTAGTGCACTCGGATACCCACTCATCCGTAAGGCAGATGTAGTTTTTGGGATCTTCTCCTTTTGGCTTTCTACTTCATCAAATATCAGTAATGTCTATCTTCTATAAAAAAATTACATCAGAATGAATTTCAGTCATCATGCTATGATTACTGATGTATGTATACAAATTGTGTGCAGTGTGCTTCACGTTTGCAGGTAATGGCAAGTTCGTCGTCGGGGAACCTGTTCAGTACTCGAAGTGCAAGAATTGTTTGTCCTATACTAGGTGCGCAAACACGCTTGGATGATCTCCGGCTACCGACAAAGGGTGATGTTCTCTTACATTATCAATGCGTTCGCTTTGACCTCAGAAAATATGAAGGCTCGAAAAAAGGAACCGCAGGTCCAGGATATTCTACCAATTTGTTGTTTGGATATCAAGAAGATATGGAATTGTGCTACCATCCCAGTTATTACAGACGAAAGGATTATGTTCAAGTTTCGAGAGCTTCACAAGGAATACAATACTATTCTAAAGCCGCCAACAGGAAGAATGGAATCCCCAGCTTACTTGAAGAGGTTGACACTATTCAAAAATGACTGTTCAAACTTGTTTGACATTGCTGCTTGCAAGTGTCACATCAAAGATTCGAACAATAAATGTCATTGTGATCTATCTCGAAAGGTAAGCTATGAAAAGCTTGTGCTAAATACGAAAACATCTTTCCTCTAGCGTTTTATTTTATTCCTTGCAGGTTCCAACAGAAGAAAAGGCCTTTTTACATGATCAGAGGACAACCCGGCAGATGGTGATTGGCGCACTGGACCGATCGACAATGAGAAGGAGGAACCTACGATCTAAAAGAAACGAGTATGAGAAAAGTCTAAGGTCACAGCCACAGTCTTCAAAGGATTCTATCATGGATCTAGATATGGACTTGGACATTGATGTCACTATCGGCTGATAATTCTGCTGATGAGGATGAAGCTGACCTCTTGTGGCAGCCTCCACGTTACGCATCGAGCCCTAAGTCGAATTCTGAACAATTCCGATTGCACCTTCCAACAGTGGCTTTATGTGCTTGCTGATCGCTATAGCGTACCGGATCGCCAGACAGCTGCTCCTGTTAGTGCTACTCTGCAAGATGTGAGCCAAGGCGATTCAGATACTTCCTCTGTTATTGACAGATCAAAGATAAGAAGAGAACGGAGTATGCTGAGAACCAATCTGATTTCCAATGCTTTTCATCAGCTGCGACAGAGAAGTTTAAGAGGTCTCTTCTTTGATGGAAGGAAGGATAAAACTTTATCCTGGGTAGAAGTTGAGGGCATTTCAAAGAAGGTCGTGTCAGTCGATGAGCACATCACACTACTTGAAGAACCAGGATCTCATTATCTCGGCCACTTTACGCAGAAAGCGGAAGCGCGATCTCAATCAAGTCAGGAATTTTCGAATTTTTGAGTGACGAAAATGATATTTCTCTGGAAGATGTGGTTGCTGTAGGTTGTGATTAAACAAATGTCAATACCGGACAGAATGGTGGTGTATTTCAAATGATTGAGCGTGAGCTACAACATCCCGTTCAGTGGTTGATTTGTATGCTTCATATTAGCGAGCTTCCTCTCCGACATTTGTTTCTACATCTCGATGGAGCCAGCACTGGTCCAGACTCTTTCAGCGGTCCTCTCGGCAAATCCTTAAAGGACTGTGGAAGGAAGCCCATTGTTATATTGTTCTATTCGAGCCGATTCCATTCAACTTCAGTCTTGATTTGTCCCATGTCAGAGATCGATTGAGCAGTGATCAAAAGTTTTTGTGGGATCTCTGCCGTGGCATAGCGGACGGTGTCTGTTCCACAAATTTAGCCCATCGTGATCCAGGAAACTTAAGCCTGTCTCGATGGTTGACAATGGCAAACCGCATCCTGCGTCTATACGTCGCGACAGAAAGACCATCAACAAACCTTGTCATCCTCGCAAAATTCATCATGACAGTGTACGCTCCAGTCTGGTTTGAGACGAAGTGCATGCCGTCTTGCACTCACGGCGCCAGACATTTTTTCTCCCTTGTTGAGAAATCAAAGTATTTGCCGCATGAGTTACGTGAAATCATTGATCCGGTTCTGAAGCGAAACGGATACTTCGCCCACCAGGAAAACATCCTCATCTCTATGATTTGTGATGTTGATGACAACATCAGAACCTTGGGATATCGCACAATTAAAAAAAGTCAGAGAAGACTCCGTGTTGCGTTCCCAAACAGCTGTGCGCACTTTCCAAGTTCCAGAAATAAATTTCGCAGCAAATAGTTATCATGAGTTGATCGACTGGACTGCCGAGTCACAGAGATACTCTCCTCCCATGTTATCCATGGTGCCTGACGTCACGATGCGTGAGCTCGCGAAGGAGAGCTCTCCAGAGGATCTCGCAGAACACATGCAATACCCTTGCCACTCACAGTCTGTTGAGCGTGGAGTCAAAATGACGACAGAGGCGGCTGCTTCGGTATGTGGAGGTTATCGTCGAAATGCGGTGATACAAACAAAGATTTTGTCTCGAAAGAAGATGGACAGGTTCAATACGAAGGAAGAGTTTAGACAGTAGCCAATTGAGGCAGTGTTTTGGATTTTTCTGAACTGTACATAGTAGAAAATTGTCTCTAGTCTACGTGAAGTCATGCCTACTGATTTCACGAGCATTGTCAGATATGCATTGTTACGAGAAATTGTACATGTATTCAAAAGTTTTGATATATTGGTACTATTGCAAAACAGATGATACTTGTTTTTTTACAATGGGCTTGGAAATGATATTTTATAATTACTGAAAATGCAAATGAGTATACAGGTACTTGTATGTTAGAAAATCGGTAATAGGCTAGTCCTTGTGCTGCATCATGGGTATCTTCCAAGACAAGATAGATCCACATGCAATTTCTTAGCTTACACAAGGCAGCTCAATTAATCAAAATATAATTAATTTATTCCTTTTAGATATCGACTTCTTGTCTAACTTTGACATCGATGTTGAACCAGAAGAAAATGTCCAAATCGTCTCAAATTTTTCCATATTGTTTCTTCAGACCTTGGGTATGTTTTCAAACACCAGGCTACATCATATTTTGACCCTAAGCAAAATCATTCCTAAAATGTTGCAATTGTTTTGTTTTTTTGTAATTTTTGGGACTTTTTCAATCTTAATGTGGGACCTGAAGAACTCGTTCAAATCGTCTCAAATTTTAGTATGTTGTTGCTTCAGACCCAATAAGTGTTTTCAAACCCCAAGCTACGTCGCATTTAGACCTTTTATATCACTAGATCTAAAAAACTGCAAAATTTTTGATTTTTTTGTCAATTTTGGGACTTTTTAACCTCAGTGTGGGACCTGAAGACCTTCTTCAAATCGTCTCAAATTTGAATATGTTGTTCATATAACCCAAAAGAATCATTCTAGACCCCAAGCTACTTTGAATTTTGAATTTCAAAAAATCGAAAAAAATCGATTTTTAGGCCTACCTAATCATTTTCAAGCTCAGTGTGGGACCTCTAAACATCAACCAAAATCGATAAAATTTGGTGTGGCATCTTAAATTACCCGTCCACGTAGATTGAGACCCCAAGCATCTTCAAATTCGAAAAAAAGTTTTTTTTCGCTCCACGCTAATGAGGAATCAGAACAAGCGATCGACTCAGCTGATTTTTCAAACTCTTTGAATATCAACTTTCAAAGTCAACCATTTCCTTCTCGCCGTCAAAGAAACATTGTTCACAGTTCAAGAAGTCTTGCTCATCCTCGCGAGGAAGCTCAGGCTTTCTTATTATTTGTCAATGAATCAATGATAAGAGAAATATCACGTCATACAAACAGAAAAGCAACCAACATCCGACGCTCTTCCGAACATTTACGCGGCTACATGAGCAACTTCACCTACGATGAGATATGTGCTTGCTTTGGATTGTTGTTGCGAGCCGGTGTGGACCGGGACAACATGACCGATAATCAAGATATGTAGAATCCAACCGAGGGACGTCCAATATTTAGAGCAGTCATGTCATCACTGAGGTTTTGCTTCTTCCTACGCTGCTTGAGATTTGATAATTATCGTGATCGCTCCAATCGACTGCAACATGATCGCTTAGCTGCTGTTCGCAGCATATGGGATCAGTTTCTGAACAACCTTCGTCGTCACTACGCCTCAAGAAACACTGACAATCGACGATCAACTTGTTGGGTACAGAGGTCGGATTTCAAGACGTACCTACATACCTTCTAAACCGGCAAAATATGGCCTGAAAGTGTTCTGGCTGGCTGAAGCCGGAAGTGGTTTTGCTCTCAACGCAAAGATTTATTCAGGAAGAGATCGCAATGCACCTCCACATCGAAATCTTGCCATGGACATAGTGATGGAATTGAGTGAACCCTACTTCAACACAGGTCGAGACATTGTAACAGACAATTACTTCACTTATCATCGATTGGCTGTGTCATTGCTTCAACAAGGACTGATCCTTCTGGGTACAATTAGACCTCAAAGGAAAGAAATTCACATCCAGATGAAATCGAAGCAACGCCCCGTCGAATACGTGATATTTGCACACGATCACGATAACAAGATCGTCGTCGTTTCGTATATCCCCAAGAGAAATAAAAATTTTGTTTTGTTGAGTTCGTCTCATAGTGGTGAGGAAGTGATCGAAAACAATAAGCCCGGTTTGATACTGGATTACAATAGAGGAAAAGGAGGTGTCGACCAGCTTGACCAAAATGTGGATGAATATACATGTCGGCGGAAGACTGCTCGCTGGCCACTGATTGTATTTTTCAATATTCTCGACGTAGCGGCTTACAGTGCCTTCATCATGATGAAAAACGACAATCCAAGAAAGGAGCGAAAGGAATTTCTACGGACACTAGTCTTGCAGCTGGTAGAAAAACATGCAGTATTTCGCCACAGACATAACAAGCATTTATCGCAGCACATAATTGCAGCTGGCATTTCACTCGGATTTCGTCGACAGAATCAGCCTCTTACAATACAGCCAGTGGACAATAGTGTTCAGCATTGTCACTCATGCTACAAGAACACCAGATCCAAGTGTGATTCGTGTCGTCGCCCAATTTGTCCTTCCCATCGTGTCTTGGTGAGATCATGCAAATGTGAATTTTTGATAAAATCGAGAGACTCGCTTTCAATGTTTGTGACTTCTAGAACAGTAGAAATAAGTGTCTGGAGCAATTCTTTTCCCGACCTATCACAGGACGCAGTAGTGGGGACATCTAGTGGCAGTAAGATTTAATCATATAATGTACAGTATACTGCACATCCAAAACATCTTGAATTCAAATTTTAGAAATTTGCAAAGATAAATATAAATAGCTAAAAAGTGTTTTTTTATCATCAGCATTCCCTTCTACTAGCTTCCATGGATTTTTTGTATGTATTTAACTTGTAAAAGTGAAAATAATAAAAAAGCTACAAAATGTAGTTACTTACATGAATGAAGATAAAAATTTATTCACATGAATAAGGGTTAAGAAAAAATAAAAAAGATGATAAAAATTAGGTTTGAATTTTAAAATGATATTTATAGCATCAAGACGAAAACATTATGCAAAATGAATACCGCCATTATATTTAGAATATCCGAATTATATAAAATCCATAATATTAGGTCTCTTTGTTTGATAATTTAGGAATAATACTGGGCGCCCCCCCCTTGGTCTGAGCGTGCGTCAAATACCTTGGTATGAATAGGGTGTTAAAACAAGCAACCCATGGCCACCAGATTTCTAATAGCTTACTTTCTACATATTATCCAACTTTTGACAGAAGAAAAAATAATTTGGCACAATACTTTTGGCGTGAGAACTATTTTAGAATTTGAATCTTTGGAATATTTTGGCTGATTTCGGTAGAAATTCACTTCTTGTATTTTAAGGCATCAATTCTTGATGAAATCGGTTGAGATAATATATGAAATATTCTTCCTATCAATATAGAGATATTACCAAATGCAAAATCTTTGAATTTGAAATTATCTGCTTATTTTGTATGCATGTTTGAAATTCAAATTTCAAACATGATTTTTATTATTTTGTACTTTTTTGTTCTGCATCTAATTGAAATTTTTCAGAATAAAGTTGCTTTTAGCCTCAGTGTCTAGATAAAAGTCACCGAAATGCATTGTTTCTCCATCTGCAGAAACTAAATACTAAAATGTGCGATTTTAGTGATATTTGAACTGAACTAAAAGTTTGATTTTTTGACCTTTGACCTCATCTAATGCAGTGATGCAATCTCAGAGCGGTTAATAATCATCATTTCATTAACCACCTTGCCCAGATCTTTCGATTACTGTACACTGTAAACTGTTGACTGACAATTGACAGACATTTATCCTACAAAATCTATTTTGTCGGTCATTGTTAGTTCTTGTAAGATGATTGTCACTGAATGAATACCTACAATATCTGACAAAAAGCGACAAAATGAATAACAATGAATTATAAGCTTAAATTTTATCAAAAATGTAGGTAATTAATTCAATTTATGTCAAAATAAATCATGGTTTTGCCACACAATAAAACAGATTGCCCAAAAGTCAAGCAATCACGAATAGAAGAAATCAATCAATATTCAACAGTTGTTGTTTAGTTAATTTGCATACAAAGCATCTGTTTCGATGTCGGTGGAGAACCTTCAAATTCGTCGGATATCGCAGGATATTGGAGGTGACAATCGTCGGTTGATTTTGTCTGTAATTTTGTAGGATAATTGTCGGTCTACGGTTTACAGTGCATGGTTTATTAGTTTTAGTTGTCATTTTCCATTTCAAATAGTGATGCAATGGAAATTTGTTAAAAATTGGTGGTTTTTCACCTTTGAGTTTCAGCTCAGCCCAGGGATGAACTTAAATATAGCAATTGCGCTGTTTTTCTGAATCCCCTTTCAATGTCCCTTCGATCGACAGGGTTTGACAAATTTGGAATGATAGTGTGTCGAGATAACAGGGGGTTAATGTTATATATTAACAAATGTTTTAATCGATTGTTATATCGCCGATTCTTCGGGAAAAAGAATTTACAAATGAAGTGAAAAATTCAAAAATTCTCATAAAAGTCAAATTTGATTCCAATTTCCTCTTCAAAATCATCAATCAAGGTTCCAAATTTCAAAAAAATGATTTCTAGCTGAACTGGTGACTGAGGGAGACAGAAAAGGAATAGTTACAAGTTGATGAAGAAGAAGAGAGAGAGATGGATGAAAGAGGATGGAGAGAGGAGGAAGAGGAAAAGAGAAATCGAGGGTCGAGGTTTATGATTTTTTTACTGCTATACGTAAACACATAGCATTGTGCTACGTAGAAGCAACCGAGCAGCTACCGACTGCTACGTATCCACAACGTTTATCTGCTACGTGGAGGCAACCGAGCAGCTACCGACTGCTACGTATCCGCAACGTTTATTTGCTACGTAGAGGCAACCGAGCAGCTACCGACTGTTACGTATCCGCATCTTTTATTTGCTACGTAGAGGCAACCGAGCAGCTACCGACTGCTACGTATCCACAACGTTTATTTACTACGTATGCGTCCTTAATGACACGTCCCCGAAAACTAACTATTGATTGATGACCCAACATCCACTACGACGAGTTCAGGAGGTTATAAACATCAAAATACACCGGTTTCCATCCAATTTCACAATTTTCCGCTCCCTTCCCGAAATATAGCTATCGATTTATGGCCCAGCATGCACTATTAAGAAGTCAGAAAGTCATTAAAGGTCAGATATCTTTAAGTTGATGTTGGGAAACCAAATAGACAAGATCGTAAAATTTTTTTTTAAATGCTTTATTGATTTCGGTCTCCTCTTTAGCCATCATCAGAAGCAAAGGTGATGGCTAAAGAGGAGGCCGAAATTAATAAAGCATTTAAAAAAATTATAACGATCTTGTCTATTTGGTTTCCCAACATCAACTTAAAGAAAATGATTAACCAAGGTCTCTTCAACACTTCAACAAAGGTCAGATAGATTTTCAAAAAATCTGACTGCTAACTTCACTGCTGACTGGATGGGTATGCTTTTATAGCTTACTAAATCTTCTTACAATGATGCATTGAAGCTCTGTATTGCTAGCGTACAGTTAGCATTTAACCCTGGCCGATTCGGCCCCACCCTAGATACTTTTTAATCCCACAGCTGAACGTCTTTGTGTGAGAAGTCTACCTTCCCTGACTTTTCCTAACTTTTAATTGCGCATCTTTTGGGAGCAAAAGATTTAATTTTGGCCAAATATTTTGGCCGTACGAGCCAGATGAAAACTAGTTACGACGCCTAAAAATCGTTGGAATTTACATTCTGCTCTCATTTCAAACTTTTTCTCGAATAAACTAATGTAGTGTTGCATAATAGACACAAATTAATGATTTTGATAACATCAATTGTTTTTATAGTATGATATTGGGATAGTATTGAAATGCTTTTTAGTCTTATATCCTCAATGTACTACTCATGAAATAGTAGAATAATGAACATTTTCTCATTTTTTACACGAATAATGAAACTTTTGGAAAAACGCATCGTTGTAATAATTGCGTATTTGCCTTCATTTAGGTTTCTTTGTGATAATATATTCTAGCTAATGATAGATTATCAAATTTATGTCAATTTATCTGATGAAAAGAAGACTTTTTACTGTTTCAATGTTTGAAACTTGAAATACTATTCATACAGCATTATTATACATGCATGAATAAAGGCAATAAATTAGCATTGATGTAGCAAGAAGCATGCCAGATAGAACACTTTCGCGTTATGTTTTAGTATTTTTAACATTCCGAAGCGATTGGTTTTGCAACAATCAAAAGTATCTAAAATTTGTAAAAAATGCACTTTCAAATTTTGAATTGCTATTTATAGCATGGAGAAATCAAAGTTTTGAAAAACCGACTCAACCACTGAAAAGATCATGCCCGAAATATAGTATGCATGTAATTTTATTAAATTTGAGTAGTTAGTTTAGGAAATCTGAGGAGGGCGAATCGGCCCAATACAACAGAAGGGGAAATACAACAGAAAGGACAAAACAACTTCGATTTTCATAATAAATAATCTATTCATATAAAAATTAATGACACATTCAATACAAAAGTTCGTGACAAAAAATTATTACAAAGAAGCAGCCATTTCAAGTGAGCAGTTACTTCTCTATCAGTGACATTCCAGTTGTGTTAAGATTCTGAAGTTCCTGTATATCGTCCAATTTAGCGGCTCGCTGTCTTGTTTTTCTGCTAGTACAGTAAGAATAGACTTTGAAGGCGATCAATAATGCCAAAATCATCAACACCAAAACGGCAAAGCCGATGAGATAGGCAACTGCATTCATTTGATGTCCTCTACTGAATGTCTTCAATCGAACATCGGTCAAATCAAATGCACTGTATCCGTGTCCACGAAGTCGTAACACCTCACTGCGACAATATACCGCTTGTTGTGCTGAAGATCGCTGAATTCTTTCATTCATGTACTGATGAGGCTATTGTTAGCCAATTAATCATTTCGATTGGCTGGCAATCTTCAGTGTAGAGCATTTTAGACAATACAGGTGAAGTATGTCAAGAAAAGTCATTCTCACAGAATTAGATTGTTTAACCGCATCACTTTGCTAGAAGTGCAAACTGATTCAAAACAATGGCACATGAAGGAACTTATTAAGTGGGCAAAAATAAATTTTTAATACCTTGCAGAGATAGGAAAAATAGTCGTGCGTCGCTTGCGGATTGCTCTGAATTCCTTTAAAATGCTCCAATCACCACGACTCTTTCAGATTTGAAGAATTCAGATCATTGCGCAAAAGTTTTCTCGACAATGTTGGTCAGTCCGATCATTATTAAAAAAGCTAGCAGGCGCACGAAAAAACGTTCACAAACTTCTCTGTAGAACTTAACATCGACTGTGTCTCTTTGCTGTGTGATCCGGTTGATAACTGTCACTGAAACTTCAGACAATTTTACGCACAGAATTAGACAGGTCGTCTCTTCTTCTGTTTGACTAGAAGGGAAACATTGGAACATGTAACGTTAATTAAATGGCACAATCTGCTGACTAAATGCCATAGCAATCTAACAATGAACAGCCAGTTCAACATTAAACACGTAACATTGTGCAAAGTTTCAGTGACTCTTATCGATTGGATCACACAGCAAAGAGACACAGTCGATGTCAAATTCTACAGAGAAGTTTGTGAGCGTTTTTTCGTGCGCCTGCTAACTTTTTTTTGAAATGATCGGAGGACCCAACATCATCGAGAAAACTTTCGCGCAATGATCTGAATTCTTCAAATCTGAAAGAGTCGTGGTGATTGGAGCATTTTAAAGGAATTCAGAGCAATCCGCAAGCGACGCACGACTATTTTTCCTATCTCTGCAAGGTATTAAAAATTTCTTTTTGTCCACTTAATAATTTCCTTCATGTGCCATCTGTTTGAATCAGTTTGCACTTCTAGCAAAGTGATACGATTAAACAATCTAATTCTGTGATTTTACGTGTTTAATGTTAAACTGGCTGCTCATTGTTCGATTTCTATGGTATTATGTCAGCAGATTGTGCCATTTCATAGGCATTACATGTTCCAATGTTTCTAGACAAACAGAATAAGAGACGACCGTCTAATTCTGTGGTCATTCTAGTTGATGCTTTATAAAGCTGTAAGGAACTTACAGTCACCTATGATACGGTTCAAATCTTGGAGGGGGCAAGTGAAATCTTCTGATGAATCCTAACGGGGTATATCTCTGCTTTCTGATAGGGTATCCTATTAGGATCTTTCTTCAATTTTTTTGACAAGTACGAAGCACCAGTGGTGGGCGTTGCGATAAAGCCTTTAGTCAAAAATGTATCGCTTATCGCAGAGGCAAGGAAATTTTATCGGTTATACGGTATCTATTTAATTTTTAAATTTCCGTCAATGACTCCTGCGATAAAGAAGAAAACAAAAAACGTTTTTTAGCATTTTTTACAACAAGTTTCGTTTTCCATTTCACGTGATTGGGTAGACGGAAACGGTGAGTGAGGAGTTCAATTATCTTCAATTGAAATGGTCCCCGAGACTGTATTGAACTGTTTTTCGCCTATTTCATTGTCTGAACAACGTCAGTACAAGTGCTATCAAATGGCTAGTTAATGGTCAGATGATGAATTTATCCCGCTATTCCGTATTCATTCAAGATTGGCGGGCATAAATCGGAAATTTCTATTTCATGTCCGCCAATTTTAGTGCATTTATATACAAAGAAACTACAACACATGACAATTTCAATGCTAATACTCGCTCATCGACATCTATGGACCACGTCACAAGTGTTCTTTCACCGATGATAGTTCAGGCATCAACACAATTCCAGCTTGTGCGCTGTGAATCCTCGGATATCTTTTAATTCATACCCTCGACAGATAGCTATAATCTCTATTGTATTTCACTCTCAACCGCTCTGGAGGTCATAGAAGTGATTGAAATGAGTTTGAAATGCATTATTGCCCGGCATTGGAGGGCATATAATGCACCATTATACGCCCGCCAATTTCACATAGCATTCTCACCGTCAGAGTTGGAAAAGTCGGAATTGGAATTAATTCCGACCCGGAATTAATTCCATTTTTCGTCGGAATTGGAATTGGAATTGACGATATTTAAATCTACTGGAATTGGAATTGGAATTGACCTTGATAAACCTCAATTCCACTTTTTCGATAGACCTGTGATAAATCTATTTGTACAAAAATTGAAATCACAGTATTCGGCTGTTGTGTTAACTGCACGCAGAGATAAGAGAGAGCGAGATAGATTGACAGAGCTAGTTTTATTCTATTGTTGAATAAAGGGTGCTAATTGTAACTATTATAATAGAACTTTGAGGGGATTTTCAATGTGACTGTGGACACAGTTACATCGGACGTACCGAGAGGACTTTGCGGGTCCGAATGAGAGAACATGTTCCTAGGTGGCTTGAGGGTAGAAAGACAAGACCGCGATCTAGAACAGCACCTCTAAGTTTTATCGCTCGACACATACTTGAATGTGACTCTTTTCAGTATCGTCCACTTTGTACATATTTTTCTATTTTATCATCTTGTAAATATCGTTTTTCTTTGCCTGTATTGGAAGCACTGTACATAGCTGCGAGGCGACCTGTTTTATGTGTACATAAAGAGTTCC
Organism: Prostheceraeus crozeri; assembly: GCA_907163375.1. Classification (NCBI taxonomy): domain Eukaryota; kingdom Metazoa; phylum Platyhelminthes; order Polycladida; family Euryleptidae; genus Prostheceraeus; species Prostheceraeus crozeri. Next base: position 587,794 of record CAJQUW010007154.1, read on the forward strand.
TTTATTCATTGTCTTTACCTTGGCACTGATTGGTTGGTGTCATTGGCGGCAGTTATCATTGAATGTTTCTCAGCCATCTCTGTACATGTTCACACTTGGCCGTCCACCCTTGACAAGAGGCCACGAAAGCGCTCGGGTATTAAACACATGAAGTCAATTGTGTTGCTTTTATTATTAAAACTTAAGATAATATTAAGTGAGATAGTGGCATTGTTTCATGTGCTATGGCCTACTATTCCCTGGGTTGGTATATTGTGTCAATTTGCAGCAGTCATTAAAAACTATTTTTCAAAATTCGAATTAAAAATTGGTCCACAAAGTCATAATTGAAAGTGGGCGGTGCACTGGTTGTAAGAATATCTCAAGAATTCAATAGAAAAAAATTCTAATTATAGGATGATTTCTCCTTCATACGGTTAAGAAACCTAGCTCATTTGTCGAATAAACACATTGAAAGCTTCTTCACCGACAATAATTTCTCAGATAAGTGAATAGTCGCTGGAACTTTTCAAATAATCATTAAATGACACATGTGATATAGTGTGATGATATTTTGGAAGCTGATATTCGAAAGCATGTAAAGATTTTGAAAATTGTTCAAATATAGTGAACAGGGGAGCCCTTTCAAGTAAAATGAATACTCTGAGATTTCTTGACCTCTGATTTCAAGCTGGAGCAATGTATGTTCTGTAAATCGACATTGTAAGTTGCATATGTGACTGATAATACTCTTGATAGATTATAGGAGCGATATATCAAAATGATGAACGTACAGAACGTTTTAAAGGATTTCTTTCTTTGTCATCCTGTCGCCGCAGTATTTTGTAAATTCACTATTGCTTTTGTGTATGATCTTTGGACAAGGGGCAGCAATCCAGATCACAATTTGGCTTGATAAATATAAATAAGAAAACATGGACACCAGCTCGCACAATTTGCGTTTTGGCCCAACTTAGTTCCTCCGGCGTGTGCCATAATTTTCATGCAATTTCCATTCTAGGACTTTCTATATGCTCTCTCTCTCTCTCTCAGCATTTGATTCTTTGCTGACCGTTAATTTTCCTTTCTCTTTTTCACAAGATGTTGAATATCTCGTTTACGAAACGAAAATGGCGTATGCTGACCGGCTACATATATACATGTACATGTACACAAGAAATATGAACTATGAACATGAGAACGCACATAGGAACGACGCAGGGAACGGCACACAGGAATAACGAGGATAGGATACGGGCACATGGGTTAGATTGAAGCGAGGAAACTTTAGATACATTAACATATACGCGTCATGCAATTATCGGAATTGAATCTCATTATGGAATTGGAATTGAATTGAACTGTTTCGACTGGAATTGGAATTGAAATTTCTGCTCTGGAATTGGAATTAAAAAATTTCAGTGGAATTTTTCCAGCTCTGCTCACCGTACCAGATAGCCATGAACAGTCATCCGTCACTCCAGCTTGAGAATCCATTAATGAATGAATTGGTAAACAGATATTTGAAATCATTTTTAGATAGAAATCTGAATTTCAAATCTATTCACATTTGCAAACACTCATAGACTTTCAAATGTTTCATGAATCAAAATCAGTTGAAAGAGCAAGCTTTCATAAATTTCAAGACTTCAATAAAAGTCAATCAAAGATTTCTTCATCTCTCCATTGTCTGTGATCACAGTGCAGTGATCAAGAATTGCAATATTCACTAGGAGTTACATACAATAGTATTTTATCATGGATTTTGTGGGCAAAAATATCAGAGAGTCTCGACTGCTACAGCAGTCTCGTCTATGTCTGATATTACTGCCCTAAAAATCCAATATATAATGCTACAATATAATTGTAAAAAAATCCAATCCAATGCAATATTCGATATACGAGGGGTGATCGAAAAGTTCGCGGCCCTATATAGAAAAAGCATATTTTGCATAGCACTCGCTATGCAGTATCTTGAGCGTAGTACTCGCCAGTAATTGTCCGACCAGTCTCTAGGAAGTCCAACAACAAAACTCCCTTCGAATTCCAAAAAATGGAGGCCATGACCTTTCCCGCGGACCTGGTGACCTTGGCTTTCCGCGGTGTTGGTGATCCTGGGTGCTTCCATTGTTTCGATTGTTCTTTCGACTCTGGCTGATAGTGGTGAACCCAAGTCTCATCCATCGTAGTGAACCGGTCCATGAAATTTTCAGGATCTCTTACGAACAGCGCCAGGTTGTCCCTTGAGATGAGAAAGCGGGCTCGTTTGTTCTCTGGTGTGAGCAGTCGTGGCACCCATCGAGCGGAAACTTTGTTCATGCCAAGTTCATGATGGATGATGTTATGGACACGGTCTTGTCAAATCTTCAGTTCGAAGGCAATCTTTCGCTCGGTTGTTCGGCGATCATCAAGAATAATCTCTTGAACATCTCTTGATCACATCTTCTGTGCTCACTGTCACTGGTCTTCCACAACGGGGATCATCTTCCAAGCTCTCTCTACCTTGCTTGAATTCTGAAGCCCACTTCTTGACTGTGGTGTAGGATGGAGCTTTCTCACCAAGTGTTCCAACCATATCATCATGAATCTCCTTTGGTGTGAGTCCTTTCAAGCCGAGATAACGAATGACAATTCAATTTGAAACGTGATCCATCTTACGCAATTGTACTACATATCTGCGGGAGGAAACGTTGATATTTCCTGTCTCAAGAAAATAGCTATGTCAAACAAAAGATGTTTTCAAAAAGTGGAAATTTCATACTTTCAAAAAGTTTTATTTATTTTAAATGCTTTACAAAATAGGCCTCAATTTCGACCTTCCAGTGGTCCAAACGCGGCGATTTTTTTTGTAAAATCATTGAAAATCTAAACGTCCCAAAGAGTGAAGGTCAATTGGTCTAGTTGATGCGGAGGGTGGACCGTTCTACGGGAATATGGATAGGGTTCATGACAGGAAAGAGCTTTGAGCTTTGGCAGTTGACGATGAATTAGCTTTCTTTCCCCATTGAAAAAATACAACTATTTAGCTTTTATTTGTTGTTTCTGTTTTGTTGTTCACCTTCGCAGTGAAAATCAGCTTTCACAGCTCCCTGCAGCCTATTCAAAAATAGTATTTGATAAAATTTAAAATTTAAAAATTGAAAATATAAATTTGAATATTTTTGTATGAATGTTATATAAATCGTTATTAATATAAGGTATAGATGTAAATATCATTATAAATTTAAAAATTTTCAATCCTTCAAATGATTAATAATGGACTGAATTGCGTGTTGAGTTATTTCCACTTTTCCGCATTTCATTGTAAGAGCAAAAGCGGACACTGTCAATTTTATCAGAATGCGGCAGACGTGCTGCAACCCGCTGTACTACCCCTGATAATGCTCGATATTCTAGGGATCTTTTTAATAATAATAATGTTTATTTCTGGACTCACAATACAAATGTAATTCGGAGAGTGCAATTACAAAACACAGAAGCGCGTTGCAGGCGTATGGTCACAAGAAGTCGATGGATTGATGCATGGGGAACACACTGCCGAGCGAGTCGATCAAAACGCTGTGTGATGAGATAAAGGTCACCACAAAAAATTTTTCATCTGAATTTATCTCATTTTTATATTGCTGATTATGATTTTGAGTATATCTGCGGTTCTCGGATGGACAGTAGAATTTATTCAACAAAACTGCTATGGATGGAGAAAACAAATGCGAGTGCGTACTAGTGATATAGTTCCTGAAATCGAAAACTTAAGAAGAAAAGAAGCCTTTTGGAAAGGAAGGCCAACGAATTCATTCCTCAAGGAACGCAGAAACTGATGAAAGATATGGAAAATCAAAATATAGATGATAACCTCGATACGAAATTGCTGGTGGATGCTGATGAAATTTAATGATCACTGTCCTACATTGAACTGTGGGAAGTGAGTTTCGCCGGTGGCGAACCATTTGTTTGGATGAATAACGATGAGTCAGTCATGACCTAGTTGATGTATAGTGTAACCTAGTAGATTGATGAACTAGTCAGAATTCGAAACCTCATTCCGGAAATCAATGAACAATTTAAACATACCGCAATTAATGTGGATGAACTGTTTGATGAAGTAGCACAATCTAAATGGTCATCAAATTGTAAGAAGTGAACAATGAATTGTGAATAATTGGAAGAAAAATGGGTTACCCTCTTGAAATATTTGAGCGAAGGTACGCTTGCTGCACCAAATCTTCTAGAATTGACGGAATACTCATTTTGTCTACCGGATACTTCAGCCCTGCAGTAGAAAGATTGTTCTCGAGTATGACAAATATTTGGTCCGATGAACGGAGTCGAATGTGCGAGGAAACTGTGAAAAGTTTGTAAATCTGCAAATTTATTATTGAATTGGGTTGCAGAGAATTCTACAAGAAAATTAAAGACAACAGCTATATTCTGAGAAAAGTATATACCGACGATCCAACGAAAAGTACACTTCAAACTAATGAATTGAAATGACAGCTGTGTGCCATTATGTGAGCTGCGCTTTAAAGAAAATACATTTATACAATTTCAACGTTTGTTTTTCTTTTGAATTTTGACTATACTAGCTTTTCATTGATGTAGGACGTCCCGATTTTGGTCCTGGATTCATCTCTCAAAGGTTGAAAATGTCCCGGTCAGAGTCTCTGGAGATCTGGTAAATCTACTTATGTGAATGTGGCACACAAGAGACAATGCATGTCTTTGGTTAAGAGAAAAGGTCTTCGTAACCACGTAACTCTTTGATTTGGTGGTGGAAGACCTCAGCAGAGGAGTTTTAATCCCTCTATGGAGTATCCAAGTTCCTCTCCTGGGTCATGAACTTGCTTGAACAATGTACATAAAATAATCAAGAATATTTTTTGAAAAATGTGACTTATTAAATTGTCTGGTGTGCTGAAAGAATTACATAGGAGAGACTTCAAGAATTATGAAGCACAGAATATCTTAACATTCTAATGTAAATAATGACTGCAGTTCAGTTGTCCAGCACTTTCTGACATACCATCCTGATGAAAAGGTTTCTTTTACATGCTTTGTTCTACACAGTGGTTTGCCCTTATTTTAGAATCCAATTACATAGGCAAAATCCCTCATCATTAATTGGTGAATCGGTGAAATAGCTGCAAGAATTTTTTTAAGTAAGTGCTAATTCAATGTACTGTTTGGTTAAGTTTTCAGCATTGCTTTTCTATTTTCTATTTGTGATACTTTTTCTGTTGTTTTTACATTTTAAAAAAAAAAAAATTTCAGTCTCTATATGTAACCAATTTTAATCTATTGATGCATTGAGTTGCAATAATTTTATATGGTTTTGCTTTCTTTTTAATTTAAATTATTTTTTTAAAATTTTTGCTATTTATTTTTTTGAAATCATTTTTTTATTAAATATTTTGTTGATTTTTCTTTTTAATTTTTTAAATTCACCATGTTCATTATTTATTTATTTTTGCATCACTGATACCCTTGAGGACCGGTGAATACCCGAAACGTTGGGTTGTACTTAATATGCCTTTACCTTTAACTTTTCAATTTAACGCAAAAAATAGAAAAGGAGAGAAAATTTCAGGAATTTTCATTCAACAGAGATATCTTACAACCTCCTGTTCACCGTTGTTACTTATTATTTAAAGCTGATTCCTTTCATAAAGCATTTATATGCCTTGCGTTATCTACTTATCTTTGCTTGCATTATTTAAGCAGACTATGTGAATGACTGGTGTCTTCTGAACCTGTGATTTCACATTTCTTTGACAGTACTACAGTTTTCTGTATTGATCATTATGTTGTGCATAGTCATAAAGGTGCAACCTTCCATTCTATTGATTCCATCGATTTTGTCTTGATATGCTATGTTCTTCAATCATTTCGTTGTGTGAACTGATATCCATATTGGAAATGTACTGCACAAGTGTCTTTGCTTTTCATTTGAAATCGAGAGAGCCTACGGGCGAGACGTCTGCCGCATTGCAATAACATTTACAGTGTCCACTGAAGTACTTCCTTTTTGCTCTTATGCATTAAATTATTCACAGTTATTAATCTCCTTAGGAACGCGCCTTGCGAAAAGCTGGTACACTATCAGCTTCATGATACCATGCTGCAGTTCAGTAATGTTTTCGACATGCTCGATGGCGAAAGTCGCCGGCGATCGTTCGCTACTATATCTACATTTTATTTCAATATCTTGTCGCTAGTTTTCTTATAATCTGTGTTTTCCGCCTTTATTGCCGAGGCCCTAACTTCTACCACACCTCCTACCTTTGCGTGGCATCTCCTGACATTCAAGAATTTACAACAATAACAAATATTTGAATCATTTTATAGTATCTTCTACAACATTTCAAGGGAAATATGCATATTTTATTCTAAGGCCTCGTGAATTTAGAAATGTAGCCTTTTATTTGATCATATTCACCTTGCAGTTTATTTTCATTTGGAGCTAACATACAAACATTACTACTGACTGCTAATTAGCTACTATGATATCCATTGTTTCGTCGGTTAGCGAAAAATCAGCACATATAAGTAAATAAAGATCTATCAATTGTCTACAGCTGCGCATTCGCCACCTGTTGCTTTGTATTTTTGACGAATTTATAAAAAACAAGGGAGACTTACTCATCTTGCGATGGTTTTTTCACAAAAAAGAACAGAAAAAAATATTTAGCCACAAAATCGCTAATTCACAAGATAATCTTTCGATATTAGCAAGAGACTCTCCACAGGGGTTTGTAGACATATACAAGATACAGTCAATGATGGCGGCATTGTAAGTTCAGTAGTCAATGAACAAACTTTGCTATAAATGCAAGTCAATAAACAAATTAACTTTTTGACAGCAGGAATTAATATTCTTCACAACCCTTGACCTGCAAATTGTTGTACTTTCATAAAAACCACTAGTGATACATCTATAAGCAAAAATTAATCTAATGTTGGCTAATGTGTAGAAGTAGAAGAAGAAGAAACTTGAAAATTAATATACAAGAAGTCTCTCTCTTCAATATTTCTCAACAGGAATTGGAATGTCCCAAATGTTCGTTGTTTTGGCGTCAGTGATGCATAAGTCACATTAAGGTCATCAAATGATTGTTTTTACTTCCTAAACAAGAGGAGCAGGGAATTAGACTGCTATTAGATGTGCAAGTTGATTCAGTGCGCTTTCACTTTAAGGAACTTATACGCGAACAGAAAGAAGAATAATTGCAATTGTTGAATTCAAAAAGTAGCTTTTCATCGGTTGTGGATTACTGTGAATTCCTTCAAAAACGCTGTGATCTGCGCGATTCTGTTGGATGCGAAGAATCTAAATTATTGTGAGATATGTTGTCAATGAAACTAGTTCTTTCGACCATTATTTTCAAGGATTGAAGGTATACTTCTCTGGGGAACTTGACATCGTCTGATTCTCTTTGTCGTGTGATCTAGTTGTTAACAGTCCCTGAAGGTTCACGTGTTGGCCGTATCTATCGTTAAACTGTATTTTCCTTGGTTGATAGCTATGGTATGGCATTTTTATCGTTGAACAGTCTACTCATTGCTTGACAGCTGTGGTATTATGTCAGCATATTTTGCCCATTCAGTAGCATTGCAAGATACGAAGCTGCTCCTCTAGACAATTAGAAAATTAGACGACCTGTCTAATTCTGTGATTTTGTAGGAGATCTCTGAGTATTAGTCCTGTCAAATACACTTGTTGGCAGACACAGTTTGTTAATTTATCGGAATGTTTACTTTCATCACACTGCTAGTCAGCCTTGTATGTAGTGAGACCTCATCAAATGCTTGTCCAAGTCCGTTCTCCCGCATGCACGGAGTTTGCTTGTACTGGAACACGAGTATCAAAGTCGACTGGTGTGAATCTCAACGCTTCTGTGGCAAATTCAATGGGGAATTGGTAACTAGTGAAAATGTCATCAAACTGAACTGGATGAGTTTAGGAGTTCAATTCTACTTTATAGGAATGACTGACACTCTGAACGAGCGGGGAACAAATCGTGATGGTTGGAGTTGGACGGATGGCAGCGTCACACCGAGCTCAGGAGATTTATTCTGGGATTCTAATGAGCCTGGAAACCCTTCGAAAGTTCAAGATTACGGAATACAGATGTATGATGGTGGTAGATTCGGGGATGTTTTCAAATTACAGAATAATCCATCACAGCGAGCAATCCCAATGTGCCAACCAAGAAGAGGAATGGCTCATTCATGGCCAACACAACGGAATCATCGATTCTTTGAGGTTCCTGTTGCTGTATTTTCCAACCCCGATGAATATGCTGGCAATGGTGGATGTACGCGTCATGTTGCCAATAGGAAGAATGTCACCGATTGCGCTATTGAGTGTTCCGGAGAGGAATATGGGTGGTGTGTTGCATTCTATTATCATGCTGGCCAGCGTTCGTGCAAGCTCGTGTTGTACACTGACCAGAGTGTGGATATGGGAGCTGCAGCTGGATGGAGAAAGTTTTTGAAGCTATAGCTTATCCGTGCTGGAGAAAACTAACAACTCAACCAAAATAAAATCCAACATTGAATTTTTCACGTCTAAATCAGTTGTGTTTATAGATAACTTTCAGAATGATTTGATCATTGGAACATTGATTTGTTGATATTGATTCCTATTATTTAAATTCAAATTTTGAATTGCTATTTTTAGAACAAAGACTGTCAATTCAACAAAAAATGAATGCCACCATTGAATTTCTCATGTCCTAATTGTGCAGATAGATTACTTTCAGAATGATGTGATCATTGGAACATTGATTTGTTGATATTGATTCCTATTATCTAAATTCAAATTTTGAATTGCTATTTTTAGAACGAAGACTGTCAATTCAACAAAAAATGAATGCCACCATTGAATTTCTCATGTCCTAATTGTGCAGATAGGTTACTTTCAGAATGATGTGATCATTGGAACATTGATTTGTTGATATTGATTCCTATTATCTAAATTCAAATTTTGAATTGCTATTTTTAGAACGAAGACTATCAATTCAACAAAAGTGATTGCCACCATTGAATTTCTCATGTCCTAATTGTGTAGATAGGTAACTTTCAGAATGATGTGATCATTGGAACATTGATTTCTTAAGGGGGGCTGTTTTAGCCCCCCCCCGGGTTTTCGACGCTCAAAATAGCCCGGGTAAGATAGGGTTAATCACCTGAGGATCACATCACATCGTCGCAGCAACAAACCAAGAATTGTTGCGTTTTGCTCCATGGAAGGTCATTGAAAATTTATTTTTGAACATCTAATCTAAAACTGACCACTTTATGTAAACACACAACAAAATGCCCCACCTTACAATTCGAGTCAGCATTCTATAAATTCTTAAACAAGTCTATAAATCACATTATGATTGTCAATCATACCATAAAAATCGAATGGAATACTACGACTCAAATGTCATGTAAATACTACTCATAAAATGTTTGAGTGATACGAGTAGTGATAAATTTAGGCAGTCAGCTTTGTGTCTTTTCCCATTCCATATTGACTATTGTAGTGAATGCTATGTGGTTTTATTTCATTGATGCCTGCCCACAGCCGGCAACAATCGTCGTTGTTGCCGGCTACTGAAACAAAAACCACTATCTACATGTATGTCTATATTCGACAACTCGCTTCGCTCGTTCTACATTTTCAATGTCTTATAGACATCGAATTAACATTGCTATATTGTTGAACATGTTTATTTTAGGAAATGTAATAAAGAGGCCAGACGGGATGACGATTTTCTCTTTTGCTAGCGGGAAGTGCTTAGTTTGGGAATGCGCGTGCACAGACACTTACTCCACGTCATCATTACAGCAGTCGTCTGTCGCTCCAACATCAGTAGCCAAACATGCAGAAATGACTAAGGTAAAAAAAACGAAAATGTAACGGAGGTCTTTATTTTCAGCCTGTGGCTATTGAAACAACTGGGGTGATGGGACCTTCAACAGCACGGTTCATCACCGATCTTGGAAGGTGCATGACATCTGCCGCAAATGATCCAAAGAAGTCACTTGGCTGAGGCAGAGGATCAGCATAAATGTACGAAGGGGAAACGCGGCTGCAATCTTCGAAGCTTGACGCAGTTTTTTTGGTTTTTTTGTATTCAACTTTTTATGACTTTTAAATCTATCTTGTTTCGATTTTAATAAACTTATTTTCAGTGTAATAAAAATCACATTTTCTATAATAATTCATTGGCATAGATTCTATCAGTGTATAAATTGAAACCGTTTAATATTAGTAGTCTTCTAACATCACAATCAACTAAATGTCGCTTATGAGTTACACTTCTATGCCAAAGACATCACGATATCATCGATATCATAGTTACATTACATATATCTGTAAATGAAGACACAGCTTTAATTAAAAATTTCCCATGGGTCAAATCGACCCTAATTTGTGTTCAAGGGTTAATCAATGTGAACAAAGATTAAAATGCTACATTGATAATTTATATACACCAAAGTAGATAGACTACCGTCCTATTTGAAAAACTAAGTATGAATTGTGAGTTAGCAATTAACTTGACAATTCAGTTGTTTTCTAAGTTACATGCATTGCACAAAATCACCTGAATAGAATGCCCTGCATTATGATTCCCAATCTTTTTTTGATGATCATGATATCCATCATCTCATGTGAAGATATCTGAACTACTGCCAACAAGTGTGCTGGTTTTGACAACAGCAATGCCGATTTTAAAATTTTGTGAATAGATGTGTCAATAACTATGACTGGTCTGCCATTAGCCAATATGTTGATTTAAAGAAGATATTTAAAGACTGCCAACAACTATGCTGGTTGAGACAACAGCTGTGGCAAAATGTATATTAGTCTTTTAACATCACAATCACTTCTATGCCAAAGATATTCAATTCATCGATATCTTAGTTACATATGTCTGTGAATCTATGGCCTGATTCATTGATATGATCTATTTTGAATATAATTTACTCTATACTCAACAATGTAGGAATCATAGCATGGTATAACATGCAGCGCGCGGCCAAAATATCTGCATGATTATACCATATCATGATTCCTATCATTAACTTTTTTCTAATAAGAAATATATTCAGATGAAATCATAAAACACTGTACAAAATATGATGGCCAAATACCTATAAAAAAGATGAAAAACCCTAATAAATGTCACACTCAGGAAAGGTGTTGCGAATGCAGTAAGCATTGTCACGCATGATTGCTGAGCTCAATCTCTGCCACAACCACATCCCTTCTCTATTAAGTCTATTGTTAGTATTCTATGATCTCTGTATGTAAATCATGTACCATAGAAATGCCTCACATAGAGATGTCTCACAGACTTTCCGGTTTGTTACCATCCATTTTTTCATGGATATTCATCGTGCATTTTCACCTAGTATTTTTCTCTGTTTTCTCTGCAAGCAATAAATCTAAGAATTTCCCTGCAATACTGTTTTCCATTTGCTATTAAAGCATTGAAATTAGGAACGTTAATATTTAGAATACTAACAATATAACAATCATGCCTAGATTTTGAAAGCATGAATGTAGTGCTACAGTTCTGATATCTGAACCGCACTATGCTGTAAGACTGAGGGCCGTCAGGTCCGAAGCCATAGCATATTGCGGTTCTGAGATCGGAATTGTAATATTATTGTGTTAAGGTTATCTATGATTTAGCCACAATATGCAAAATCGGTATAATGAAGCTCAATATTTCAACATTGAAAGATTTAGAAACCTTAACACAATGAGTCGTATAGCCTGTAAGGATCATTGATGATTGAAAAAGCTTGGCGTGACTACTATTGTGGTGAATGCGTGTTAAGATTCATGTACATGAGGAAGTCTCTGGATACATAGATGTAGATTGTGGTTTTTGATTCAGAAGCCGGCAACAGCGACGATTGTTGTCGGCTCTGGGACGGCATCACTGAAATAACACCGCATCGCATTCACTACAATAGCAATATTAATACTCGTCTATACTGATTGACTAATCACATCTGAAGCTACAAAATGTCAGTTCATAGAAATATCTCGCATCACCGCTCTCACACGTGAGACGACTGCACATTGAGATGACCACATCCCCCCTGTAGGACCGTTGGTGTAGTTCTTTGGCCGACCGACAATCTCTTTCTTGAATTTTCACCACAATTGTCGTGTTTGGTCTACTCGAAGGTCATATTTACGACCTGCATTGAAAATTAGGTCAATATTTTATGCTTCTAAAAATGTCTTTTTAAATAGAACAATTAAATATTGAGTGAAAATTATCAAGACCTGAGGGGGGGTCCAGTGGACCCCGGAGCCACATTTTTCTATTTCATTTTCTACGCTGGCGATATATCAATGACTCAAGCCCATACAACATCATCATTTCTGACAGTGAATCTGCATGTGCTATTTCATTTCAATTGAATCAGTAGAAGTATGCCAGATAGGCCAAGGGGGTCCACTGGACCCCCCTCAGGTCTCAGAGGGTGTAGAAATTCCATCACAAAATTTTTGTAATTGGATGAAAAATGATTTCGAACATGTCCACGATGGTGTATAAAGAGTGAAAGTCATTTATTCATTGTTTGCATCATGCTCGTAGATGTGCAATGTGTTGGAAGATCGCAAAATGTGAATATTTTGCTTTCGCACATGATCTCGCGTGACTGGTTGGCCTATATGAACAACTCGACATAAATCGATGTCCGAAATGAAAGCTATCAATATATTCATAGTTGAGCACCAAAAACTGATTGATGACAAACTTTTCACAGCAGTAATGATAAGTTTGAGATCTCCACAGCTGTTTTTGGTTCTAGAAGCACAGCAACTTTGACTCATTTTAGGTCTATTTCTGATAGCTTTGGATAAATTTGAAGGAATGTACAAATGGAAAGGATTAGCTGCATGAATTAAATCAATTTCATCAAAATCAACTATCTGAGGCTTTATGGTGACACAAAATATCGTATAGCCGCCTCCTAGTACAAATGATGCTGTACTAAATGTGGTTGACTTACAAAAACACCATATTTTCGCACGTGTTTACTGAGAAGGCTGAAAGTCACTCAAGGGATTCGTTATACCGACCTGCCACACGCAAACATCATTGTTTTACTTAAAAACAACTTTCCTAATATTTTGATATCGATTTAAGCAGGTAAACTAATAATATGTTAAAGGGGTCCACTGGACCCCCCCCCTCAGGTCTCAGAGGGTTAATATTGAAATTGAAAATAGAATCAGACATGAATTTCATCCAATATCAGGAATCATCAACAGGCCTAGTTCACATTTCTCAACATCGACACAACTCCCTATTAATAGGAGTATATTATGTTGAAAAATATGCCTGCTCTGTTATAGAATAGCCTAATTTATGTTTTTTGAAGTGATATTTAATGTAATGAGTGTCCAACGAAGTTTCACTAACTTGCATATTGCAAATGATACAAATGCATCATCTTTCAGTGGAATGTCTCACCTTCTAACTGGAGTGCAGTAATCTATCAATATAAGTCAATAAATCAAATTATGAATTTAATAGAGTATTGCACTCCAAATGCTATGTAAAGGCTGCTTATTAAAATTTTGAATAATGCAGGGGCGGGCTACCCGTGTCACTGTTCTCTCCGGCCACCAGGTTGCTTATCAATTGACATTTTGTCTGGCTCGACAGACTTGTGTATAATTTGTGGTCTAAATTCCCAGTGAAAGAACGTTTTGGAATCATGGCCACGACATGTGGGAATCAAATAGATTACTGGCCAAAACGTTGTGCCGCAGACAGCGATTTTTTGAACTCACGAAACAATAAAAGAAATTTCCGAAAAAAGCTCAAATGCCCCATATCACCTTCAGAGTATTCGAAGGCCGGAGAGCTGATCGCAATTAAAATCGTCTTCGATCGTAGACATATTATTACATGATGCAGACTCAACGTCCGATCTGCCTTATCACACTCTTTTCTGCCGGCAGCTTGTGAGTCGGTTATATGGCTGGATATCGGTAAATAATGATTTCGATAATCGTTTATATTTAGCGCAAATTCGTGCTTGTGATGTCGGTTGAAATTCCAGCATTTCTTTCCTTTACCAAAGGCGTTGAGCACCCAAATGCAGAACACTGCGGCATTTTCGATCGACGTTAAATTTGATGAATGCTTCAAGTCAATTACCAATTTGTATTGCCTCACTCCCACGCTATTGTGAGCGGGAAGTCGACAGCAGCCAATCGACCAATTTGCGTCATCACGCGTTAACGACAATGTTATTGTAAAGACGAGATATGTAGCAGTTA